>NW_019059681.1:0-90409 GCF_000696155.1 Zootermopsis nevadensis
CCAGCGTGTCGCTCCACTGTTCGTTCCAGAGGCGGTGAACCTGGGCTTTGAGATAGGGGTCCCTCGTGATCTACCACCGCCTGCTCAGCCGGATCTTCAGGCGTATTTCATCCTGAATACTAGCGGACAGGGGCGGCCGCCAGTCCACGCGAGGTCGAATCTTGGGAGCAGGCGCATGCCCACAGTTTACGTATACGTGAATTTTTGTGTTGTTTTATTTAACCACAAGTAGGGGCCTAGAGATGACTTTAGTTCGGTTGGGAACATGCGATTTAATACTCTATTACTCAACGTTACGTTCTGGATCGAAGTAATCCTTTGAGAAAGTGGTCTGAGGAGGAAGGATCTACAATCGAACTGTGGGACCAGCTCCAGAGACAATCGGCCATTCAGTAGACGAAAGGAGCTCACCACGCAGTTACTACTCGCGTTGAAAATATTAGTATTAATAAGTCAGTTTAGCAGTGTGCATTCTCCTGCCTTGCAGTCAATTTTTTGGTCAATTCTTTCTTTCCGTGTAGTTACAGGCCCACCCCTGCTGGAACAGTGCCAAAATTTCTTCGTTCCTTCAGGGGATTCTGAGCTCTGAGTGTTGTGTTGTTGTCAGTTGTGACTTGGCTGTTTATTGTCGTGTAAGGTAAAGTGAATTTGCGATTCGATCCTTTGTCGCTGTGAATCAGTCGTTTCATTGTGTTGGGTTTTAATTCTCTGCAAATCCAGAACGAATTAATGTTTTTGCTGCTTTCGATCTTGAGTAAGTGTTTGCTTTGAATTGAATTCATATGAAGATGTGTACAGGGAAGTGAGCTGAGTTCAACCAAACAAAATTACTTTCAACTTTCAGAGAAATACAGATGCTAATACAGTGATTTGAATCAACTTTCAAGTTAACAAGGCGAAACTTTTCGTTCATTGGGTGTAGTAATTTATTTTGTCGCAAATTTAGCTGTACTGTGAAATATTAAGTACAGCCAAAAACGTCTGGGATGGAGGTTATGGAAATTTATTGATTTATTTATATTTGTTCAGTATGATCAGTCCTTTAATGATGAGACTTTGAGATATTAATAGTTTATTTAACATAAGTTTAGTTTGGCAACAGACCCCGCTCCAGGTAATGAAGTTATTTGGTTATTTAATTAACAATGGTGCCAGCAATAATCGTTGTCATTATGAAAATGAAGTAAAAATGTTGCACACTGATTAATCAGCGTGTTACAACTGTACGTCTTGCTGTCATTTCACTATTACCTGACGGTCATTGTAGACAAAGTACGTTGTAACAAAACGCAGACCCCGATTCAGCGGTTTTGGTCGTTGCGTTTTGTGAATTGGAACCTCGGAGCAAGTCACTTACCAGAAGTTTTCTGGAAGGGATGGCAGCAGGCCGCGTACAGTACACTCCTAATAAAATATCACCGAGGTATGTAACAGAGGAAAGATGATTTCACTACAATACACATCACTAGAAAATTAACACTGCAGAGTGTTAGATAATTTTATCTTCTTCACAACTCTTCTGTCCTCTTCCAATTCTTCCACTCCTGACAGACCTTCGCTTTTTGACGTATCACTCGATTCATCACTGCTGCCGCTGCTGTCCACTCCATTATCTTCAATTATAATGCGTTCAATAGCGTCTTCAATTACGCCTTCTTGCTCATAATAAATTTGTTCTAGATTTTCAACATATTTTCGTATATAGAATATAAAGCTATTTGTGTCTTATGAGTGACTCTCAAATATTGATAGAAAATGAAGAGATTCTTTGTTCTTTGATTAACATTAACAAAATACGGAGCAACCAGTGAAATTGTGCTAGGTGTAAGAAAAGAACTTGTTCTGTACCGAGTACAAAGGTTGTTACAGGATAAGAAAAAGCATCCAATTGAATGATTCTTCAACATCTGTCAAATGACTCTGGACAAAACGTCTGCAGGTTGCAATTTATATCATATTACATAACTACAACAGAAGTTAACTATCTGTCCATAGAAGTAGGTCATTCTTACTTTTCTCTAAGAATGTTAATATAGGTAAACAATTTAAGTGTACTGCTCCACATTCAGAATCTAAATGAAAATTACTTGGCAATTTGTCAATTACCTAGCAAAATTCATGGATCATTCTAATCTTACTTCAAAAACAACAATAAAATCCAGAAATATTTAAATGTGAAAAACAGGATCTGCTTTCAGCACTCTGAATTGTAACATGAATGTAGTATTAGATAAATTTAAAGACAAGTAATCTTTACAAAAACTGTATTAGAGGATGATAAAAATTCAGTGCAGTAAAAGCATATAAATTCACATTTCTCTATAAATGAGCATGAACATGGACAAATTTTCATTACTCAATTTACTCTGTGAGTCATACTAACTGATAAGGACCTAAAGTGTCAGGTAAAAATTAATATAATCACAACTTGACTGACTTCTTTATTGATGAACACAGTCTTATTAAAAGGGCACATACTCACACTTGATAATGTCTTAATAATCTGATATCCATCTTACAGATCTGTAAACACCTACCATTTGTTTAATTCTTTCTCCCCTTTGGCTACTACCATGCCTCATCTAAGGGTTGTATATTAATGCAAGTGTAAAAACAAGTTATCCCCTTAAAAACTTATATAGTATTTTCCCCAAAAATCCACACATTTAATATTGTGCCTTATGTGCAAACATTGTACACAACAATACTTAAAACAAGAGACCAAGTAATATATAGCACTATGATAGACACGAGTCACCTCCAATACTCTTTGCAACCAATGTGTTAGCTGCAGGTAATCAATATTTAATTATATACTCCTCTTTACAGAAGATCTGAGATTAATTCAAATAGGCATTGAAGTTTTCTTGATTGTACCGGGTCTACAATTTATGAGGCTGATGGTCGTGCTTGCATTGCGTGGTCGGCTGGCGCTCTGTTGATGTGGGCAGAAGTACTTAAAGAAAATATTCGGCAATTTCCTAAAAAAGAGCTTCAAAGAGTATTTCGAAACATGTTAACGAGATGTGAAGTTTGCCTGCAAGCACAAGTAAGTCACTTTGAACATCTTTTGTGATTTAAAGTAAGAACAATTAATGTAAAACATGTATTAGTGACGAGAAATATTCATAGTTCGCTGTTACTAGCGGCACTGAAACTGATTCGCCGGTCACCCACCGGAAGAACGCGCACAAATTCCGCCCACGCAATGCAAGCACGACCGCAGCCTCATAAATTGCAGACCCAGTACAATGTAAATTTCCTTCACATATTCAAAGGATGTTTGTTAATCATTACAAAACAAATGCACATGAAAAGACCACTTTTTCTTCTTAAGTCCGGAATCTGTCTGACTTCTGAAAGTATGTACACCTGTAGCAATTCTGGCCACTATAAATATGTGCTAAATACAAGAAAATGCCACTTTGTAAGTTAATATTCCATTCTGAAATTTAAATGAAACAGCCATGACAATTTGGCATAGCTATCCATAGTTAGTCCTGAGACTCCTGTACATTTCAATATGTAATGTATTGTTCAACAATCTATAAACATCGAAGTGACATTAATTCTGTGTGCACTAATCAATGAAGATCATAAAGGAACATGTGGTACTCTATGTAAGAGTAACGAATAGGAAATAAATGCATACTCCATGACTTTCTTGAAACAGTGAAGGATTACAGAGCTTGACATGAATAAGTTATAACACCAAAATAAACACTGTCCTTTCCAGAAATCTCACTGTCAGTTGTGATGTTTGTGTATAAATTCTGTCTCATCATTCATCAATCCTGTGTTCACACTTGTCTGAGTTCTTCATTTGAAGATAGAAATCCTTTTTTGTAAAAAGTTCAAACAAAGCATCAGTTATTGATCAGTCAATTGTTTGAATTATTTAATAAATGAAGGCTATTTGGTGATGCAAGAGAGGTAATGGGATGGTTACCAGATTCATCAGACACCTCATCACTTGAAGAACTCCGGATGTCTCCTTCCATCTGAAATAAAGTATACATTTCTAGAACAAAGATCAATATATTCTGGAAATTTCCTAAAGTAAAGATTCTCAAATTTTCTTCCTTAAGAGCTGTTTTGGACACATGAAAGGCAGTAATAATAAACTTTTTATTAATAATAAAATGTAAACATGTTTTGTTTGCTTAACAAAAATCAAACTGCCTTATCAATTACTAGACTGATTTTGGTTAATTTGTGTACAAAACACATACAGTAAGATCCCTGTAAGATATTCTGTAAATCCAAATGTTTGGAATTATTTACAATTATCCTTGAATTCAAAATTGCATTTCATAATCCAATTTGTAAAAAGTAAAGTAAAAAAAAGCTGTCACACTATGTCCTACTCATTCTTAATATCGGCACAAGGTGCGGATGAGTGGTTTGCATCACGCCCCTGCCACGCTTTACCCCTGGGAAAGGACCTTGGTACCCATTGGATAGGAGGCTGGGTGGGCCCCAGAGCCAGCCTGGAAGCAGAGGCTAGAGGAAAAAAATACTCTACCCCCATCGGGGATCTAATCCCATTTATATATAGTATGTATATGATTTTTTGGATGACTTAAAAAAATTAAAGCAGACTTGAAACACAAGCTGTAATGCCTGCTGTTCTTCAAAGTAAATGAGTCTGTTGAAAATGGTAGAAAAAAACCAAATTCACTGTATGAAAACATCAGCTTTCATAGTTGTCCTTTTTCTTTATTTCTCCATTCAGTGCTCCAATTACAAGGTCAAACTGGGCAGAGATGTTGCACCAAAGACATATGTACGCCCTACTGTAAAATTTATTCACAGATTATTGTCAACTGAGTTGGGTATATAATTTACTTTTAACATACTTATTCATTATTTCCATCTCATTTAAAATTACCAACCAGATGTTGCATGTACTGTGTACAGTAATATCTCTTGCATCAGATCACACAACAGATCAACTAGTCCCATCAACTAGTAAGTGACGCGGCTGGTTTTAGCAAGTAGCTAATTTCCCCGTTTATAATTATCCAGGATAATAACAACATGTTATTTTGTATAAAAAAACTTCAGTTACATGAACCTACTTTAGGTTATCTGTTGTGTTTTAATACTCATGTTTTTATCTTGTGTAATGTGTGTGCCTTATGGTTTTGTAATTTTATGAGTTGTTTTATTTTGAGTGTGGTGTGTTATTTTGTGCGATGTGTGTTGTTTTGTTTGTCTTATTGTAACACCACTGCCACTGGGTATGAACCCATTTGCAGTTAAATAATAATAATAATAATAAATATTGCATATCATTATACAGGTGGCACACGAAATGTTTACCCTTTTAAATCCTGCACAAGATCTAAATTTCTTACAAAAGTGTTGCATACCACACACACACTAAAGAATACAAGCATGGAAAGATGTTTTTAGTGCTGAACATGTGCAATATGACTCCCATTTTGCCTCATCACTTCTTCCCGAAGAACTTGTACGTTTGTGATCACTTTAAGGCACTAGTCTTCTGAAAGTGTGCAGCACAGCTGAATGATCATAGCTCTGAGTTCCATTAATGAACCAGGTTTCCTTGAGTAAAGTTTGTCCTTCATGAAGCTCCACAGAAAGAAATCACACTGGTTAATGTCTGGTCTATGGGGTGGCCAGACCTGTCCACAATCATGGCATCCAGGAAAAAATGATAAATCACTCTGGGAGCAAAGTTTTATACAGAAAATCAAGGACCACATGTGGCCTGGGTCCATCTTGCATAAACCACTGGGTTTTGATCGGAAATCCTGTTACAGTAAGTTGCAGTATAAAGTTGTTATGCAACACGGCCAGGCAACGATCAGAGTTGACCGTGTCCTCGAAAAAGAATGGCCTGATTATTCCATGGTTTGATATGGCAACCCACACAGTATACCCCGTGATTTCTTTCTGTAGGGCTTCATGAAGGACAAACTGTACTCAAGGAAACCTGGTTCATTAATGGAACTCAGAGCCATGATCATTTAGCTGTGCTGCATACTTTTGGAAGACTTGTGCTGTAAGATAATCACAAACATACAAGTTCGTCTAGAAGAGGTGACGAAGCAGAATGGGAGTCACATTGAACATGTTCAGCACTAAAAACATCTTCCCATAGTTGTGTCCTTTAGTGTGCATGTGATATGCAACACTTTTGTAAGAAATATAGATTTTGTGTTGGATTTAATAGGGTAAACATTTCGTGTGCCACTCTGAACATAATTTTTGCCAATTGGCTGTCCACCGGTCTATCTTACCAACTCCCAAACAATGTCTTCAACAAAAATGGTAAGGCCAAAAAACATTCTTTTTGGAAAGACTGCCATGCAAAAATTACCAACTATTTACAGAAAAAAATCACAGGAGTGTCCAAAATACTAGTCAATTTATCTCAACTGCGCCTCATAGAAAAATGACAAACACAAGAAATGTTCCTCTTTGGGGGGTTGGGGGGGGGGAGACTCAAGGGAAGATAAATATTTTTTGACGTAAATACGTCTATAAGGAAGAGTCATTCGGCAAAAATGTGTTACGAAAAAGTGTAACTTCATTGTTATGTTACCTAGGAAACCTCATCTGTTTACTCAGCATTGTTGTTACCTAGGAAACGTCATCTATTTACTCGGCATTATTGTTACCTAGGAAACGTCATCTGTTTACTTAGCATTGTTATTACCTATAAAACATTACATTACATTACCTTATATTACATTAACTAATTGAAGTTGAATAATCAATGTCTTAATCAAACTTATCTCAATTGTAAAGCATGTATAAAGGAAATATTTAGAATAATGCCAATATATAAACTTCCTTTCTGTATATACGTATTTACGTCAAATTCTCCGGAACCGTGGTTCCACTATCACTTTTTACTTCGAAAATTGTCACAGGGATGTCCAAGTAAGTACACAACAGAGTATTTTTCTCAAATCACATGTCACAGAAAAAATTGAATGACACCCATTTGAAAATTATTGTTTTCTAACAAACCTGGGAATATTATCCACGCTTTCTGTTTCAAATATTAAACAAATAATGTCCAAAAAATCAAACAATAGCACATCACAGAAAAAAATATAAATATGGATAATATCCTTTTGGTAGAGAGAGGCTCCCAAAAATTAATGTTTATTCTATTTCAAAAATAATTTACAGAGTATCCAGAAACAAATGCAATATCATTTCTTTTAAATAGCACACTGTAGAAACAAATAATAACTATAAAAATGTTCCTTTTGGAAACTGACTGACTGACTCTATGGCACAAAATACTGAAGCCAAGCCTTGGCCTCCTCCCATGTGGGAGGTTTCTTTGTCTTTTGAAGTGTACATCAATGAGAAGTGAGTGAAAAGCCCACTGCCTCTGCACAATTTCTACTCAATCCTGATTTGTCTGCTAGAGCCATCTAGTAGTGAATCAAGAGAGACTTGGGTGAGAAATGGCCACTGAATTTTGCTTACAAAACATCTCATTCTTTTACATGCTGTAAATCTATGACATGGGGCCACTTTCTTTACTTCCTCTCCAAAGGAAACTATGCTATGGATTTTTATCACCTTTAAAAATCCATCGACCTCAGCCGGGTTTGAACCTGTGAACCTTGGGTCCAGTGTCGAGCATGCTATCAACTAATCCACTGAGGGCGACTCCTCTTGGAAACTGCTGTGTAATTTTTTCCTTTATTTTGATAATTAGTTACAGGGGTGTCCAAAATACTTATACATGGATTGTTGTATAAAAAAAATGGTTAATACAAAAAAGTTCCTGTTGGAGACACAAACCCAGGATTTTGCTTTTGCTCCAAAAATTAAGAATAGGTACCCATAAAAATTGGTGCATTTTAAAATACATTAAATACTATTTCCCAAAATGTGGAGAGTTTGATTTCAAACAACTGAAGATCACTTAACAGTGCATCATTGAAATCATATATTTTGGATTTCCCTTTGAATTTCATTATTTCACTTCAGTTTCAAGTATAATGTTATTACTGTGCAGCAATGAATACCAGTTAATTATATACAATTACCATCACAGCTATGAAGCACAGATTTTCACAGCTTTAATGTTTGACAACTGAAGAGTGGCACATTATTATGAATGCCATAAAATCACAAGTTTTTAAACCATATGGTGGTAGATATTTGCTTGCTTTATTCAGAACAAATTCAGAATACACACACAAACATAAAAGAAAAATAGGAACATACCTGCCCAGCAACAATGGACTTGTATGCAATCTTCAGTATCACATAAGTCCAGAACAAATGTAGAACCAGCAACAAGATAAGCAAGGAGTTGAAAATGTAGTAGGCAGGAAACATTTCCACATAATTTGGAGCCTCGATGGTTGTACTGAACACAAACACGTGAAATTAATACAAAGTGAAGCTTTCATGGCGACTGAAGTTGATGAAAGACTCTTGGGTTACAAGCCGCATCAGGTGGCTGAACGGTGAATGAACCATATCTTCCGCAGAAGATATAGTTCATTCACTATTCAGCAACCTGATGCAGCTTGTAACCCAAGAATCATTCATATAAGTTAATACAATTTACAAATTAATTTCATTTTTATTATATTTACCTTAGTAAATATAATAATAATAACTATTACATGTCTACTACAGTTACTGAAGCCTGCCGCACTTTATACAGAGTTATTGCCATTCTTACTGCTGTATCATTGTTTAATCCTTCTAGAAAAGCATGTTAGTTTTGTCTTGAGAAGCTGATTCTCCAACTTTAAAGGAAGTTACTGGAAAGCTCTAGACTGTTCTCAAAGTGAGATGTCACTTCATGTTTTATTAATACCTGGTAATCTTCAGGGTCAACCACTGTGTGAAGTTCTACATTGTTTGTGATATAGCATTTATAATTCTGCACCTTCAAGAGGAAACTTGATTTAAAGTGCCATGCAAAGTGTATCATATCTAACTCAACAGTGTAGCTAGTTTACAAATGAAGTGTATTGAAATCTCTATTTACGATCAAGCATCATGTTTAACAACTACTATATTTCATATATATTGTTATTACACAGACAATTAAAGTTACGATCCATTCAATTAGAGAACTAATCTTTAACCAGACAGTAGATCATTAACTGTTGCAGGAAATTGTTACAGTTTTTCACCACAAGACATACAAAGAGAAAGATGAAAAAAGGAAGAAAATGTGTTGTGAATGCTATAATGAATACTCTCAACAATAAAATTCACTAAAATACAGTGACTTATATCTTCCTTTTGGATAATTATAGCCTACTGTTATATTCAGCACAATGCTAATGTTTTATACTCAAATTCCCTTCTGTTGACAACCATGGTCATCTTTTAACTAATTACATGGAGAAATGTCCTGCTTGAGAAGCTGACAGTCACTCACCTGGTTAAGAAATTCCATGTTTTTTTATGGAATTTGAACATTCATTACAATACATATTTGGGCCTAGGAGAGAAGAGGATGGGGTATGGAGAAAACTGCATAACAATGAGCTTAAAATTTTGTACTCCTCCCACAATATTTTCAGGTGATTAAGTCAAGGAGAATTAAGTGGGAGGGGCATGTGGCATGCATGGATGGGGCAAGAGGTATGCACCGAGTATTGGCTGGGAAGCCTGGGGGGGAGAGACCGCTGGGAAGACCTAGACGTATATGGGAGGATAATATCAAGCAGGCTTTATGGGAGACAGGAGTTGAAGGCAACTGAATTTTGATGGCCCAGGATAGGGATCGGTGGAGGGCTGTGGTTAATTCAGTGATGAACCTTTGGGTTCAATAAGCCATCTAGTTAGTTATATTTTAAAACTTGTGCATCTAATCTGTTTTAACTCAAACATCTATTTTCAGTTTTAATGTTTATATGATTAGTCATTTCATAATGATATAGGGTTTCAATAATTTAATTTACTTCTTTATCCTATATATTGAACAAAATATGTAATGTATAGCCACTGATTATATTTTGTGTTACAAAAACAATAACAAAGCCTTGGAATTGGATGACTTGTGTGGAACAACCCAGGTGACATTTAAAGGACTTGAGAATTGGACCATGGAATGTGAGGAACCTATATAAAACAAGGGCATGAGATACATTAGCTATGGTGGTATGAAAGTATAGTTTGGATATTGCAGCACTACAGGTTAGATGACCTGATTATGGAAGACTCACAAAGGGGAACTACATATTACATCATGGAAAAGGGAATAATGACCACTGCCTGGGAATAGGTTTTTTAGTGAAAAAAGATCTTCAGCAAGCAGCTGAAAAAGTAGAATTTGTTAATGATACGTTGTCATATTTAATCCTTTGTGGGCGATGGCATGATATTATTATAGTAAATGTGCACAAACAAACTGAAAACAAGGATGATAAGGTAAGGGATAGTTCTATGGAGAATTAGTGAATGTATTTTATCAGATTGGACGATACGACATGAAAATTCCACTAGAAGATTTCAATGCCAAAATTGGTCAGGACGATATTTTCAAACCAACTATAGAGAGTGAGAGTTTACATGAATTTAGTAAGGAAAATGGGGTGAGGTTGGTGAACTTTGCCACATCCAAAAGTCTGATTATAAAAAGCACAACTATTACAACATCTTCATCTCTATATGTACATTTGAACTTCCCCTGACAGGATGACCCATAATAAAATTCATCACATTCTAATCAATCAGAGGAGACAATCAAATATTGTAGATGTGCAATCTTATAAGGGAACAGACTGTGATACTGACCACTATTTAGTGACTGCAAAATTTAGGGCAAGAGTCTGTCAGAAAACAGGCAGGGAAGATATACAGGAAAGAGAAATTTAATGTCAAAAGACTGAGTGATATAGAAACTAAGCAAGAGTATCAGGTAAAAATTTCAAATAGGTCTGCAATCCTAGAAACTGTTAAAGAGAATACAGAGAATAGCAAAGCAGAAGTCAATAGGGCCTGGGAAAATATACAGAATGACATGAATATTTCAGCTGAGGAGAATGTAGGATATCATAAAGTTTCACAGAATAAAGCATAGTTTGATTAAGAATATTGCATAACAAGGAGCTACTTGAATTGTACAGGTCACCTAGCATAGTGAGGATAGTGAAATCTAGGAGGCTCCGATGCACTGGACATGGAGAATGCATCGGGCTGGCAAGGGGTGCATACACAATGATAGTAGGAAAACCTTCTGGAAAATGACCACTGGGCAGACCAAGATAATGTCAAGATGGGTCTTTGAGAGGTGAGCTGTGAGGATGGAAAATGGAGTTTTTTTCAGGATCATGTGTGGTGACAGGCTTTGGTGTTGTCAATGTTGTACCTGCAGGTTCTACTACCAGGGATTTAGTTATAGCCACTGATTAAGGCTTCATGAAACCAAAACACATTTGGAAAATACTGAACTCAGTAGCCAATAATTATGGTAAACGTTGTTGGTTTATCAAGTTTTGTTCGTCTTATTAATGTTGAAAGTATCTAACACATTGTGAACAACTGTTCAGCTCAATGAAGAATACAAAATCAACAACTAGGACACACCTCCTAATGAACACTTGGAGGAATACATGTGTGTCAATAAATGTGGAAAGATTACTCAACCAAAAGTAGTGTCAAATACCTCAATAATGACTTAAAGAAATTATTGAGTAATGTGTAAACCTGCTTGCAGTAATTAGTTGTAGCTTTCTTTTAACTGTCCTCATTCATAACCCTTTAAGTTGATAAAAAAGAAGGGTAAATGTGACCCCAGGTCTGGAAAACATGGAGAACCCCTGCTCCACAAGAAAAATAGCATGACTGATTATCATGTATAATAGATACAGGGGCTGGAAATAAGCCTAAACATCCAGGCAGGTAGTGACAGGAATGAATGTGTGAAAAACAGAACTAGCCATGGTCAAAGAAGAAGGTTGTGCACTTGTATGCTGGTATATAAAGGGAGATTTCCAGCACACATATGTACTAAGTAGCACCCACACAAAATGATGAAAAGGTTTGCTAAAACACATAAGCTATTCTGTAAGATTCCATAAGATTTGTAACCTTCTAAATGTGGCATGAAACTATATTAAAAGACTAGATGGATTTAAATCCAAATTATGCAGGAATGAAATGCAACAAACAATAAATTGTACTTACTGCATTTTTTAAACTACAAGTTACAAAAAAAGACAAATGTAAAAAAATAAACAATTTTCTCCCATGTTTTTGAGTGAACTGTCTCTATATAAACATATTTTCTGTTACTTTCTTACAAAATAGTCTCCTTCAGAAAGTGCTGTAAAAACATTGCAAACTGTACTATAGTCCCACATGTCATTTACACCTGGCTGGCTGCATCATAACACAAATATAGTCTGAATGAATGCTTTCTTATTGCAGTCATGAATTAATAACAAGAAACCTACAGTTTTAATTTCAAGAATAACTTTAATCATCCTACTTGCACACAGCAGGTCTAGTCATTCAGTGCAAAATAAATGATTTTCAAATTCACTACTTCCACCCTAAAATATATCCTTTACAGCAAATGTTTTTTTTCATAAGCAACATTCAAAATCAGGAATTAGTAGAAATGATTGCAGTTAATATTTTAGTATTTTTTTTATTTATGAACTGATGTGTGAGATCCATGTGTTATACTGTATTTTCCAGTATATAAGACACTCACTTGTATAAGATGCACCCCCAAAATCAAAGCAATTTTATGGTATACAACTGAAACTCAAAGAAACTAATACCTCTAACATTCTGAAACCCTGTAAAATCACTGTCAACTATCTTCAGAGTCTTTCCTCTCGCGAAATCTAAGAAAATTCCTTCTTCAGAATCAGAGTTTTTCTGTTCAATGTCATCATACAGGAAGTGGTCCTCACATACATAGACCATTACATTTCATAAAGTGGCAACACCAAGTTGCTCCACCTGAAAATCTTCAATGTTATGGTCATGAGCTACTTTTGTCGTAACTGCAATGTTATTGAGACAATGTCCTTCTACCCAATTCCATAAGTCAGCCTCCAATTCTGGCCATTCTGCACTTTTCCCATGATAAGCCCATTTTCCCTTACTACAATCTTTCAAGCGTCTTTCTGAGCACACAATACCCTTATCATTTTTTCAGTTGGTGGAGGACCAAAATGTCTTTCTTCCATCCTATTCCCATGCTCTTCTGCACAAGCTATAACTTGCAGTTTATAGCACACAGTGTACAAGTCACTCATTTTTTAACCATAATAAGCTAGGTGTTTAGTAAATAAAACACCGAATGCTAGAAAATAATTCATTCACTGATAAAAATTTAAAACAGATTATTCAATTGTGACAATCATCGTAACAATCAATGTACTGAAATTATATTTTGAACATAGTATATTGAGGGGGGGGAGGGAGTTAGAGAAATTAATATGACTGATATTAGCCTACTGTGGCTGAATCAGAGTGCACCTGCATTGGCAAGGGAGGCAACCTTCGCTATTTTAGACACAATAATTTTGAGGTACATTTTGAAAGTTGAAAACTGTGTCTTATACACTGGAAAACATAGTAATTTCATGGCTTTATTCCCTTCATTTTCATTCATTCGGCAACATAAATATATAGCATGAGATACAAACAACAGATTAGTTTATTTCATTCATTGTATCAAGTGCCAAAGCTTGAGACCTAATCTCATGATGAGAATTCATTTTGTCACTCCATAGCAATAATTTTAAACAAAAGACTTCAAGCTGAAGACAAACAGAGACACAGAGAGAAAGTGTGTGTGTGTTAGTGAAAAGAAACAAGCTATGTAAGTATTAAGGGATATACATTCAATGTGGCAGTGTATTTAGGGAAGGAGAACGTACTATAGGCTTTTACAGCAGCAACTAATATAATGTAGGGGTGTGTTAATCAAAGCTGCAGACTATATCACACCAGAACATTTAATAAAATGTGGATCTCAAAGAAAATTTAGTATGCCCACACTTTCAAGAAAAGATTCACATGACACATTTCATACATCATAAAAACTCTTCAAATCAGTCTGCCAGAAACAGGAAGTTCACTGGTTATCAAATACAGATCTTTTTCAACATCCTGTCAGGCATAACACATCCTCCACCTTTCAATGTTTTTGCAACAGCTAAAAATGTACTTTTGACAAGATGTAAGTGATAAGGATAACAATGATAGTGAATATACATTACTGTTCAAACCTGCAATAAAAGTTTACAATAACAGGATGGAATTTCGTTTCTAGTCTATTCTCCTAATTAAAACTAGATACATGAAGAGTTACTAAAGGAGTCAGAAGTCTATGCATATGTATAATGTATGTGAAATTAAACACTCAGGTGATTTGTGAAACTAGTCACAATCTAATCACTTCTCTTATTTGGTAATGTTATATGATGATTTATGCAAACACATGTATTGTAGGGGCAAAAACATTATTCCTGTTGTGTGGTTATTTCAGCGAGATAATGCAAACTATTTCCTTTTAAAGGTATCTGATATGGTTATCTAGTCTCATATTACTATCTTCATAACATCAGTTTAAGATTCCAAATTTTAAAAGTAAACATAATATTTTAAAACTAAATGAGCATTCATTCAGGTGCAGAGTGCATACATACCTGTAAATGATCCACATAGGGTAGATGCCCAGACGTGTTGTAATCCATAACAATGTAAATACTACAAATAATGCATCACACACCTTCTGGTAGTTTGCATACTTTGCCATTTTGGCTGCCTGTATGAGGAAAGTAAGAATGTTATGTTATTATTATTATAAATTAAGTGTAGAATGTTGTTTAACCCTGAATAAGTTTTGCAGAGCTATGAATACTGTGCAAGACTGAGAATTTTACTGATATGATAATATATCCCTCACACATCAACACAAGAAACTAGTTTTATTGTGACACAAAATTCATACATTCTGGAAGAAACCTATCATTATTTTCTATTGTAAAGGGAGATAAGATACTGTCACATTATTAATTAATAAATAAATTATTTATATCTATAAAAGTCTTTTTAGTATACCCCATCTGTCACGTGCTCAACAAGTTTTCGCAACTCAAGGAATAAAAAACACCTAAAGCAAGTAGCAGAGAATATATAATTTATTGAAGTCAACCTACTGTGCAGGTGTCTCTGGAAGAAAGCAAGGTAATGAAGGATGAGAAGTGCAAAGGGGGTGATTGTAAGTTGCATGCCAATGTGACTACTATGAGTGCAATATACATTCACCAACAGAATAAATGACACACAACTCAGGATGACTGTACTTGGAATCTATGGTTTCTGAACTCAGACATCACCACACAATACATACAACTTAACTTCCTTACCCCTTCCTAATGGCACATACCTGCTTACATCCCCCCCTCAACCCTTCAAATATGGCCATGATTATTGGTCTGTTACAGTAGGCACCACATGAAACCAAATTTTTATTTCCTTGTTTACCATGTAAACATATATTAAATTGAATTAAATAATTTATTCCATTGGCAACTATTGGTATGCAAATACATAAAAATGTAAACCGAAATTGCTTTAATGCTTTTAAAAGAACCTTATTCTGTGTCTATCCTATTTCAGCATAATAAACTGTTTTTCTTCTGACCATGAAGTATGTTTACAATTCTTTCAAATATATTGTAAATGATACTTTGAAGTCTATATCACAGACCTATAAAGTAGGATGTAAATTTAATTAAAGCATCTACAGCAGCAAGAATTATTCTACGTATTATCCTTGCATATTTCAATTACTCTAGTAGCCTACATGCTGAACAAATTTATGCACTCTGCCACAAATATTGTCAATTATTGAATGTTAAATAACATGTCCCATTACAGTAGGACAAACAAATTTAATTTTAAAAATACAGTGAATACATGGTCACATAGCAGCACATTAATACAAAGACATGTACATCTGAAACAGATGGCCATACAGCATGTCTACAATGAAACGCCCTGATTTTGGAGAATTTCTTAAAAAAATGCAATTTTTTTTTAAAAAGTCTTAAGGGTCTCCTGCATATTACAGGAGTTCAAATTCTCACCTAAATTGTTAGGCTACCTCACGGGCCACCCTTGGGGCACTGTTGTCATTTCACGCAAAGATGGTGTCAGCTCAGGAGAAGACACGAGTTGTTGTGTGTTTTTCTGAGTGTAACTCCATTGTGAGGGTGCAAAGGGAGTTTCATCGTGTTTATCAGAAAGCAGCACCAGACGCCAAGAGGATCAAAGCATGGCACAAGTTTCTAGAGACTGGGTGTGTCTTGAAAGGGCACGGAGGAGGCCGGCAACGTGTCTCCGATGAGAAGGTAGAGAACGTCTGTCAAGCGTTCATCCAAGTCCAAGGAAGTCAATTCGTTTGGCTTCATGGGAACTGCAGATGCCACGAGTGACTGTGCATAAGGTTCTCCGAAAGCGGTTGCGTCTCTATGCAGCGAGCTCTGAATGCAACATTTCCAGGCCGTTGGATAGGACAAGATGGACCAACGGATTGGCCTCCACGTTCCCCTGACATCACGCCGTTGGATTTCTTTTTGTGGGGCTACATGAAGGACAGAATTTACACCACTAAAGTGCAAGACCTCCAGGCCTGGATTGTGGAAGCTGTCGGTACCACCACTCAGGACATGTTGCAGCAGACCTGGGTGGAACTCGATTACAGGCTAGATATCCTACGTGTATTGATTCTTTTAATTAAACTTGATGTGTTGTGTGACTGATATTTGTAAATAAATAGGCAATATCTCTATTCCTTACTTCCTGAAAATATGATAAAATTCGGGCGTTTCATTGTAGACACCTGTATATTAATTTACAAATTTCAACTATCATTTACCTCAAGCAAAATATCAGCACAATCATGTGTCAGGAGCACCAATGTTCCAATGCGATGGAGGTTGCACATCCATGAGAATCCCATAAGGCATATGGTAGCTATATGATGTATAAACATCTGACGGAAATCCTTGCGCTTTACATCAGAGAACTGTGACACTGCCAGTGACCAATAGAATGCCAGGGAAATCATATAATACCACCAGCAGTCTGAAGTGATGCCCTAGGTCAAATACAAAAAGAATGGATAGTGAAAATGCAAGATAAATTAATACTACCGTATACACAACTTTATGTGTATAACAATCTTTCACTATGAAATCAACATGTCAAAAATATTAAAATAAAACAACATGGAAATAAATGTCATTTTGACATGAATAAAATACATACAAGGCAACCCATTGCTATTCCAATGCCATACAGCAGAATTCTTAAAAAACTGACAGCTCAAAAGATAGTCAAGAAATTCCTCACCTGGAGATTAATTACATTAACAAGAGCCTGCAAACAGTCCCAATCCTGAGCCAGTCAAATATGGTCCATATGCACACACTGTAATTTCAATATTATCCTCTAATATAAGCATAGGTTTTCTGAACAGTTCATCATTACTGGTAACGGTTAATAACAAAAAAAGTAAAAGTAAGGCTGTCCCACTGGACTGGAGGCTGGGTGGGCCCCACCAGAACCAGTCTGGATGTAGAGGCTAGAAGAAAAATCCTCTGCCCCCATCAGAGATCGAACCCTGTCATCCAGTCCTCTAGCCAGTCACTATACTGACTGAGCTACGCCAGCTCATTGGGTTAATAATAAAGATGTTTAAAATATTACACCATGTTAGATGAAAATACACAAAACAAACAGAAAATACGAACCGTGTGGACCTACTTCTTTATTTACAACTGGTGCCCAACAATGATTACAAGTTGACTGACAATTAACAGATAAGTCAACTAGATTTTAATGGTACTGTAACAAGTACAGTGTCAGTGATGCATATATATGTCTCAAGCTATAAGCAAATACTTACTCACTCTCTCACACACACACACACACAATTTTACTTACATATACAAGATTTTATTAATCAACCTTTATCATATACCTCCCAACAATCAACTTATTCTCATTTGCAAAAGTGTGGTGTATGTGTGAAACATCAATAAATCCTGTTCGTGTCATATTTTGCCACACTGTAACAATTTTAAAAACTATGTAATGGATACAGGAAACATACCTGGTGAGGATAATCATACCAACTATGATTAATGTCCCACAACCATGGCTTATCCCACAAGCAGAACACACCATATGAAAATGAGTATGTATAGTATAACCACCTCCAACTGAAAAGTTAATCATAAATCTTCGTTACATTTATTGTATAATTAAAATGTTCATCTGCAGTCAACAGTTATAAAAATATGATATACAGAAACTCACCATGTCTCACAAAACTTTGTTAATGTTGATGGTTTATCCTGTGCACGTCTGAGACGTAACCAGCGTTCAACTTGCCTCTCTGACAATTCCACTTGTTTGGACAGCCCCACAATCTACATAAAAATCAATTTTTATGTTTAACAGAAAAAAAGAATCATTTGTTCCTTTATCTGTTTCATATCAAAATACTTCCATCAATTAAAAAAAATTTCCCCCTCAAGATGTAATGAATATACTACAAACATGAGAAACTGGCTAATAGAACTCTACTGCCTCATGGACTACATGCATTCTACTTTCTATTAAAAATGTTCCTCTTGTAATTTCTGTTGTTAATTCACGGACCACTCAAATGAAACACGTGAATAACATACCTGAGAAGTCGTAACAACAACCGTTTCATACATTAAACTTAATCTCTTGATTAATTGACTGATAGATGTGTTTAAGAGTTGACTCACCTATCATGTTTATATGCACCTACCCCATTATCTAATAATACTCAAATTATAAAATTCAACTTAAAAAAAAATTAAACATGGTAATGGCATTTCCTCCACACTAGACACAATGGCTATACTGCCATGACTATGTTTTCTGGAATTTGGTAGTGGCACTTCCTCTTTTACAAATATAATGGTTAAACTGCCATGACAGTCAAATCTCTACTGGAAATCTGAGCATAGTTTCTCTCTCACTTTCATAATCACAGATAACCTACACTCAGGAAGACTGCAAACATTATGTGGTAACAATTCAGTATGATTATAAACATCTATTTGGAAGAGTACTGTTGCTTAACTAACTAGATGGCTTAAGGAACCCAATGGTTCATCACCGGATTAACCAAAGCCCTCCGTCGGACCCTGTCCTGGGCCAACAAAATTCAGTCTCCTTCAACTACTATCCCCCATAGATCCTGCCTGACATTATCCTCCCATATATGTCTAGGTCTCCCCAGAGATCTCTTCCCCTCAGGCATCCCAACCAATACCTGGTGCACACCTCTTGTCCCATCCATGCACACTACATGCCCTGCGCATCTCATTCTTCTCGACTTAATCACCCTGACAATATTGGGGGAGGAGTACAAATTTTTAAGATCGTCATTATGTGGTTTTCTCCAGACCCCATCCTCTTCTGTCCTAGACCCAAATATCCTCCTAAACACCCTATTCTCAAACACCTGCAACCTATGTTCCTCCCTCACAGTGAGAGACCATGTTTTGCACCCATACAAAACAACAGGCAAAATTATTGTTTTGTATACTTCAATTTTCAGGTTCTCAGAAATCAGAGAGGAAGACAAAATATTTTGAACTGAGAAGTAGCAAGCATTTCCAGAATTTCCTCATGAGTATCATTTTGATTTCTTATTGTTGTTCCCAAATATTTGAACTTTGTGACACTTTCAACACAAGCCACCCTAAGACAATAATGCCTGCCTGTCTGCTGACGAGATACTAACATGTACTTACGTTTTTCTGACTTTAGTTCTAGCCCCACCTGTTTACTAGCCTCTACTAAAACTTCTGTGTTCCTCTTTATTGTATTTATATAATCACCCAATAAATTAATATCATCAGCATAAGGCAGTAGCTGATGTGTCCCATTGAATTGCAAACCCTCCTGCCTATCTTGGACTTTCCTAATGGGGTATTCTAGCACAAAGTTAAAGAGCAAGGCAGACAAGGCATCTCCTTGTTTTAGACTGTTCTTGATGGAAAATGACTCAGACAAATATTTACCTATGCGAATTTTGCTACAGGTTTCATTTAAGCACATTTTTATTAGACTCACTAGCTTCTTTGGTATACCAAATTCAATAAGAATATTATATAGCACTTCTCTCTTCACAGTCAGAGGCTTTTTTGAAATCTATAAATAACTGATGTATGGTCTCACTGAACTCCACTTTTTCTCTAGTATCTGACGAATGCAAAAGATCTGATCAATCGTTGATCTGTTTCGTCTGAACCCACATTAACGATCCCCAATAATTTCATTCGCATATGGGGTTAATCTTGCCAAAAGAATGTTTGATAGAATTTTGTATGAGGTTGATAGCAGAGAAATTCCTCGGTAATTACCATACTCAGTCATGTCCCCTTTCTTATGAATAGGAATAATTATGGATTCCTTCCATTGTTGTGGCATCTCTTCCTTATCCCAAATTAACAGTATAAGCTTATGGATCTTCATATGCAACCTTTTGCCACCTGCTTTAATTAATTCTGCTGGAATTTGATCAACACCTGGAAATTTATAACTTATCAACTTCCCGATGGCTAGTTCAACTTCATCTAAACTAGGTTCTGGCACTAACAGTTCAGCTGTATGCATTTTAATCAATCTAACATCATCAGTGTCATGAACATTTAAGAGCTGGCTAAAGAAATTTTTCCACCTATTCAAAATTTGTATTGGATCTGCAAGCAAATTGCCATTACCATCCTTTACCAAATTAGACTGAGGTTTATATCCTTTCTTAAAATTATTAATCTGAAAATACCATTATGAAACAGGGAGTTTCTGAAATACATAGCTACCAAACTTTAAATTAAATATGATGGCCTAGAACTTCATCATGTCAATAATCTGTCAAGGATATTAGGTTGCCACTTTGCAACATTAATACACTTGGACTTCTCCTAATGGGAACAAATACAATGAGACTGATCACATTATTTGAGGTTTTCATGGCAGTAAGTCCAGTGGGTTGTAGCACCATGTAGTCTGGTAGAAGTTTACCAATGTTTCAGAGGTCCTTGCTGTAATGATTTCCCTGATGAAGGAGGCAGCAGGGATCTCTGAAATGTTGGTAAACTTCTACCAGACTACATGGCACTATAACACAGAGGAAAGCCATCTTCAAATTGATCACATCTTAATTACAAGACAGCATTCAAGTATACTTGATGTCAGATCTTTCAGATAAACAGACAGTCATACTGACTATCAGATTAAAAAAGTTACAGAGACTTCAGCAATAGAATGAACAATGCAAAGATTTCATGTGGAGATCTATAATCTTAAGACACTAAAGAATGTAAACATTAAGTAACAGGATCAGGTTAAAATCTGAAACAGGTCTGCAGCTTTGGAAAACTTGGGATCATAAATAGGACATCAATGGGGACTGCAGACGTATTAGACAGTAAAGTCAAAGACAGTCTACATTATTCTAAGCAGCATAAACTATGGTTTGACAAAGCACGCTCAAAACAGTATGACTGAAGGAAGCTGGCAGAATATCAACTACTGGAGAACCCAAACCAAATTAATGGAAATAATCTATACAACTTCAGATCTGATACAATATTGTTTTTCACCATAACTGGCAAATGGGGCTTCAAAGCACATGTACGATGGAATGAAAGGAAGTAAAGAAGAGGAAAGAGCGGGAGGAAGTAGCAAAAAACAGAACACACAATGGTGCCAAATGCAGTATTATGGAATGTTGACTTCAGCGGACACAAATTTTGTTAAATGTATTTGTAAACAAAAAATCAATTATTCATGAATATTGTATATTAATCTGTGTGCCTGACTATGAATTTTTGGGGTAATTCATCAAACAGTAAAAAGATATTCACTTTACAAAAGAAAATTATTAGATTATTGGCTGGTGTAAAACCTAGAAATTCATGTAGAAGTCTATTTAAGAGATTAGAGATCTTAGCTCTTCCTTGTGAATACATATTCTCGTTAATGAACTGTATTGTAAATAACCAAGAGCTCTTTCAAACTAATTCTGCTGTACACAGTGTCAACACAAGGAATAAAAAATCAGCTTCATAGACCAGTTGCCAACCTCTCATGCTTTCAGAAGAGTGCATATTATGCAGGAATCAAAATTTTCAACAGTCTACCATCAAGTCTCACAAGTCTTGTAAATAAGGAGCAATTTAAGGTAGCATTAAAAAGATATTTAATTACACACTCCTTTTACTCTGTCAATGAATTTATGTTGTTTACAATTAAGTGATAAATTTTCTTATGTGTGTAATGGGTAAATCTATTTGTAACTTATCATTTCTTTAGGTGAACCCTTTGTTTGCATTATGTAAAATTTATATAATAGTATGATTTGTACTTTATAAAATGTATTGTATTATTATTATTATTACTTTTTCCACATCCTATTGTCATCTGACTGTCTTATGGATCCATGGAATGTAATATAATATGTATATATGTATGCAAATCCATGCCTTTCTTCTCCATTAAAAAACAAGGTTACAACCCTACGCAACAAACAAGTAGGAGCTAGCAACAAAATAGTATGGGTGCCAATGCTTCTATCACACATTTCCTGAACAAAGTGAGCTCCTGCTGTTTATCAGCAGATATCCACTGCACTGATTAGTCACTCAAAAAAACAGAACTCAATTCAGCTGCTGATTCTAGTGAAGGACACTACATTAAACATTTCATGAATAAAACATGGGTATATATGGAAAACAACTAATGACCTTAAAATAGACTGTAAGAGCTACCAGCCATCTAAAGTGGAAGAATTATATCGATCAAATGATTCCACAGTTACGTGGCGCATTTCATATTGTTAAATCAATGTATCATAATGTCAATACTGACACACTGAAATCAGTCTACTTTGTCTACTTTCACTCTATTTAGAAGTATGGAAAAATTTTGGGGGGTAATTCATCTAACAGTAAAGGATATTTACCTTTCAAATGAAAATCATCAGAATTATGGCTGGTGCCAAACAAAGCCTATTTAAGAAATGAGAAATTTTACCTCTTCCTTGTGAATATACACTTTTATTAATGTACTTCATTGTAAATAACCTCGAACTCTTTCAGACAAATTCAACTGTACACAGTGCTCACACAAGGAATAAGAACAATCTTCAAAGACCAACTGCCAACCTTTCATATTTCCAGATATGTCTTCACTATGTATCAAAGTCTTCAACAGTTTATTACATACTCTCAAAACTATTTCAGATAAAATGGAGACATTTAAAGTGGCATTACAGAGATACATAAATACATACAACTTTTTACTCTGTAGAAAAATTTCTGCAGTATAAAGAGATCTCATATTCCTTTTAGAGATTATAGTACTTAAATAGTCCACTGTATGACAGTGGATTTAGTGTAACATTTTAATATTTTCATGTTAAACCTTTATTGTTTATGATACCTGGTAAATATTTAAACTGTACTCATCCATATATTTTGTACTTTATGACTCATTCCACTTCCTACAGTCAGTTTCACTAACTTTTGGATCCACGAAGAGAAAGTGAGTGTGATACTGTGTGAGACCATGAGAGTGTGAGAGTTGGTAAGTGTGCAAGTGGTTGAATTTCAGAGTGAGTTAGTGTGAGAGTGAGTGAGTGTGTGTATTGGGTAAAAACAAATACCATAAAGATGCTCTATAAGATGCCAGAAATGAAGCTGGTCAAACACAGGTGTTCTCAATTCATTGCCAGTCTGTTTTGTGTTACCTGTCTTCTTGCAATATTTTTTTACAGCTTGCACAAGTCAAAAAGTAATCTGATATCAGGAAACATGTTTTTGTTAATGTCATCAGTATTTTGCTGTAAAAATCACTGAGCAACTGTTCAGCTTAATGATTAACATCGAATCAAGAAGTAGAAAAGGTTTTGTTGATGAGAACTTTGAGGGACAAATGTGATTCACAACAACAACAATTAAATCTGATACTAAAAGATTACTCAAGTGAAAGCCATGCCAGACATCACATTGACAACTAATGTTAAAGAAATTAGTAGTATGTCAGCCTGTTTACATTAGCAAGTTAGTCGAGGTAATGTTATCCTGCATGCCTAACTAAACACCACACCATGCAAACATTGCAGTGTGGATGTACAGTTCCTCCTAATTTTCTTGCACCTTCATAATGGAAAGCTCTGAAGAACATGAAATGTTTCTCATCTAGATAGAAACATTACTTTCACTTCAGCATACTGAAATGTGCCATTACAGAAATTTATTTGCAGTAACCTGGAAATGCTTCACAGTAGCATAAAGTCCTGTGAACACAGTTTGAGAGCATCTAATCTGATGGTATGTCATTGTCTGCCTAGAAGGACTGATAAAAACCACAAAAAATTGTCAGTGGAACCACAGTTCCGGAGAATCTGACGTAAATACGTCTCTGTATTTAAATTATATTTAAGCAATAAATACAACGAAAGGAAGGTAGCTGAATGCAATGTAAGGAAATGTAATGTAATGAAATGAAATGAAATGAAATGAAATGTAATGTAATGTAATGAGATGTAATGTCAAAATTATCTAATCTACGACGCACTTCTTCTACAAGCGATTCACAGCTCAGCTCTTTCCGCAATAATGAAAGCAGATTGTTGACGGCAGTAATGTAACACAACAATGCCGAGTAAACAGATGATTTTTCCTAGTTAACACAACAATGCACGCAAGCTGACCATTGTTGTTGGTCCATATTTACACACTGTTGATATGGATCTTACACATTTTCCTAGGTAACAACAATGCTGAGTAAACACGACGTTCCATAGGTAACCATTGTTGTAGATTTGTTGATACGGATGTTACACATTATCGTTCCACGTTTTCCTTTCATTTTTTTGCCGAATGACCCTTCCGTATAGACGTATTTACGTCAAAAATTTAAAAGTTTCTTAACAAAGTAACTCATGAATACAATTCTGCTCTGCTAATCTGTTTGTTAACTGATTTCAAATTCTTAGTACATTAAGATTGTTGTTTTTCTTTTAAAAAAGACACCATGCAACTAATGAATATCCAACACCACAACAGTTACCTAACACATTCAAGGTCAGATATTTCCTTGATAGTATGGGTTATGTAGTACCTAGTAACTGCAAACTTAATGGCTGCTAAATTCTTTGATAATCATTGATTACTCCTTCAATGAAATCAGTTTTCTTGGAAAAAATATGGCCCAATCAAGAAATGTTATCTTTCCTCTCATCTTTTTCAAACAATAATTAATATTCACTGCAAATGATATGTATTCACACAACTGTAAAATTTACTATAACCTCAAAAGTGTACTCTTCTACTAACAGAAAATTAATGGCCGTAAATATGAGTACGTACAAACTTAAGTACTTACCTGCTTATGCTTAATTTTTCCCTCACATAAATACGCCCTCTCTAAAATTGCATTAGGTGGGGCCTTCTTTGGTTTTGTATTTTTGATACCCAGAGAAATGCCAACAGGAGCAAACCAGTACCTACAAAGCAGAAATGTAATAACATAAAAATCCAAATACTGAAATACAATCCAACGAAACTTATAGCTCAGAATGTTTTTTACGAACCTTTCCAAAATAAATCTTATACCCAACAACATAAATGCCAATGGCAAAGGTATCACCAGATGTCTGTAATTGGCATAAGCTATTTTATCATTCGGTTCCAAATCAGCCCAAGTAACATTTGGAGGCAGCCACACATCCGGGCTCCAAAATTTATCCAACAAAGCTCGTACCAAAGACATTTCAAAAGCCTACTTAATTAACTAACACCAACACCCACATAGCTCTACAACCAACTCATAACTGATTGTTCTGTGGATTATCTCCAACTCAAGAGGACTCCTAGCGGCCGTAAATTGAAAGTATTAACACCGCCAAATTTAATTGATTCGAGCAGCATTCTCTTTATGAAAATTATGTTGCCGTAGTTTCCAAAACAGGAAAGTTTCCTGCCAACAGTCATTAGTTTACGCCTACGCACCCCCTCCGTTAATACCATAATCCATATATATGGCATGAATGGGGTATGCAAAACACAGTATTACTCTAATACTTGTGTATGTGTAATTACTATGAAAGTAACTTGGAATAACCACATATGACTTTTGCCTCATCACTCTCAGTTCAGCGTTCACAATCACTGTTTCACCTCATTCAACCAACTGCAAGTAGAATTAAGTAATATGACTGAAAATAATTTAATAGACAAAATAAAAAGTCTTTCTTACAATGAAATTGTATCTACCTTGAGATAGGAAATATGAATTCCTGCATGCATGTTTAGAATTAACCCTATGAAGGGGATCCACTGTACAGTTACCAAATCTAAATGATGGGCACTCTTTCTCACAGAGTTATTTCCTTTGTCTTAAGACATTACAACCATGGCTCCCAACAATGATACAAGTGGGAACAATTTTTCCAAATCTGAATTGTAAACATTACCTGTAACTATTAGCCATCACCTGCTGCCACTATTGCCACTCCTGCTGGTTCTCCTTATGTGGGCTTTTCTACTGATCTAGAGCATGTACTTAGTTCTGAAAAGTCATTTTAACTCCAGATTACAACATATCAATAACCCTATGAGGTCAGCATGTCTGATCAACATGTGAAATGTTCACATCTATAGTGTGAATGGTTGTGAAATATGTACATTTTTATTATGTTAACTAATAAGGTCTTTAAAGTGTAATAATCTGGTCCAAATTTTATCATCAATCAGCAACTAAAAACTCTTAATCTAATTTACTCGTATAATCATCATTATAGTGAGTTCTTTAACTGCAAAGTTCAGATAATTTATATGCCCAATGACAGACAGCAGAAGTCTTTACAGAAGAACAAAAAATCATAATAAAATTGAGTTTGACATTAGATGTAATGGAATAAAATGCATTCTTGAGTCATACCTTGACAAAGGACTGAAAAGAAGTAAGAGATACTGACAGTATTCATATATGGGTCTGACAATTACTTAATTGCAATGACATTTGACCAGTATTAACAGTATACTATCCTGACCAAATAATCTTGTATGAAATTTATTATTGAAACCTAACTGTAAAAGTAAGTATGCTGAGGATTAGCATATGGTAGGTTTTGAGGTTAGCTCCTGGTGCCATTCTGCTTTCATTAACCATGCTCCTGGCAATGTACAATATATAGAGTGTATCTGAAAGGTTTGAACAAACTTTGTGGACAGGTTCTACATAGCAAAACTAGACATTGATTATTTTGTTTCTATAAAATCTGGGAATATCAGTTGGAATGGTTTACTGCAAATAGTACTTGACCAGGCTGTAACTCAAAAAGAAAGTGTTTCCAGACACATGTTCATATGACCTTCATATATTGTTTTGCTGTGTAGAACTCACCCCCAAAACCTGTACAGATCTTTCAGATACATACCATATTAGCGATCTTTTATTGATCCTGTATGAATACTTTCATGAAGAAACCAGTGAGTACTCTTCCATGAAATGCATAAGAACATAATAGTACAGAAAGCACTTTATTTGATATATGAAAATGAGTATCATTTCTTCTTTCTTGCTAGTACATTAACACTGCTTTCCCTGTATTTTATTCACAGATTGTGGCACTTTTAATTTAAAAATTACACTGCATCATTATACAAACTCCCAAATATATACAATACAGCTAAAAGTATCTCAACAATTAGTTGATATTATAATGGTTTGGAATTTTATCACACATTATTGCCATAATTAAAAAAATTAACAGAATTACAGATTCTTTGTCGAACACACATATTATTTTGAAAACAATTCATTTTTATAATTTCATATTAAATTCATGAAGAAATATTTATCTTATCACATACATTACTTACTGAAGAAAACTGTTTCTCATCAAAGTATATGGTACCAGTTTCAATACCATACACATAAAACAATGTTACTCTAACTTTGCACACTGGTGCAGAGCTTAGTACAAAACAAATCTTAATAAAATCTTCCAGTTTTCTCCCTAATATTCATTGCATAGTAGTGCTTATTAACTATATAATGTTAATCACTTTTAAAATGTTCACCACTGTTTACCACTGAACCTGTCACTGCCATGTTTGCACTGAAATGGCAAATACATGTTATTTAGTTCTTTGTTGAAGTGGCTATTGCAATGCAGAGTACTTGCAAGAGTTATATTTCATGGATTTTTATTATATTACTGGTATTCACAGTTTGTCACAGTGTTTTATAAATACTTCATGGCTGCACAAAAACTTGGAATTTAAATTATATATTTACTTCAATTTCTATTTCCTCATTTTTAGTAAACAATCTGTGAATGCTTTCATGTATGTAGGTTGTTAAATAAAGAGCCTGTAAACTACACCACTGTCTAATTCAGAATCATACCATGAAGACATGTGGAGGAGTAGTTATAGCTCACCATTAAGTTGATGTGAGTGGTCATCTTTGCCTCTGAGAAAAGAGCCCCAATATTCACTGGACAGGAAGCTACGTTGACCTAGTATGGAGAAACAGAAAAATCCCTGCCCTTGACAGGAATCAAACCCCAGTCATCCAACCTGTAGCCCAGGCAAGGGCAACCTTTAGGTAGCTCAGACCAGATCTAGTTTCTTTATCATGACTGCACACCATGAAGATACATATCAAATAAGATATTACCACTAGTTAAAACTAAACACCTTGATATTTTACATGTCAAAAAAACAGATTACAATCATAATCTTAATAACATATTAAAAAGCCTTTAAACTATATGGGTCAAATAAAAAGTTATAGCAGGCTGGGAGTTGTACTTGCCAGTTGTAGCCACTCACTATACCAATTGCTCAGAATTCAAGTTAAATAAATTTCAATGACAAAAACTTTCAGAAATACTGATTCAGGTAATATTTCTGTACATTGTTACTTATATTTACATTGTACAATGCTACATTAAACTGGGTGTTACTATTATGTATTCTTCCTGCCTTTACAGACAAGCAACATAATGCCTGTATATGGATTAAAATTCTATTTCCATCATCTCCTTCGTCCTCCTCTTACTCTTTGTCATACTTACAGTGTACTTTATCCTTTATTGTATAGGAATAAAGGATTTATAACCCCATTACTAAGGGGATACCAATCACAATTTAACTGTGGGTGGTTTATGAGTATTGTGATATTCTATTGCAACACAAAACCAGATGGAGCATGCATAAACCATGATGCACAGATGACAAAGGTAAAAGAACAATCTACATATCTTGCCATTAAAAAACAAATATAATACTTGTACTGCAAACTACCATAAATATAAAAAAGTTGGTTCGTATATCTCTTCTGAAATAAATATTTGGGAGATGATAATTGTTAATATAAGCTCAGTTTTATAGCTTCTGATGGCTTCAATTAAAACAGTTATCACTACAGTTACAGCTTTCCTGTAGGAAAATATGTGCTCATTCTTCATGAAAGCTGTGTGTTTTGTTAGTTCAACTTGTGAGCAAACTGATACTCAAGCAATCCATCTTCAACTGAAAAATACAAGAAAATATTAATAAATGCTTAATCCTGTTTGCAAACTGTATGGGAGGTATGAACTATTCCAAACAGGAGGAGAAATGTTTCAAATATCAAATACACATTTTACTATAGATAACCACAAAAATCAAAATGATTTATTTTTTATGTTATGAAACTGTTCCATTAGAACTAATTATTATAAACTTTGTGCTTGTGTTTGTTATTCTTCCTTACAATGGAACAAGATCTATAGCATACATACATTCACAGGAAATTTATAAAAGTTCTTATTTTATAACACATAAAAATGTTAAAATTATTTTCTGAACACCAAATTATCAGTTGGCACAAAATTAATTCAAAAGTAAGACATGTGTAAATAAAAGATGTTAGTTCATCAGATACACATTGTGTACAACACTGGACTCTGACTTGGGTGGAAAAAGATAAATGCTTTAAAATCTTCTGTTATACTTATCACAACTTTAATGTTGTCTGCATTTCTTACTAACACAGCCTTGCAAAACACATGTAGGGAAGGGATAGCAGAAAACTACAAAATTAAGAAAAAATACTTGGCAATGTATTTTCAAGTATTTCACATAAATTACAGACTACTGTATGACTTACATACATACCACTTTAAGCACTGTAGGTATAATCCATCTACATAAAATGTCCACATACCTGCTTCTAATGATTCACTAGCAACTGCTAAAAAATTAAAAGCTAAATGTAGAGACTTTATGAGATTACTATATCTCTTATTCCAAACCATGTACACAAAATGTTCACATACATGTCTCCAATTATTCATTAGGCATTGCTATCACATTAAAAGCTAAATGTAGATAGACTTTGTGGGACCACTATATCTCTTCTTTTACATTTTACCAAAAATTATTCTAAAAGCTACACATTTTCATACAAAATTTCAAAACCCTACATTAAGTGATACAGGTTTTACATCCAATTAAGGTGGAGTGGCCTGTAGTGGCATAATGTCCATGTCAAGTTTAATGAACAGTAGAATAAAAATTTTCTTGGATATTATCCATCATCTAGTAAAATAAAATATAAAACGATGTTTCGGAGATAGGGCTCTATCTCTGTCTTCAGATACCTACTCAGTTGGGCCCAATAGATAGAGCTAATCCCTATCTCCAGACAAAGTAGAAAGTGAAAGTCCCGGAATATAAGAAGATCACCACACCATCCATCCGTGGGACGTAAAATAATAAAATAGAAATAGTAGACACACAATTCGTTAAACATAAAAAAAAGCCAAAAGCCAAATAAAGACAAAGACTCACAAAAGGTGGGAATAAATACATATGACCATTAAGTTTAAACCTGCTGCACAACTTTGACTTCTTCCGAGATGACCGGAATCCAAATATGAGATAAGTCCAAACTAGGCTGGCTGATAGGATTATTGAATAGTAGGAATGTGCCATCCCATTAATTTAAAATTCCATATCCTGAGCCACTCCAATCACCACAAATTATTCCTACATATATTTTACTTTCCCAAGTGATACTCACAAAAGTTTATACTGCATTTCACCCCATCATGCCACATACTTAACCTACCTCAATCTCCAATTTTATTAACAATGCTATATAAAGTGTAAAGTATCTCATTATGTAATTTACTATGGTCTGAAACTAGGAGATGCTTTGTCTCCAATGCTCTTTAACTTTGCTCTAGAATATGCCAACAGGAAAGTCCAAGATAGGCAGAAGGGTTTGCAATTGAATGGGACACATCAGCTACTGGCATATGCTGATTATGTTAATTTATTGGTGATGATATAAATACAATAAAGAGTAACACAAAAGTTTTACTAGAAGCTAGTAGCAAGGTGGGGCTAAATTCAGAAAACTAAGTACATGTTTGTATCCCATCAGCAGAGAGGCAGGCAAAATCATATTAGGGTGGCTAATAAATCCTCTGAAAGTGTGACAAAGTTCAATATTTGGGAACAACAATAAGAAATCAAAATGATATTCATGAGGAAATTAGAAGGAGATTAAATTCCGGAAATGCCTGGTACTTTTCAGTTCAAAATATTTTGTCTTCCTGTCTGAATTCTAAGAACTCAAAGATTAAAATATACAAAACAATAAATTTTCCTTTTATATGGGTCTGAAACATGGTCTTTCACTCTGAGGGAGGAACATAGATTGCAGGTGTTTGAAAATAGGGTGATGAGGAGGATATTTGGGCCTAGGAGAGAAGAGGATGAGGTATGGAGAAAACAGCATAATTATGAGCTTAAAAAACTTGTACTCCTCCCCCAATATTGTCAGGGCGATTAAATCAAAAAGAATGAGGTGGGTGGGGCATGTGGCACGCATGGATGGGGCAAGAGGTGTGTACCGGGTATTGGTCAGGAAGCCTGAGGGGAAGAGACTGATGGGGAAACCTAGATGTAGATGGGAGGGCAATATCAACACAATATCTATGAGAGATAGGAATTGAAGACGACTGGATTTTGTTGGCCCAGGACAGGGACCGGTGGAGGGCTTTGGTTAATTCGGTGATAAACCTTCAGGTTCTGTAAGCCATCTAGCTAGTTAGTTAGTCAGTTAGTTAGTTAGTTATCATGTAATTTCCTACATTCCTCAATAACTCAGAATATTCTCTTCAACATTTGTTTAAAAACATACTTGATCCCTAAATGAGATGCCACATTTCACACCCATTCAAATCAACAAATAAGCTTATACAATATTAATACATTTTGAACTGAATTTAATGTGTCTTAAATACTGATAACAATGATAACATGCCCTAAACTTCCTTATACAGTCTCAGATCCACATGGAAAGTCCAAGTACTCTACCTCATCCCCCAAAACAAAATTATATCTGTTATTGAAACTTCCAAATATACATTTATTGTCTTATATATACACTCCCTTTAAATTGAAAAGAATGACACAAACAGAAAATTATATACTGACAGGTTCTTTAAAACCTACTAAATGTAACATATAATTAATTTCTTACCCACCATTTCCAATGTCTCTATTGCCTATATGACTTCCATCCATATTCCACAAAGCTTTATGAAAAGAATCTCTCCAACTCTCAAACACTATATGTGACCTCATAACAAACTAGCATTATGATTTTTTATGAAGCAAGCCCTACGTAAATTTATGAAGTTGAAAAACACCCCTTACTGGGTATAAATGTACTGCTTAATCATTCTTTTGCTGGTACCTAATATATCTAGAGCCTGAGAATGGGTATTGCCATTAGCTGAATGTCTCTGTGGTGCTGCATCCTTCCTGAGAATCTCAGTTAGTCAAAAAATGTCCCACTCCAACTCAAAGATTCATTATTGTGTTCACAGATTTCAATCCATATTGTGCCAGTCAAATCCAATCCCAATCCCAATTTATTGCTTTGAGATTAATTTTAATATTGTTCTCCCATCTGTGCCTATGTATGCCAAGTGGTCATTCCCCTTACAGTTTTAACCAAAACTTTGCAGTTCTCATCCCTTATGTGCGCTACATGACCTGCCCATCTCATCCTACATTGACCATCCTAATATTTGTTTAAGAGCTCAAATTATGAAACTCCCCTGTTTTCAGTTTTCTACAACCTGTTATATCTGCCCTCTTAGATCCAAATATTCTGCTCAGTACACCAATCTCTAACACCCTAAATCCATATTCTTCCTTTAATGTGATAGACAAAGTTTCAGAACCATAAGTAAAATTATGATTTTGTATATATTAATGGTTATATTTGTAGATAACAGACATGGAGATAAAAGAGTCTGTTAAATGATAGTATCCAATCCCCAGATTTATCCTGCTCTTAATTTCTTCATGAAAATAACTATGATTTGTTACTGTCACTTATACAGTAAACCCTCAATTTAATGGCTTTTGAGTTTAACAGACACTGTCTGGCATTGCAAAAGTTTTCTGGACATTAAGCATTATTTTCAGTTTTAACAGACAAAATCCATGGAAACTGAAAATGTCTGCTAATGACCACTGGATTTAATTTGCACTTAATTATCTCCTTACACTGTAATGTTTTAATATACCTTGTAACATTATAGGTGTCCACTTCATTTTACTAATCCGTTTAATGGTGTTCTTAATGGAAATTATGGTATAATGATGCATTACTGGCACTGAAAACAACCATGCATTTTAATGTATGATCAGCATTACCAGACACCCCCTTCTCCCCACTGTGTTTTAAATCGAGGGTTTACCATACTGCTTAAATTGAAACTCATGTCAGTTTCTTAAAATTTTTTCCAAATTCCATGTATCATAGATCTGAATCATGGAGCTCCTGAAATAGACCTTCCTTCCAATTTAAAAGCATGCACTTTGATGTGATTCTCTTTCTTTTAAGTGTTTATAACACTAGAGTTGTCATACTATAACAGAACATAACAATATACAAAATTATTTTCTAATTAACACATAAAAATTAAAGTTGTACCAAGGAAATATTATAAAAAATAACAAAATACTTACTTTTGTGGACCAACAGAATGTGGTTGTGTGATAACATAAACCAAATACAATAAGTAAAATTTCAGGTTCTCACTTCAAAGAGTATTAAGATGGCCGCCTTCTGGGTTGTAGCACTGATTAGTCTGGAAGAAGTTTACCGATGTTTCAGAGGTGTGTACTGTTTCCATCAAGCAAGGACGTCTATCAGACTAATCAGTGCTACAACCCGAAGAAAGTAATCTTTAAATACAACAGACTTAGACAGCCACGTGTTTAGTCCTTTAAACTGCAGGTATACAAATACAATTTCTCAATAGGGTTTAATAACGTAAATCTCAAAATTAAAGAGACTTTGCTAACCATATGCTGGTCCTTTATATGCTTTGTACACAAATAAAACTGAGGTTCAAATAGTGTCTTTAAAAGGTTAAAGAAGTTCAAAATCAGTGACCTTGCTCATTATATGTTGTTATTTTAAATTGCAGGTATACAAATGCAACTGTAGTTAAACGGTCTCAAGTAGGTTAAAGAAAGACCCAAATTACACAGACCTTGAGAACCATGTTGTGGGTCCCTTGTCACCATGGCATGGTGCGTCCTGAGGTTGCAGAGGGAGGATACTGCTTCCAGATATGGATAGCTGCGATATATTGAATAAGCAGTCATGGAAAGGCTACAAGAGGTGGTTTTCCAACTTCGGGGTAAAAATAATAACCTGTTATGGAATGTTACACAGGGCCTCGAACTAAGATGGATTCTTTTGAATGACCTAAACATAAAGTAAACTAAAGCTTCTACTCATTCTTAACCTTGGCACTATATGAGGGTGATTTGTTATCATCACGCCCCAGCCGAGCTTGGACCCCAGTACCCATTGAATAGGAGTCTGGATGGGCCCCAGAGCCAGTCTGGATGCAGAGGATAGAGGAAAAATCCTCTGCCCCTGCCAGGGATTGTTCATCCAGTCTGGAGCCAGTCACTATACTGACTGAGCTACCTTGACCCATCTTTGGAAAGACAAAAGCAAAGGAAAATGTACATGATATTTGGCAAATGGAAAGTAAGGAGTCTGTATAGGGTAGGTCCACTGGGAACAGTTGCAAGAGAATTAGCAAGGTGTAAGTTAGATTTAGTGGGAGTACAGAAGGTTAGATGGGACAGGTGTGGCACTGTACCAGCAGGCGATTATATGTTTTTTCTATAGAAAGGGGAATTAGAATCATGAATTGGGGATTGGCTAGAGCATGTACAATGGATGGAAGAAGGACGAATACTGAAACAGTCCCTTTGGTATATACTCAAAGGAAGAAGAGATCCTGGAAGACAACACCAAAGGTGAATTTTATAGAAACCGAAACAGGTCATCGGCCTAATCCGTGTAATGGAGAAGAAGAGAAGAATAATTGGGGACAGGATTTTTTGTACATAAGAGAATAATATCATTAGTTAAGAGGGTACAGTTTGTTAGTGACAGGATGTCGTATACAACAGCAAGAGGTTGTTCATGTAATATTACTAAATGTGCATGCACCAACAGAGGATAAACCTGATGTTACAAAGGATAATTCCCAAAGTACCACATGAAAATTTTGTTAGGATATTTCAATGCTAAAGTAGGTAGATATGATATTTTCAAACAAACACTTGGGAACAGGAGTTTACATGAAAAAAGTAATAATAAAGGAGCTAAAGTAATAAACTTTGCCATATACAAAAATTCTAATTGTCAAGAGTACAATGTTCCCACATCGTAGAATTTATAAATGCACTTGGGAAATTCCTGATGAAAAGACTCGCAATCAGATAGACCACATTTTAATAGATAGGAGATGACATTCAAGTGTAACTGATGTCCGATCTATCAGGGGGAGCAGACTGTAATGATGATCACATAAAAGTGGTTGTAAAAGTTAGGGAGAGACTAACAGTAAGTAAATGAGCAAAGCAAAAGTCTGATATGGAGAGATTTAATCTCAAGAAACTAAACGATGTAGAAGGTAAAGAACAGTATCAGGTTAAAATCTCAAACAAGATCGTAGCTATGGAAAACTTAGATGATAATGTGGATATCAATAAAACTTGGAAATCATTAGAGAGAATATCAAAATTTCAGCCAAAGAGAGTCTAGGACCTAGACTCTAGGTTATTATGGATTGAAGTGGCATAAGCCATGGTTTGACGAAGGATGTTTAAAAGTATTAGATCAAAGGAAACAAGCCAAATTGCAATGGTTACAGGATCTGAGACAAATAAATGGAGGTAATCTGGACAAAGTACGACGTGAAGCTATTAGACATTTCAGGAACAAAAAGAGAGAATTAATGGGCTTGAAACATATAGTAAGAACAAGAACATTAGAAACTTTTACAGAGGTCATATAAATTAATTTAACAAGGGCTAACTTGGTAAAGGATAAGAATGGTGACCTATTGGCTGATTCTCATAACATTTTGAATATGTGGAAGAATTACTTCTCTCAGCTATTGAATGTTCATAGGGTTTGTGATATTAGGCAGATGGAAATACATACAGCTGAGCCATTAGTACCTAAGCCTAGCCCTTTTGAGGTTTAAATTGCTATTGACAAGTTGAAAAGGTATAAATAACCAGGTAGTGATCAAAGTCCAGCACAACTGGTTCAAGCAGGATGTGAAAGATTACGTTCTGAGATCCATAAACTTCTCAATTCTATTTTGAATAAGGAATGATTGCCTCAGCAGTAGACAGAGTCTATTATTGTACCAGTTTACAAGGGCGATAAAACTGACTGTAATAATTACAGAAGCATATCACTGTCATCATAAAAATTTTATGTAACACCCTTCTCTCAAGCTTAATTTCACACATAGACGAAATTATTGGGGATCATCAGTACAGGTATCATCATAAAACGTCAAGTACTATTCAGATTTTTTGTATTCATTAGAGACTAGACAAAAATGGGAGAATAATGAAAGAGTACATCAGCTATTCATATACTTCAAGGACTTCAATCAGATGGGAAGTATTGTACAATATTCTCACTGAGTTTGGTACACCCATTAAACTAGTGAGGCTTGTTAAAACGTGAATGAAAACTACAGTCTTGTTCTTATAGGTAAACATTTGTCTGGCACGTTTCCTTCCAAAATGTTCTAAAACAAGGAGATGCTTTATTTCCATCGTTTTTTAACTTTGATTTAGAATACACCATTAGGAAGGTCCAAGAAAACCAGGTGAGATTTAAATTGAATGGAACACATCAGCTTCTGGTCTATGCTGATGAAATAAATATGTTGGGGGATAATATAAATACCACACAGAAAATCACAGAAGCTCTAATTGGCTCAAACAAGGAGGTGGGTCTAGGAGCCAGGGTAGCTCAGTCAGTAACTGACTACGGACTGGACGACTGGGGTTCAATCCCCAACAGGAGAAGACAATTCTTTCCTCCAGCCTCTGGAGCCCACCCAGCCTCCTGTCCATTGGGTACCGGTTTTCTTTCCCAGAGGTAAAGCGCGGTTGGGGCGTGACACTGACCACTCACCCAACCTAGTGCTGAGGTTAAGAATGAGTAGGAGCTATACCGTCTCCCCCTCCCCAAGCGCCTACATGGCATGTAGTGGGGCAGCTTTACTTTACTTTACTTTAAGGAGGTGGGTCAAGAAGTAAACACAGAGAGAAATAAGTATATGTTGATGTCTCATCACTAGAATGCAACGCAAAATCATAACAAAGATAGCTAATGGATTCTTTGAAATTGTGGTAAAGTTTAGATATTTTGGACAGACAGTAACCAATCATAAGTTGATTCATGAAGAAACTGAGTATAGGTTAAATTCGGGTAATGCTTGCTACCATTCAATTCAGAACCTTTTGTCTTCTCATCTACTGTCTAAAGAATACAATATAAAAAACTATAATTGTGCCTGTAGTTTTGAAGCTTGGTCTCTGTCATTAAGGGAGGAACACAGACTGAGGGTGTTTGGGAACAGGATGCCAAGGAAAATATTTGGACACAAGTGGAATGAAATACTTGGAGGCTGGAAAAAGTTACATAATGAGGAGCTTCATAAGTTGGGCATGTGGCATGCATGGACTGTGAATGAGACTCAAGAAGACAGAGTCAGTACCAACAACTGAAGAGGTAGAAGTGGCTTACAATTAACTATGCCCCCAGGGATAGATTTAATTCAAGCAGAGTTACTGTAAAATACTGGATGGAATGTAGGAGATATTTACATAAACTTATGGTCCAAATATTGAAAAAGGAAATAATCTAAGAAGAATGGAATCTAAGCATCATATGCCCTACATATAAGAAAGGTAATGTCATATATGCCCAAACTATAAAGGAGTCAATTTGTTATGTACCACCTACATAGCATTCTCTAAGGTTCTGCTTAACAGACTCACCCCTATGTAGAGAGGTCCTTTGGTAATTATCTATGTGGGTTCCATCAAGAAAGAACCACAACAGAGCATATTTTTAAGGTACAACAAATGCTTTAAAGTGTAAGGAAGTCAGAATTGACATGCACCACCTATTCGTATAATTTAAAGTGGCAAATATTTGAAGACAGCAGTCCACAAAAATTAATATGCAATCTACTTATTTTAATATTTATAAGTCCTTGTTATATAAACTATTAGAGCTACAGAAGTACTAATTACAGTACTAAAATGCAACATTTCTGACTCTAGAATTAGTAATTATTTAAATTGAATTTTTGTCCCATTCATATTTATGTCAGTCTTCTGGGTTGTAGCACTATGTAGTCTGGTAGAAGTCTACCAATGTTTCAGGGGTCCTTGCTGCCTCCATCATTTCCACCCTGATAATGAAGGCAGCAACGGCATCTGAAATGTTGGTAAACTTCTACCTGACTATTTAGCACTACAACCCAGAAGTCAGCCATCTTCAGACTCACCACCATGTAAACCTCAAATCCTACTTACTTTTATACTGTGGTTTATGTAATAATATTCATGCTGAAATAACATGAGACTATTACAATTCACTTGGCCCATTTTTAAAAGAACTTATTCAAACTACAAAATCTGTTAAATTTCAGTAAATCAATTAATGTTTATAAACTATTCCTGTACATTGAAACACAAGCCACAGAAGCTGTTGCATTAGAAAATTAATGGATCAATTTGTATTATTCAAATGTTATTTTAAAGCTTATGTGTGATAAGAGCCAAGTTGAAATAAAAGGAAACTGATAAGCTTATACTGGGCTGATTGATCAACATACGTTCACTGGGGTGACTGGGTAATGTGTGTTCAAACAACTGTGCCACTCCTTTTGTACATAACTCATTATGTAGCATGCATAATGGTCCCCCTTGTATAATAATGAAACTTACATTTTGTTGCTTTAAAAGAAACTTCCATAAGCCATGGGTCAGACTGTGCAGGACGTATATGAATTATCTTTAAAAATGCTTGTAAATAAAACCTTTATGAAAAGACAAACAAAATGTTTGAGCACTATTTGTGAGAGACACTCTCAAAGTTTGTTCTGAATATTACACCCATTCAATATGGGCTTCATTTGTCACACGTACAATGTCCAAACAATATTCAAGCTCCATCCATGTACACTGCAGCATGTCAATGTCAATTGTTGAAATTGTGTCCTTCAAATTGTTAATGTTGGCCACTGCAGTTTGGTACACAAAGTATTATCTTTTCACAGACTGTGATATCCAGTGATATGGCTGGCCAAAAGATGGGACCAACATGGCCAATCCATTGGGAAATGGTGATAAAGAGATGCACGCACAATCAAGCTCCAGTGCAGTGGTGTGACGTCTTGCTGGAAGAACACAACATGCAGTTCTTGAAACCGTGAATAGACAAAGTTTTCCGGTACATCCAGGTAATTGCTGGATGTCACAGTCACTTCAGCAAAGAAAAAGGTTCTGATCAAACGATCATGCAACAGGCAACATCACACCACACATTAACTTTGGGGCTGTCTCTCATGTGCTCCACTGTAGCTTGAGTGTTCTGATCCCCAGATGCATACATTCAATTGTGTACCTTCCCTGAAACGTGGAATGTAGCCTCATCACATAACATGATTTTCCTCAGGAATTCGTTGCCTTTGTCCACTTTCTAAGGATGGTCGCTGTAAATTCCTTTCGGGCTACCATATCATCTGGCGTAACTGCCTGCACCACTCGAAACTTGCAAGCATACAGGCACAAACGTTTTCATAACACCCAACACTGCCAAATGTGGCATTTGCAGCCCAAGTTGACTTATGTGGACTGCACATAATCCTGTGTATCCTTTTGACATTTTCATCAGACACACGTGGACGCCCTTACCCTTCTTGTGCAAAACACTTCTGGTCTATTTACACTATCTGTATTAGCCATGTACTAACGGTCTTGATGGTGGTGTCTTGTGATAAGTTCTTCTGAAATATCTTTGAACCTGTGGATCTGATTTCATTTTGATAAACCATTCCACACACTCTGCCTTCTGTGTGTTGATGGCAACTGGCCTGATTCACAAAGACAGATGCAATGCAGGGAAACAACAGGTGCTACCAGGAACTCAGTAAAACTATGAGAGTTTTTCTCTTGCAGATTACACTCAAACAGCGTATCTATGTCTTTTCATAAAGGTTTCATTCACGAGTAAAGCTGTAGATAATTTATGTACATCCTGCATATTACAATGACAGTGTAAATAATCTGATGATTCAATTCACAAGCATGCAAATACACATACAGTGGAACCTCGATATACCACGGCTGTGATCATGTCCCCAAATATGATTACATATGTTTTATGTTAGATAAATGTCAATTTCACATATAACCTGTCCCCCGAAACCCACATTATATCAAGGTTCCAATGTATTTTCATGCCTTATATAGACAAGATAAGTAATTTGCCTGTTCACTATGTTTTCATGTACATTACCATTCATGTATAGCATAAGTTCACCTTAGGATGGGATCTCTAAACATTCATTTTTGCTCCCACATAAAACTTCAGTACTTTTTTTATTTTACCACTAATTAAAATTCAATTCAATTTGCCTTTTGTGTGTTCAATCTGTTTATTCTTTTATCTTTACTACAAAATATCTTAGAGCAAAACTCTTACTATGAGTGAAAGTTCTCTTCTGCATAAACATTCCTTCCCAAATCTCATGTTACTTCAAAGACTGGGAAGAAATAACATAAATAAGATAGAAAGTATGCCTGCCTAAAACACCAGAGAAATCAGAATAAAATAACTCCTCAATGAGACTGTACATAAGCCAGAGTTTCTTCCATTTACATCTGAGTGTTCTAGTCAACTGTGAAGAACATGTAGTATAACCTTTTATAACTGCATTTACACACAAACTGCAGAAACAAACTTCGGGAGCATATTTATTTTATCTATACTAAGTGTATGAAAGCGGAAGTTCTTTGTTTATAATTTTTTTTTTTTGCTGGCCGCCATATTAACTACTGATGATAATGGAGTGCATGTTCCAATATAACATTTCATGACAGTGAAACAATTTGTCAGTTTCCTGAAAGTTGTTGAAATTATATTTTAACTAAATAAAAGGAACATAATGGAGGGAATTTGAAAATAGTCATGGAATGTTGATCTGATCTTGTATGCAGAAGTACAAGTTCATCTTCGACGCCTTTTCGTTTATTCTGAACATAACACTGTTATGTTGTTGCTAAGACACAAGCTCTTGGGTCATCCTGTACTTGCTTCCTTGCACCTCTGTAGTACATACTGTAAGTAAGCACTGATTTTGGGTTTGGTTTGATATTTGAAATATTGATATCCTTCCCTCACAGAATTTGAATCCTGACACAAGTTGGGAAGGTAGATAATCTATGCAGCCAAGCAATTATGTCCAATGAATAGTATGAATACTACAGTTATGTCCAATGAATAGTATGAGTACTACAGAATTTTTTCATTGGAAGATCAGGGATTAGTTTTCTGTTATTCAACAGGATATTCCATTTTCTATTGTAGTTTCTTAAACATGTTAATGGATAATCTGTTTCAATGAGTAAAAGGAAAGATGTAGATTTCAGTTGTCTGTTTTAGTATATCACAAAATGCGAAAGTATTCACTGGAATGTTATGTGTTTTTGGAGGTTTGTAATTTAAAAGCTTCTTGAATTTGCATGACTCTTCCACTCAAGTGTTTTTTCCACAGTGAAAAAAGAGTGGAGCCTTCAAACACATATCATATGCCAACAGTTCATGGGCTGTAGTTTGCAAACATCTATAGGTTTACAAAATGATTTAAGGGTTCCAACTAAAACAAATGCATAATATCCAATTTTTGTATAACAATATTATTTTAAGATCAATCCATAAAAGAAGGTAAAACTTCATTTTTCTTAAGCAGATTTTGTCATGGTACGAGGTGCGATCGGAAAGTTTCAAGACTGTGTCAATAGAGGGCGAACCGGATATTGTACGAGCTTCTGCCTTTAGGGGGTGCGGCCTACATTCATAGTGAATCAGTGTGCCAGCCGGCATCATCGAATTAGCATTTGTTTCTTAGTTACGGGCGTTTTGGTAGTGCATTACACCGACCCTCCTGCGATTTCGGAATGGCGTGTGCATCAAATTTTGCCAAAGACTCGCCAAAACGGCTACGGAAACCTATGAAATCCTAAAGCAAGCATTTGGGGAGTCCGCAAACTTTGGTGTGGCATTCACGTTTTAAAAATGACCGAACCTCTGTCGATGATGACGAGCGTTCTCACGGCGGTTGAGATGTCGATGTTGGTACTATGGGTTTTACGCCGTCTAGACTTCTCGGTAGATACAAATGTTTCGGAGGAACACTCCCTCTATCAACTTCACCCCCAAAGGTGGAAACAGTATATTTCACCAAAACGTTGGTATCTACCTACACGTCCACACGGCGTTTCAACGCAGAATATTATCACCGACAACCGTGAATAGATGGGACTGGGAAGAATTAGTTTTCCCATTGGTTTAGGGACCAAAGACCCTTCGATCGTCAAGCAACACAGTTACATGAATCGGGTAAAATTTGTCTCTTGGATTCAAATACTGCCGTTAACAATATCAGGCACGAAACAATGCGCATCGCAGCCTTTCTGAACACAGACTTTAAAGTACCACTGCATTACTCAGATGTGTAACCAGTCTCCTTTCTAAAGAAAGAAATTATTTGTGAAATTTAATGTAAAAAAGACAGGCCAAAGTAAAGCAGAAGGCTGGAAAAGGGGCATATGAAAGAGAAACTCTTTATAAATAAATAAAGGAGCAAACCACACACAAAAAAATTCTAGGCCAGCATCTAAACATTCTGATTTTTAAGAATGAGTTAAACAGATAATACAGTTTTGAACCACTGATATACACCAATCAGCTAGGTAAAATGCACAAAGAAACCAAGATCAACAATTTGTACGTATGTGCAGAAAACAAGGAATCAGGTCCAGTACTTACATTCGCCAAGCCAAGAAACAAAATCATACGTTAAAAATAACAAACAGAACAAATGACACAGAGAAGACTACATGTTGATTTTAGACCTACATAAATTAAGTGTGACATGCCTCATGTAACAATGCACAGTAACAAAAGTAAACTCACATGTTTCAACATCTTTGGAGTTGTAGCTGTGAATGTGGCAATACGAATCTTGGGTTGGGGCCTGGAGGTGCTGCCCTCGCACTGTTGACAACAGAAACACCAAGGATATGGTGTAATTTACAAGTTAAAAAGTTCAGATACTGAAAATGTTCTTAAGCTACAATGAAGCACACCTTCTTTGAAAACAATATGCAATTTAAATCATTCATTATTAACAAATTCTTGTACAACTAGGAAATTAGTTTAAGGAGATACACCAAGGATATGGATAGACAAGGATAATGCATTTTCTAAGCACATATGTTTGAGACCTGATTGTTTCATACAATATATGCTGGGAGCCATATTCATTCAAACATTTTAATTATTCAGTGGTATCTGGCAAGCATACAGCCAAAAATACTATTAAAATTACACCAAACACATGTAGAATTTTAACTATAAGTACCATAAAAGTTACAGAACAAATATGGAATGTCCCATAATATGACTGCATAAAATCAAAAAAAGGAACTATTTGTTTTACAGAAATCGAGTATATTGATCAGAACTATAATTAAAAAAATAATAGTTCTCTCTTGAGACTATTTTTGTATAATATTCACAAATGACATCTATAAACTGATACTGGAATATATATAAATAAATATAACTATAGCAGAAAAAAATCATCACAATATATACAAGGGCAATTAACTGATGGAAGAAAACAAGGTTTGTAAGAATGAAAGAAAATGGCCACATAAAATAACTCTTGAACCACAAAACATATCCTTTGATGTTTTAAAATGGAATTGAAAACAAACTGCCTCTTATTAAAAATGTTTCATCATCCTAGTTAAAGTTCCTGTGACTATTTTGGCCTTTGGCTTCAACTGTTGCATTAGTGGAATACCACAAAATATAATAAAATGGAACAGAAATGCTGCATCAGAATTGATTACTATGAATAAATTCATATTGAAGTACCAACCAAAGAGGTTTCTTCTCATATAAATTATTTACAGAAAACATGCTATACTTAAGAACAAGTAAACAGAAGACATAAAATTACAGAAAATTGTTGGCCATTCTAGTTAACGTTTGAATCTCTTATAAAAAAGCATGGTTGATTAGATTCCAATGGCAGGGAAATTTTAGAATACAAAATGTAGATGTGTCAAAAAGAAAGCAAAAAAAAAGCCAGCACTAAAATAAAATATATTACAAAATTAGGCAAAATATAGTCATGCTAATGTACCAAACATTTATATTCAACAAATGACTTTTATTCAGTTGTTCAAAAGCACCTAATACCCATAAATTGAAAAGAAAATGAAACTTTTTAATGATACTGCTAAAATATCATTAATTTCCATTTCATTTGTCAGTTGGTGATTATATTAATAAACTAATAATTTATTCAGGACGTGTTCTTGACTACATCAAAATATATTTCAACTGTGATAGTTATTGCATATTTGTATTTATGACTTCCTAACAGTACAGATTTTCAGGCACCATATGTGCCATTCAATGTGATCCTCCCAAGGAACTTTCCAACATTTTTTATTAACAATACAACTGTATGCAATATTTATAAGAGTAGATCAGAAAACACTTTATGAAAATTAATGAAAATCAATTTTTCCCTTACATCTTTTTTATGGCTAGAAATTTGTTTGATATTATTGGTTCTTGTGCAGCAATTTAACTTATAAGCATCCATGTAAATGGAATAGCATGCACCATAGGTAATGCAGCTCCCATTAATGCAGAGCAGCATAAGATGATAATCTTTCTGCACAATTTAGGTTAAACTTCTTTAGATCAAATATTAAACATAATGGAACACCAATGCTGGATTCTGAGACATGCAGCTATCAAAACAATATGTAAAGCAAATGTAATTCAAGAAGTAAAAAAAAAAAAAGTTACACAGAATGTAACACAATTCAAGAACAGGAACTATGATAGTACAACATACAGCTATACTTAGAAACTATGAAATCGTAAACAATTACATCTTCAAAAACAGTAGTGATATCCCAAAAGAGACTTAAATATTCTCTCAGCCCAATAAACATTCTACAAGACAGATCTGTGCATTGGTAATTATTACATCATAACTGAACATTTTCTGAAGAAAGGCTTTTACGCTAAACAATCATCAGTAACACATCAAGTAGCCAATCATTTTAGAACACAATCATCTTTTACTGAAGTCCTAACAGCAGAGGTTAACATGTCGCTCATCAGACCTCACATTATAGTACAGCCTACTTCTGTTTTATATACTTGATTCAAATCCTAACTTAAAGCTGACTATCCTGAGTAAAATCTGTTGTTTTCATTCAGTCCTCCATGACACCTAAAATGATGCTAAACACTCACAAATTCTGCACTTCATAAAACAGTATTATCCTTGTAAATGAAGCAATATTAAAAGTTCGCTTTTGCAGCATGATGTTCATGCTGCCTTCATATTTGTGACAAGCCTGAAGTATGACTGTCACAAGACACATATCTTTTGAATTCCAAGAAAAGGAAAACACGTTTCAATTATTATTTTACAAATAAATTAGTACAGAATTAGGACTATTTTCAGTTAAAAGACAACACTGGCAGTAAAACGTTTTGAAACAAAATTATTTACTTTCAGGCCTCTTTGGGTGGACAGGGAATGTATAGCACTTGTCTTTGCCATCTTTCTCTTCATACAAAAACACTGCAACATGGAATGGAAAGATTCTGATAAAATTTAGGACACTAATATTTAACCTTGTTCTTTTAAATAAGGTTTCCTAACATTCAATATTATATAATTAAGCATTAGTCAATCATTACTGCAGTATTTTACTGAAGTAACCTTTCGAACCGCATATTTCAACTGTCACGTAGTCATCAAGTGATACATTCTCCACTATTCTGCTTAACCAAGCCAGTGCAATTTCCTAATGTAAATATGTCGTGATGTTGGATTTATTAACAAGCCACATCAAAATAATAAAAACACAATAAAATCTTCACAATGAATGTTTTATCTGTTACCTATGTCTTTAGTCATATGGTTGTCAAATGTGCTTAATTTGTATTGCCTTTATTATTTTTAAAACCAGATTCGAAGAAAGTATACAAGCAATATTAAACAACAAAGCTAACTCTAAGCAGTAACAACATTAGGTAAAGCAAGGACAGATGACAGTTATGCACAATTTAGAAATTAATTTCATGCAAAACTGTTGTATATAAGTGTAAATTTTCATATTTCATCTACATTATTTTCATCCCACATGTTCATCATGACTGCAGATAAATTGGGTTGGTGGACATGGGGTATTCTTAGATGTATATTGTTCTGCCACGTTTGTCTGGAGAAGGGTGCAGCATCTGTCCTACCATTTTAGGAGGGATGGCCAACTGCGGGGGAGAGATAAAGCAGTTTTTCATTTGGTTCAATGGACAAAGAGACAACACATGCAAAGCAGTTACTAGTTCTGGTTATGGATGTATGCTCGTTTTCATTTCTAGGATGATCAGACATGCCAATCATGCTTCTTGGACCCAATAACATTTACAAAGTACTAGTGGCGTGCAGTGTTTCTACAGAAAAGACTATCAATACAAACAGCTCACTGGCAACAATCAAGGGTTCCAACGTTTTACAAGTTACTTCTCATTTCTATTCTTCCTACACTTATTATTTATCCTCACATCATTAGTTTTGTAACAGATATAAAACATGAAAAATTATAGTGCCTTGAATGGATCTTGTTCTTGTTCTGTTCTTCCATAATCCATCTCTCTTACCTACAGTGTGACTTCTTACCTACTGCAGGAGGAGAGATGGCAAAAAGAAGGGATTTTACTAATTGCTCAAAATTACATCTGAAGTATTTTTAAAACTATATCTGTTTTTCCTGATATAACTAATAACTGTGAAGTACACTGTTAGTAATCCCATGACTTCTTGCCTATTCTAAAATCTAGGATTTTTGTTGAATTGTGTGCCATTATATTAAAAAAATGACACACACACGGTAATATATTGCCCTGATGATGGAGGCAGTAAGGACCTCTGAAACAGTGGTAAACTTCTACCAGACTATATGGCACTACAACCCGTATGACAATCACCTTCAAAATTAGTACTGTATAACTTTGGCTTTTCAGTGACAGCCATGTCAAAAGTTTGGTATTAACCAATATTTCAGTAAATATTGAAGTTGATATTTTCAAGGTAGGTGTGAGATGAGGCCAGTTCAGAAATCCTTATTTACATGGAGTAGGCAGTGGAACGCTAGTTAAATCCCATGGTACTAATTGATGGAGTAGAGAAGCAGGCTGCTGTCCAATGGGAGAGGAGCATGTGATTTAGGAAAGGAGGTGACAAGGAGCTTCTTGTAATCATGTTCAATGGGAAAGAATTTGCAGTGATTAAGTGGAAGAGAGAGGTGCCTGTTCATTGACCACAGGGTTTGGGGAGGTGATGGGGGACCTGATCTTTTCAGAGCCCAGTAGGTTTGGTGGTTTGGGGGTAAACTGGTAACACCAGGTTTTGCTAAGCCTGTAGCCATCTATGTGGTTGAAATTGTATGAGTGTTTAGATATCTTGATTTTCTCACTGATTATGTGGGAACATAGCTACTGATGTTGGCAATTGACTTTTTTTTTAAAGTAAATGCCATGTTTGGTGGCTGTAGAATACTTGGCTGCTGCTGATCATTGGTTCCCCAATCTGGTGTCTCATGTGTTTTGTAATCCTGCAGTCAGTTTATCCCATGTCACCTTGCCACAGGAATATGGGATCTTGTAAACACCCATTTTTCAGTTAGAAGTTGCTTGTCTTTGGTGGAATTGAATTTGGAAGTAATTTTGTTAACTGATGTATGTACTGTTTGAATGTCACATTTCTGCATTAGTCTGGAGATGTGTGGGCATGGCCATACACATCCAAACCCAACCTTACCAAATGAGTAAGAGCACCTCTGAGGGAACTCCAGGAGAACAATAACATTTACATCATACTGGCAAACAACAGGAGCACCACTGTCATTTTGAAATGCTTGAACTACTTAAAAAAGATTCAGATCATCCTATCTGACCTCACTTATGAATTCACCAACTGCAACCTGATAAAGCAGGTTGAAAGACAAACAAAAAAAGTGATCCCACAATCCTCCATCCCAGTCGAAGACACCATATCTCCTACTTCCTGTGTCCTCCCACAGATCTACAAACTTGATGTTCCATTATAACCTACAGTTAGTCAGTCAGTCAGTCAGTGCTACAGGCACCCTGACCCACAAACTCACCAGATACCTACACAGAATACTCCTCCCAACTACCAGATGCTCAGTATCCTACATAGAGAACTCATGGCACTTCATGCAGCTTCAGAGTCAACTCACACTCGCAGAGAATATCATCCTCATTAGCTTTGACATTTAATCAGTTCTCACAAAGGTTCCTGTACAGGGTGCATTACAGATAATCTGGGAGCATATAACAGCAGCAGACCTCCCACAGGATCTCTCCAGCCTTGCAGAACACTGCGTAAACGCCACTTTCTTTGTACACGAGGGAAAATTCTACCGATAAGTCCATGATGTAGCCATGGGATCCCTGTTATCCCCCTCCTGGTCAACATATTCATGACAGCATTCAAAGCAGAAGCCATCAACTCCAGCCCGTAGAAACCAAAATGATGGCATTTTTATGTGGACGATATGTTCGCAATTTGGCCACATGGACAAGCTACCCTTATGATTACAATGAAAATAAAAAGGGATCACCAACTGCCCTTTCTGGACGTCATAATCAACCAACACCCAGTCATCTCACTGGGGTATGCCATCTACAGCAAAGCCACAGACTGTTGGCAGCATCACATCTGCTCACAAGAAATCCATCACCACCACCAGGATAAACAAACACTATCTGCAACAAGGCCAGCCAGGCCTCAACTACATGTCAGAGCTGTTCTTCGAGCCAACTGCTACTCCATGCAGGATACCAAGAGAGTATCCAAATCCAGACTGGGCAGAAGAAGCACCACAAAAAACACAGTAACCACAGGACATACTTGCTATATATCCAAGGGAACAATGATTGTATCTCCATAGGCAAAAACATTACATTAAAATGGTACAGACATTAATTAACAAAATGAGCTCCAAATTCAATTCTGTTAAAGACAGACAACTCCCGATTCAAATATCACATGCTTACAAGATCCCATGTTCCTGTGGCAAAGTGTACAACAGACACACCAGCCATCATATTAACACCAGACTAAACAACCGGCAATTAGCAGTAGTTAAGCATTCTACAGCCACCAGACACAGCATTGACTTGAACAAAACAGAAGTCACTGCCAACATTAACAGCTACTGTCTCTGCATAATCAGGGAGGCAACCAAGATTCTAAGCACCCACAAAACTTCAACTACAGATGGCGACAGGCAACAGGCTAAGCAAAGCCTGGCTATACTTGTTTATGCCCAAACCACCAAACCTACTGAGCCCTCAAATGGGCAGGTCCATCATTATCTCTCCAAACCTTGTGGTCATTGAACAGCAGCCACCCCCTTCCTCTTTATCACTGCAAATCCATTCCCATCCAACACGGCACTAGAACCTCCTCCCACATTCCTGTCACCTCCTTTCCTGAACCACATGCTCCTCTTCCATTGGACAACAGCCTGCTCCTCTGCTCCACCATCAAATATATCTCACCATCCAATGTCTAATCTATATAAGGTCATATGAACTGACTCGACCACATACCCACCTTGAAAATGGCAATTGTAATGTTTGTTGAAATGTTGGTTAACACCAAACTTTCACAGAAGCTCTCACCCAAAAGCCAATGTTATACATTGAACAAAAGCCACGAAAACCAACAGACAAAAGTTGTTACTGGTTCATCTATATACTACATTATATGTATCATACAATTATTTTGCCTTTTTGTACAATAACACAATCCTTTAACTCTTGAGAAGCACAAACATGTTGAAATGTGTTTTACCCCAAAGTTGCAAAAGAAAGTACTTTAGAGCTTATATATATATATATATATATAAATTAATGAAAAAGTACATAAGTAACTTAATGATTTGTATCCTACTCTTGGATTTTTGGGTAATATTTTCAAAAGCAGTCACTTGGGAAACAAGAAAATTAACAGAAGAAAAATATTAAAATTAATCTTAAGTATGCTGTTAGGTGATGTGAACTGGAACATCACTGGTTTGTCAGCAACAGTGAATTCTACCACCAACAAGCTATTCAGTTGCCTAAAGTTGTCAGACTATCAGATTCAGTCCAATAATCCTAAATTTACAATAAATACATAAATAAATTAAACAACTGGTGCTGCTGGGTTGAAAATTATGTTCCAGTCCAATAAGCAAGTCTGCTTCAAAATTCTAAACAAAACTGATCTGCTGGGGTGGCATGTGTAAAAATAACACACTTCAAACTGCTAAACTTCATATGAACATTTCAAAATAACAAAGAAACACTTTCATTGGTGGACATTTGTAATCAATTTAACATACTAAAAATTCATGAACTCAACTGTCAAGAATAATATCCTAACATGTAAGATGAAAGCCTAAAGATAGAAAAGGTTTAATGGAATATTAAACATTCAAGCAGAAATTCCAAGACAGTAAAACGACAAAAAATATCTCAAAGCGTGGGATAAATATATGAAAGTTTATTTATTTATGTATCTGACTGTCATATTTTTAATATTAATCTCTTAGTCTTAAAATTTGGATGTGAAAATTATGCAGGAAATTGTTAAATAAGCACAATTTTCTATAAATATATAATTTATAATACTTCACATTAAATGTGGTACTTTTCTGAGAGTAGTAAGTTTCAACTGTCTGAAATAGAGGGATAACATATATTTCACAAATATAATTTTAAAGCTGAGCTGTTAAAATACAATACTATTACACTTAACAGCATGAAATCTTTTAAAAGGGCTATAATAAGCCACATCACAAACATACACCGTTTTCAAAAATCAGCTTCTTCTCATAAAAAGGTGAAGGAAAGTTGCCCATTAATAAAATAAAATGCCAAAAAGACCATACATACACGACACATGGATGTAAAGCTCCACATATTATAAGAGTCTGAAACAAAGTGGTAAGTTTTATACTATGACCCCATACATCCCATAGTTAGAATCCCCATTACTGACTGGATAAGAGGCTGGACTCAGAGTCAATTTGGACAAGGTAGCAATGAGAAAAACTTTTACCCCCACTAGAGTTGAACCTTTGTCATCAATTTCTTTACAAGAAGCAAGTTACTATGTACCCAAGTACAAGAAACTGCTGAAAATAATTTATAAGATACAGTTAAAAAAACATGCAGTATACAAAAAACCATACATGTGACACCACTTATATATGAACATCCAAATATTACACAATGCACCTCTTCCATGGTTCATCTTACATCATTATTTTAAAAGACAAAAATTATTCATGATTAGTATATTTTTTAGGACAGTAATGAAATTTAATCTGTGATTCAAATGGTATCTACAAAAGTCCAAAATTGTATAGGGGTAGAAATTACAGACGTCTTAAATGATCTATCACGCGGAAAATGGTCTAGGCCTATTAATACTTCCTGGTGACAACACTCCAGAATAAAATAATGTAAAGCCATCAAGGATTATTACAAAGCAACACCACACATGAGGATATGGTGGACAGTGTGTTAAAAAAGAACTAAGTTTTGGACAGAACATATAAGGTTTACTGTCCTTCAAATTCTTCAACCTATATGGTGAGGTTAACAAGAACTATAAATAATTAATTATATAATTCAGTAACCAATTGATGTGCAAAATTTTTACTAATACAACTTACAAGTATACCTTAAATTTATCCAACATCAACTCTGAAGAAACTCAATACTTTTTCAGAAGTTATTACAGAGGAACAAACAAATGGACAGACAAAGATGGCTATCTTTGTGTTGTAATGCCATGTAGTCTAGTGGAAGTTTACCAACATTTCAGGTCCTTGCAGCCTCCATCATCAGGGTGATGAGATGGAGCCAGCAAGAACCATGAAAACCTCAAATCCTTCATGGACACGCATTGATACCATTACTTTGACACATTTTCAAATTGTTAAATCCCTGACTTGCAATAAAAAGTAAAGTAAAGCTGTCCCACTATAGGCCATGTTAGGGGAGAGAGGTGGTATAGATCCTACTCATTCTTGACCTCGGCACTAGATGGGGGTGGATGGTCAGCATCAAGCCCCAGCCATGTTTTACCCCAAGGAAAGGACCCTGGTACCCATTGGATAGGAGGCTGGGTGGGCCCCAGAACCGGTCTGGATGCAGAGGCTAGAGAAAAAAACCCTCAGCCCTGTCAGGGGTCGAACCCCAGTCCATAGCTAGTCACTATATTGACTAAGCTATGCCGGCTCATCCCTGACTTGCAATAATTAATAAAAGACGTAGCTGCACCTTACAACTTCAACTTTATATGGGATATACATGAGAGTCAAATATGTACAGCTCCAGATCATGAAATTGAAGGAATGCATTCCTTGCTTATTATGAATAAAATGAAAGCATAATGGGAAAAATTAATCTGTCTGGTCATTCATACGTTTCATCTCCAAAATTATTCCTTGAATTTCAGTAATAAAGTTTGGTATTGGAGAGATTACAGTGAAAGCTGTCAAATCTGCATGAAGCTGAAATGAGACTGCCAAGTCTTCATAATGGCTCATGATAGAAAAATTGGTATACAAAATAGAACATTGATCTCTTTAAGATTATAAGTCTGACACTTTTTAATATGATACATATTTAGTGAAATGCAAGTTAAAAATTACTTGACTCTACGGTTCAGTAACAATGTTTCATCAACTGCATGCATTATATGGGGTATCAACATATATTTAGGTATGTCAGCGAAGTCTGTAACTTCATATCTCACTACTGTCGAGTAATAAAGTTAACAATAAATTTCATATCAGATTGGTTTAATGTAAAGACCAATGAGGATTTCAAAATCATACAGAATGCAACTGGAAAACATGTGTACTCCAAAATGGCATAATCTGTTATTGTTTAGGAAAGATTAGAAAAGTATGTTTATATTGTTTTCTGCGCAAAGCATTTCTGTATCCTGTCTGAAAACAAGTGGATGTTTCATAAATGACAAGTGGAAGGAAGAAGTACGGTCTATAACAAGGTAACACCAAGAAATCTGCTTGTTAAGGATGGGTAAAACCATTACATAATTCAGTACAAATTAGTCATAATATGAAGAGGATTCAAAAAGTAAGGGCAATATTTGAATATTTTACTGTATGATTGACAACACTGCTGAGGCCTGATCATGCAGCGATTCAAGGTCAGATAATTACATGCTGGAAGTGTGGTTAGTTGTCATTTGTTTCTACAAAGTGAGCATAGCATAAAGATTACTGCAATACAAGAACTACAAATCAACAAGAATAACACACAGAAACAAAATAGGATAAATAAATTTTATGACAATATCATTATCATGCACAGAGCATAATTAATTTCAGTGATTCAAACCAATAGTACCAAGCAAGCCTAAAAGTGACCTCTCAATCATAAAACCAAATGCTGCATTCATTTTGGGCATACAGATAACACTATCACTATTATCAATTTACTGCTTCAGCATTTAACCAGAAAGAGAAAATGGTTTCAATTGCAGAACAAGGCAAGTATCTAATGAGGTGGATAATAATATGAAGAACTAACGCAAGCACCAAGATATTACACTAAACCTTTTTATGTGTTTTCCAATTTACAATGCAACTACAATGAACAGTTCAACATCATGATAATGTAAATCTGGTAAGTTTTAAATCAGATCTGTGCTACTTTTTGCACAGTCTGAAATTCTACAACAGGTGTTAAAAATGGTGTAACACTGCTAATGCCTTCCAAGAGCAACATTTATATCAATGAGCATAAAAATAACAACATGCACATGTATGAAATAAGCAGAGAAAAGCAAAGTAATATGTCTTATTGCCAATACTGTCATTAACAAAAACATTTGAATCCACACTGCACTACATAACTTAGTGAAATGCACTATCAACATTTTGTAATCCAGGGGTCATCCTCAGAGTAATGCAAATTAGCTTGTGAAACGGACCACTTGACCTTTCACATTTATAAAGTCATCTGTACCAATTACATTCCATAATATGTGGATCAAACTGGCTCAAGACCACATCCACAGGCAAATTTTAGCATTAGTGGTGTTTAACCTTAAAAGTGTAAGTCAATGAATAATGTGCGACATGTTAGACAAGGCAAAGTTCAAGGTTCTCACATTGGTAATGGTAAAGATGTTAACTATGGTCTTCTCGGTTTTGACACCACGTGGTCATGCAGGTGGTTATCAAGATTCCAAAACATTGGTAACCATCTATAAGAGCTCAAGAGGTAACAACCCAGATGATCACAATCGACAAGACTTAAGTTTGCAAAACATACAAAAATGGATATAAAAAAATACACAATATGTGAATAAAATAAAGTTCCCACTCCCTAGATAAGAGGGCACTTGTCCCAAGCAAAATTCGAATTACTACAAAAACATGTGTTTATCAAGAGCACCATAGTTTTAGAAAAGGCTGTTAAACTACCGAATACTTTACTATAAAAGGTAACAGAGAAAATAAGCACAGTGTAATTCTGAAACCCATGTACTATTTGTACATTATGAAAAGGCATTTTATAAAATAATTCCATCGAAGTTATGGCACAACTTACAAAAAGAGAGGTCTGCCAAACCACTTGATAAAAACAGTGCACACCTTTTACAGTGTGCCTTCTTACAAAGTTCACAGCACAGCCTATCTTTGCCTGAGTGCTACAAGTTAATCCTGATATGAGAATGGAATCATTCCAGGAGAACAAAAAGAAACCTACCTAGAGGAAAAAAAGTGCTCAACAAACACATTGTTTAAAAAGGTTATGTTGAAACTAAGTTCTTTGAAATTTCTAAAATATTTAAAAAATTGCATATTTGGGTTTGTTTTGCAATTTTATCCTTCAATCAACACCCATAAAGAAAAGCCAAATGACACAAGTTAAGGTGAATGTGTTAATCTAGCCTAGCCCCTATTTTGTCCATTTCTTTAGATAGCACATACCACTTCTAATGAGTTTACTGTTCAGAAGTGACCCAGTCAGTAGACCTAACCTTATTAATAAATTTACAGCCCCAGTTGTGTTTGGAACTGCTCCACTGAAAAATTTATAACTACATTTTCTTAGACACTTTCTAACAGAACCACATTTCACATACAATTAATAAAAAATAGTGTTAAACTTATATCAAACCTTAACTGCCCTGAATATGCACTACTTGACATACTGTTCAACACTACTACAGCCTTATCCACTCATAATTACAATCAATATTTAACATGCTGTTTGATACTATTACAGCCTTATTCAATCAAAGACAAAAACAGAAATAAATGCATACTCATGTGAATAATTTTAGAAGCATTTATAAAAAGTACTCAGTGTGAGTCATTCTAGACTTATATCAGGAGCAAGTGATAGCATTCAGCTGAAGATGAGCTGTTGGTGGCAGGCAATCATGAAGGGACATGAGCATTCAACTTTGTCAGAAAATGCTCTGTAGTACAAATCCAAAATAATTACAAGTAATCATTTGACATATAAATATACAAGTGATAAAAGTAACTGAAGCATAAGAAAAAGGTTCCCTTTCAATATTCTTTTTAATATTTACACCAACAATGTCATTGGCAGAAGAAAACTGATAAAAATGTTATTAACAGTGTGCAGCTGAACAACCTATTATTTGCAGATGACCAATGGCTTATTACAAAACTAAATGTGACTTACATAAAAGAACATGTCTATTAATATACTAAAAATGTAATTAAAGTTGTAAAATGTCAACAACAAGAACACAAGCAATGTCTACTGAAAGGAACAAAATATATAATAGTTACAGAAAATGAAGCAACAGAACAAGTAAACAAGTTTCATTATTTAGAATACCAGATACCATATTTAAAACAATAAAGGTTTTAAAATATTAATACAATTCCAGAGGATAGCACAAAGAAAAGAATCTTAAAAAATAAAACTCTTAAGCATGCTCAAAGCTCAGTAAGATAATGGCACGACCTGTTTTTTCATACAGATTACAAGTTTGGGCAAAAGATAAGATAAATAATGGCAAACTGAAGCTGCTGAAACATTTTCTAATATAAGTAACATCAGAATGAATGAGATCAGCGGGACTGTAAAAAAATATCAGATGAATTACGAAGTAATGATACTACAGATTTTCAATAAATAGTGGTGAAATATTAAAGGACGGAAGAAAATATTCCCAAGAGAGCAATAAGCAAAATGAAATGAGAGGGCCAATAAACAGACCAAAAAGGGATTTTAATGGGGAAAGGCCTACTCCCTGAAATTCCTTGTAATGGAGAGGTCAATAATTAGGCAAAGCAGTAAAATATTTGCAATGTGTGAATGATATTGTGAAGACAAAATGCTGGCAGTCACCTATTTTTTACTAATACAGAAAAACCTAAGCCCTATCAGATCAAAGGAAGTCCACAGGAATAACTACATTCAATTATGACTTTTCTTCCCATGCTGTCCGAGGGTGGAGTACATTGTGATCATTCCCATTCATTGTCTTATTTGTGCCACTACTCATCTCTGACACCACAAGTATTCCTATAATCAAGTGATTATTAACATAAAATCCTCTATTATTTCCTATCACACAAAGCTGAAGTATTAAGCCCTGTCTCACCATCAAACACTCTTAATGTAAACAAACAGGAGAGGCAAACTCCTTCTGCCCATCATAAGACCTGTCAGCATATATCAACCTAGAGCACATTCACAAGTAACTACCATTATTTAATAATCACTTCTGTCATATATTGGCCAGAGGATTATACAGACCATTGCATTGCATTTAATATACTTTTTATGAAATTATTAATCCACCCCCACTAATTAATTTTTAGCGTCCTGGACAAAACACATTATCAGTTGAAAAGAATTCCAGTAGGTACAATTCTGTACACAATGTTAGCAGTATTTTAACCACAAAAGTGGTCTCTTTTCATATGACACTTGAGTGCAGAATGATTCTGGATTGTCATAACTGATAAGGCCTTCATTTTGTATCACTGAGCAAATGCATATTTTGGAAATAGCTACATAAAACTTCAAAATTATTTTTCTTTACTTCCTCATGTGCAAGAATGCAAACGTGTACATGTGAATGGTCACATCTTGAACTTGCAGTCAGTCTACATCCATAGCTTTGTCATAATGGACTACCAGGCTGGAATATCAACCACGCCAAAACATAAAAAAAGAAAACCACTAAAGTGGAGATAAACAGATGATACAGCACCATTTTAATACATCAAGCAGCAGTAAATACTCAAAATCCATACATAAATCTTCAAAATCCATACATGACAAGAAATTATGGGTAAAATTTATTTTTGTCATGGCTTTGGTCTATCCTACTCAACATCAGCTCCAGCAATTAGGAATAGTGAAGGAGAAGGTTGTATGTCAGGCATCTAACATCTGCAGGATTCCAAATAGAGGTAAGCGTGCATGTCCTAACTGGCACAGATAGGATGCGTCTATATATACACACACGCACATGTGTGCGCATGTGTACGAGATATGACAATTTCCTGGAATAACCGTATGTATGTCACATCAAGTAGCGATTGAGTAATAACTAAGCAGCAACATGTTATAATGTGCCTGTGGTTACATATTGTGTTGGTGAAGCAAATAAGGGTAAAATCAGTGGCAAAGTTACACAAGCGGATATTTTTCTCCTGGTGGAAAAATTAGTGACAGATTGTTGAAGTAACACATTAACATCAAGTTTTGTGAAAAGTTAGGGAGAAGCATAAGAAACTCTGCACGTGTTAACATAGGTTCATGGTGCTAATGCTATGTAAAAGTCGGCTGTCTCAGAGTGGCATAGAAGAGGGATGGGAAGACACAAGAGACAATACCGGACATCCAAAAACTTGCCAGACAGATGAAAATGTGGAACAAGGTCAAACAGTGAACCAGTATTTGGAAATACTAGCAAGGCTACATGGGACAGTTTGACAGAAAAGATCTGAACTTTGGCCTGATGTTTGGATCTTGCATCATAACAATGCACTTGCTCATGATATACTCGTTGGTCCTGTAGTTTCTGACCAAAAATCGATATTGAAATTGTACCACCCATATTTTCTGTATTTGGCCTGTACAACTTTTAGTTATTTCCAAAACTGAAGGCTGCTTAGAAAGGCCACAGACTTTCAGACATTCAAGGACATGCGATGACCATCCTGAAGAGTATCCCAGAAGAGTTCCAGAAATGTTTTGAACAGTGGAAACACTGACTCACTAAGTGTATCAATGTGTAAGAAGACTACTTCAAAAGTAACAGCAAACCATTAGTGTGTAATTACATACAGCTTTTACAGGCATTCTGGGAATTTTTAATTGTCACTTCATATATATATATATATCAGTGCAATAATGATGTCAGATATCCTCTCTATCAACCACGTGGCATAGCTAGGATAAATTCTTAACCCCTCTGTTTATATCAGGATCCTTCTTCAATAAGGCAGGGTTTAAATGTGTATTTTTGAAAGCCAGAAATGTAACAGATAAAGAAGTATCTGAGATAATGAACATATATTGGGGACGATGTTTACAGTTAATTCCTTTCCAATGTAAAAAGACACTTTAGAAAATGTATGAAAATAACATTTCTGTGACAAATGCTTCACTTGTACATACATTCAGCTAAGCAGAAATAGACAGCAACCATCTTGAAAATAACATGTCACATGAAGATTATTAACATAATAAATAACTCATCTTATTTAAAGGTATAATTCTGTCTACAGTAAAGTTGTGTGTGTGTGTGTGTGTGTCGACTTAGGAATTCATGTAAATTTAATGGGAACTATGAGTGCTTTCTCTAGGGTTAAGTGGTCAAAGCAATAAAACTGATCACTCACCTCCAACTAGTGACAAGTTCTACTAGAATGTGTGAAGCATTACCTACACAACTCCTATACACTCTTAGGGCATGCTACTTAGGTACAGGGATAGCTTTACTTTCACTACAGCCTTCCTGTAAAATGGGGAACCACATTATCCAATTCAGATCAAAATCCAGAATGGCATTGTTACATGCATATGAGGAGATCAATACAAACAGTGTAACAAACGGGTTGTTAGGAATTATATGGAAATATGACTCCAAAAAATACAATCACTTCTTTGAAAACAAAGCCTTTCTGCATATATGCGAGTTTTGATTAACATTATAACAAAGGAATTTTTTTACTTTACAAATATATATTTCAGGCCTGCTAATATTTTGTAACAAAGGAAAAGACTTTACTTTCAAATTTAAACTTTAAATATTATTAAATCAAGGTATAGAACAAGTGACCTAAAGGGATAATAAAAGATATGATCTTGAGTATGAGAGAAATACATTTTTAACAACAGAAATTTGTGGTGAACTGTGTACACAGGGTAATTATAAACTCACATAGAAGAGTTAAAAAAATTATAACTTCATTGGAGGTATGAATGTGAAAGACATACTAAATTAAAAATGCATCGCAAGTTCATTAAAAAGTGCTCTGTATGTGCTTCTTTCATAATATGGTATATGTACTAATGATAGTCCAAATCCTGCTAAACATGCCCTCACACTCTTGCTGTATAGTTGAGTAAAGCAAATCTTCAGTGCTTCAGTGCTGTTTGGTTCAGGAGGCACACAGACAGCAGCCTTCATGAAGCCTATAAGAAGAAGTCAAGAGACTGTCAGGTTAATTTTGTGACCATGGAATAGAGTCACTATGGCCAATCCATTTCCTTGGGTTATGTCCAGCAAGGATTCTGATTACAGGACTAATGTGTCTCCGAGCAGCAAATATGAAGGAAGAAACTTTAAAAAAAGAAGAAAACTTGGGGATATATGTATGCACATGTTACCACCAGTTTTATGTTGGTCAAAGTTTTAATATAAACTAAGGACAAAGGTTCAAAGTTATGCAAGTTTATAATTACTCTAAGGAATGACAAATGTAGATGTAGGATTTGAGGTTTTCACAGCAGTGGGTCTGAAGATGTCTGACTTCTGGATTGTTGCGTCATGTAGAAGTTTACCAACGTTTTAGAGGTCCTTGCTGTCTCCATTATCAGGGTGATGATGGAGGCAGCAAGGACCTCTAAAACGTCAGTAAATTTCTACCAGACTACATGACACAACAACCCAGAAGACAGACATCTTCAAATGTAAGATGTATGAGCAGGTCATAGAGGATACAATACCACATTTACGTGAATACAAGCTGCACCTGACTTACGAAGCCAAAGAAAAAAATAAAATCTCTTACAGACCACACCATAGTTTTTAAATTAATTTTCCTTCAAGCACCAGTCATAGTTACACTCTTTTTAGTTCAAAAGATTCTGGTTGTAGTGATTTCACGACAACCAATTACACTGTGTGTACTGTCATACACTGCCTGTCAGTCCTATATAAATGCAATTCTTAGTACAGTAGTCACATGTTAACTGCAGGTGACAAACCATTAAAAGGAGAAAAAGAAAGAAAAAGAAAATTGTACATAAACTTCCATCAATATTCATCAGAACTGTACTGGTTCATGTAACAATACCATCACACTGCTCTTTACATTTGTTTATCCAAGAATAACAAGTCTGGAACACAATAATATCTACCACTCCATCAAGTGACAATGTAGCTCACCTGTGCAGATTCTGTGTGCATATATCAAGTGACAACTGTTAAAACAAGACAGAGACTGAAAGAAAGCGATATCATGTATCAACTTCCACTAATGTTTGTTAGGCCAATAATAATGTTTCCAGAATGCAGTGCATGCCCCCCCCCCCCTCGAGCAAGAATGTAGTTCACCTATGCAAATTTTGAGTGCAGCAGTTTCAAATCATTGAAACATGAGATAACAACTGAAAGAATGGGAAAAACACAGTTTTCCCACACATTATTTTGTACATCTGCTCTAAATGGTTACTGCTATAAACTTAGGCTAATCAAAAGTTTTCATCATTGCACCCCCTCTACCAGTTCCTGTTTAATTGTAACAATGGTAACAGCTGTTTCTGTGCTCTGATTTAAATATCTGCATTGTTTCACAATGTTGATAACCATAATGTAACACTTCCTAATCAACCATGATAAAGACCAATTATCATGCTATTAAAAAATTCTGATTATAAGCTGCACTTTAGTTTCAGGGGATGGAAATATGGAAGAAAAAATGCATGGCTTATATTCATGTAAGTATGGGATTTGAAATTTATAACCACCACTGGCTGCAATCATGAACTTAAAACTCTCAATGTTATTAGTCCATTACACATGATCCAGCCTCACAGAAATTATTGTACATGTCATGAGTAACCCTGTCACCATCACCAGACCGTCACCTGTCTCTTGGGCTGCCAACTGCAGTAAGACACATATCCTCTTATGGATGTTCATAACCATTCATCACTTACACAAACAATTTATACGCTCTCAATTTTGAAAAGGCATATAAAACTACAATGTCCACCGGAATCAAATGGATCTCTCAATGTAAAGTATTCCTCCTCTTTGATGTTCTCAATAAACATATTAAACTGGTATGTAAATCAAAAGTTTTTCTTATTAAGAAGTCTGATGATTTTTTTGATTTTTTCAACCAAGAACATGTTCACATATGAACCTGGAGTTTTTAAGTAATGTGATGTAATGTGATGTCTCAAAGCAATTAAAGTGGATATGTTTGGCACAACTATTTGTATGAATGGTATGGATACAGTCCCACCAGACACTGGTTTGTTCCAGCATAAAGATATGGACACAAGTGAAATTAGGTTGTAATGCACCTAAATGCTAAACAAAAGTACTCTACATGACATCAACAAAGAATTCACAAGGGTTGCCCATGGCGATGCGGAAGGACTGCCTACTACCGGATAGATCCTGTGTTTGCTGGAGAGGGTGTTGAGACTGTGGACCTGCTGTAGAAGCTGTAGCTACTGACTGTTCCGAACCACTAGAACGTGATCGGGACCCACCAGACCGTCGACCACCAGATGGCTTTACAGCTGTCAATACACCGCTGTCAATGCTACCACCCACCAATTCATTCTCGCTTGCTGAACTACCTGACTTTACCAGGTCTGCACCAGCTTCTTTGCATACTGGTTCTGAACCATTACTGGAGCCACCTGGATAAAAAACATGAAACATCAATTACTCCTTTACAATCAAGTATTAAATGATAAGGCAGGATTCTGTCAAATCTGTCATCACTTTTGGCATATTTTATCCTGGTTTTCCTTTGTTCATTAACTCTTTAACGCACAGTCGAAGCTAAAATGTACTTTGCTTTAATGTTCAGTACCTCTGCATTTGCCCACAGCGCATTTTTGGGTTTGTTTGTTTCTCTGAATAAACAGATAATTCCCTTGACACCATTAACCAAGTAGTCTTTGTAATGTTTTCTTAAGAAGGAACTAAATTTTAAAATATTACTTAAATGGGTTTTAGGTTTCAAAGGACTGAGGTGTGATAGAAATTGCATGCTGTGTTTAGGTCAAAGCAAAATGTGAGTCATAATGAAGACAGTATGGTACAGGAAACATTTTGTTCTTGATGAAGTACAAATTTGTTTAGTTACAGATAAAGACTATAAAATATGAAACTACCATAGTACAATGTAAGAAATTATTAAGACGGTGTGGCACATAAATTGATTTGTTCTTCATAAAGTAAGAAGCTTAGTTACACACAAAGACTGTAAAATATCAACACATCATACTTATTACACCAATGTAAGTGCCTCTGAAATGTCTACCTACATTTAACAGACTATACAGTACAACACCCTACAACACAGACATCTTCAACAATGAATTTTTTTTAAAAATATTAACGCAAGTGAAAAAATTATTAGTATATTTGTTATATGCAGTTAAAATAATGTCCAACAGTGGATACACTGGACGCATCTCTCAATTAATGGGACACAAACACTGTCCATATACAATTTTTGAAAAAGTTTCTGATGATATTGAATGCATGATTAATATACAACGTAATCTTATACAAAAATATGTGATTTGTCGTCTATCAAAAAATGACGTCATCAAACAATGTTACGTTATTTGTTTACTCGGCACTGTTGTGTTGGTATACCAACACAACAATGCTGAGTAAGCAAATAATGCTTCACAGGTACGAGATCACCAACTACCAAGACAGTCACATGATCACTGCTCCAGAAGTAGCACATCGCATTCTTGAAAATGAAGATTTCACTGACAGTTGGCCTCTGAACAGCGACGTAAAGAACTAAAACATCATAACTATTTAAGAAATGAAAAAAGTGAAAGAAAACGTTATCAACTATTTGAAGTGCCAACACCAACAAGGTAAACTAATACTAATAATACTACTCATTCAAGTCATACTGCTCATTCAATATATTATGATTATGAAAACTGACTTCTCTGTATTTAAATTATATTTAGGCAATAAATACAATGAAAGGAAGGGGGTTAAAACACTTGAGTAAGACACTAAACTAACCCCCCCCAAAGGGGAGGTTGGTCAAGTGTTTTAACCCCCCATTTGGGGGTGTTAGTTTAGTTTCTTACTCAAGATTTTAAAACACAACCAACCCCCCCCCCCCCCAACAACTTGTTTTAATCCCCTTCCTTTCATTGTATGTTGAGTAAACAGATGGCATTTCCTAGGTAACCATTGTTGTCGATTTGTTGATATTGATCTTACACATTTTTGTGACCCATCGTCGTTACACTTTTTTGCCGAATGACCTTGATAGACGAAAGGAGCTTCGAAAGGAGCGCTTTGCTCTAGTTAATAGAAAGAATTATTCCGCACCAGCAAGCTACAATTTTCTATTGAATTAACACTTGTAGTAATATTAATTACTAATACATTACAATCAATGTAAATATTATCTCTCTCTAAGGAGTGACACCTTGCTATAGTGAGAGGGCTTAGTACTCTGCAAGACCCAGATGACTGTGTTAGAAAAGCTTAGCTTGCCAGCCAGTAAGAGGAGAGAGGGAAGCTAAGAGCACTCCAAAGGGCAAAACAGGCTCATTAGCCATTGAGAAGGCAACTGTTCTAGAGGGAAAACAGATAGAATACAACAGATAAAGAGAAATCAACCCATCTAAGGGAAGGCCCTCTAACAGAAAACCATGCAAGTTTGGACAATGTAAGGTGGCAGCCCCACCACCAAAATATGCCTGCACAGCCCTCATAAGGTGGTCAGGTGAGAAATAAGTTACTGAAAAAGCAAAGACAGAGAGAAATCCAAGTATTTGCTTCGGGACAGGGAAATCAGTACCCAAACCTTGGAAGGGAATATGTAAATGTTATTGAATGGAAGTTAAAAAGAAGTTACTCTCATATCAAAAGCATTCAGCAAATATTATACATACATATGCAGAAAATAAATGAACATCTGATGCAAAAAAGGGAAACAGTAATACAGAAAATTAAACAAAAATTTAATAAGTTTAAACTATCAAACAAGTTTTTTTGCAAAACTGGTAGCTTTCACTCTCTCTTATCACACACTAGTGCTGCAGTGTAAGAATGTGATGGAAATAATTACAATATAAAATCCTCATATTTCTTAAAATTTTTCCTGTTCTAAGTTTCTAGTTTGGTTACTAGGTGACCACACAGCTTTAAAGCACGTAAAGCAATCATTATGTAGCTTCATGGTGATAAATAACAGAAAAAACTTTGTAATCTCAAATCTTCTTATTTCAGAACATGAATTTAACAATTAGTGACAATAATTCAGGGTTACCTTATTGTTAAATTTCATATATCAGTTATGGGAATAAACTACAAACAAGAGTAATAGATGACTGAAGCAATTTCACTATACTTTAAGAAAAACCTTGACCAAGAAGAAGTACTTCTAACAGTTTTCTTAAGCTGATGGAACTATGTAGTGTGAATATTCAATATCTTTGAATTCTTTGTTATGTGATCCTCCACAACAACTGTTACACAATCTTACTTGGATATATGAGTCCTTATTTTGTACTATAGCAGGTGCTCTTTCTTCATCCCTTCCTTTCCTGCTTCCTATTGTTCATTCCATATCTTCACTTCTGAACATGACTGTACACCATTACATTTCTACAAATGCTTTACACAATGAATCCAACAACTGATTTTAGTCTGTCAATGTATAGCATACACTGCAGTAGCGCTACATTTCCATACCAAGTGCTTTAAAGAAGACCAGCACAAAAAAGTCTTTAATAGGTTGTGCAAGACTGCAGAACATAAAAAATTTTATGGTACTGAACATTCAACCTGTATATTCAGAAGTTTATTACAACAATTTCAGTCCACTTTATTTTAAGAAAAACAACAACAAATAAGTGCTTTCACTAGTTTAGAATTATCTAATTTATCTTACCTGAACCACTATGAACACTTTCCTCACGTGCATATCCATATACCGATGGCTCATTTGTGTAGTTAAATGGCATTGGAGCATATCCTGTGCCTGTGTGAGGTAGATAAGTGCCAGAATACGGCATGTGAGTGCCTCCCCAAGGTGATGGCATTGTGTTTGGTGCTGGCAGAGGTCCAACAGTGTCTCTATCCAATGATGTGGAGTCATCATGAAGTTTCAGACTTGACATTGCTGCAGAAAAACATTTTTTCTTTCAACACAACCATCAATAGGTACATGTCCTTAAATAAATTACTTATTTAACCAACAAAATATCCTTCACAGGAAATGGTGATGAGCTGTGAATAATTAACTGTATGTCAAAGTATACCAAATGACCAACACAATTAGCATAAACATGAACGAAAAGAGTACCTTAACAACTAAAACAATGTTAAGTGAAGATTTGAGATTTTCATAGTGATGAAAGTGACAATGTAATCATACAGATGCTTTACATTTTGAATTTTGCAGGAACATGATGCCTCAACTTTCTACCCTCCACCTAAAAACTGGAAACAGTACATTCCTCCACAACACTGTTAACCACCTACATGATAACACAGTGTTGCAACCCAGAATATCATAATCCAAACAAGTTAAGAAGTAATAAAATAGCTCAAAAATTCTTGTGTGCCCATTCTGTTATTGCCTCTACTAGATTTTCTAAGGAACTGGCATAGCTCAGTCAGTATAGTGACTGGCTATGGACTAGACAACTGGGGTTCGATCCCTGGTGGGGGTAGAGGATTTTTCCTATAGCTTCTGCATCAAGACCGGTTCTCCTATCCAAAGGGTATTGGGGTCCTTTCTTCGGGGTAAAGCGCAGCAGGGGTGTGATACTGACCACTCACCCCCATCTATTGCCGAGGTCAAGAATGAATAGGAGCTATACCTCCTCTCCCCCACGCACCTGCATGGTGTATAGTGGGACAGCTTTACATTACTGTTTACTTGCTTTTCAATCTCCATAAGTATTGAAATTAAAATTCTGAATTCCTGTACAATTGGGTAGTGCAGTGGGTGGTTTGTCACATGAAACTAAAGATTATTCTAATTAATAACAACAGAATCTGTCTCATTTGTCTGGTGTTCTCTCTTGCTGTCACATAATGCAACTAATATACTCAAAAATTTTAGTGAGACTGGCTGACAGCTTGTGACAGTGTGAATGATTGCAAAAATCACTATAAGCAAAATTCTTTTACCTTAAACAATGTTTTAAAATCTAACTGGTAACTGAGGGAGAAAATTCAAAAAGTTATAGAGGCTGAAAGTGAGATTTTATTTTTTAATCAAGTGTGGCTTATATATGCACATGGCTTATACTCGAGCCAATATGATAAATATGAATGGTTCAGAAGCTAATCAGTGTAACTCATTAAAATTATTGCAAAGAACCAAAGGGTTTTATTCATTTAGCCATATGAAATTAATGCCAAAGGTAAATACAAAATTTGGCTTATAAAAATGTTGCTTAATTTCTATTGGAAAAAATAGCTTTTGCCAATATAAAACATATTACACTCTACATACTGATAGAATCAATGTTCCTGACTTACAGTCATTGGCATGTAAACCAAACATATAGAAAATGGATATTTACTAAACTCTAATCAACTTCAATCAAGATAGCCGGTCTCCAGGCTGAAGATTGAACCCTAGATCTCCCAAATACGAGGCAGGAGTGATAACCACTTGTCCACAACATTCAGTAAAGAGGACACAGGTTTTGACAAAAAATGTGACCACCAAAGAACTTGTTCAACATTTGCATTGTTAAATTTGCTGTGGTCCCATCTTACTGAAACCAGCAATCTTGTTCATCAACAAATGGACCAATTATCCTCTGTTGAGAGACAGCACACCATACATTCACTTGTAAGGAGTGTTACAGTTTTTCATGGACAATATGCATATTTCAGAAGCCCATATTCTGCTTAGATTAATAACATACCAAATTAGGTGGAACCATGCTTTATCACTGCAGAAAACTTCATCTAAAATGTCTATAACCTCCCCTTCAAATTAAGGTTGTAAACCATTTGTAATACAGGTAGGCCCCAGGGTTATGTTCCACCTCCTCAGGATCGTTAGCTGAAGCGGCGTAAATCGAGGAAGAATTATAATGTATTTAAATGAGACAGGTTCTATCACTACGAAAATTGAACCATAAGAGTCTTAATATAAGTGTTTTACATTAAAAATTTGTGGTTATTTTATAATTATGAGATAAAAATAATTATAGATAAAATAAGTAATAAAATTAAAATCTGACTTAGTAATTCGTTCCTTTAGAGCCATCTTTGAAGTATGTAGTAATGTCACTGCTGCCCCCTTATTGATGTTCTTTGACAGTGGCATAATGGGGTGGCGTTAATGGGATGGGCCTTCTTATTAGAGCCCCAGAGAACAGGAAGTTGAGTCTTCACAATGCCCTTCATAACACGTGGATTCTCTGAATGGTACACCAACCTCGGCTTTAACTTAAAAGTGACTGATGCATTACCACCCAGAAGTTATATAAGCCGATCTTTTACAGCCTTAAAACCAGGGGCAGACCTCTCTTCACAGGCTATGTACGTTCTACCAGGCAACTTCTTCCAGTACAGCCCTGTTTCATCAACATTAAATACCAAGTCTGGCAGATAAGGAGAAAGCAACTGATGCAGACACTAGCACCGCTTAGGTACCCACTTCCTGCGTTTATGTTTGCGTTTTCAAATTTTCTTCTTATATTTGTTCTATATTTTCATTATTATTTTAAAAGGGCATTAATGTGAAACAGCATAAAATGAAGTGTCGTAAAGCGGGGCCTACCTGTACTGAAGTCATTTTTCCTCATCATGTTCCATGTGTTCATTCAGGACACGCACATGATATGAATGAAGTTTAAAATCTTTGCAACCTTATGTACTTCCATAGAATAATCCATTCTAATGAGAAAGTTTTCCAATGACTTTCATGGAGAGCAACAAAATTTAATGGATATTGATGATAACAATGAAGGTTGACTAGAATGGTTTCTGTCCTGTGCACTTCTGTGTCGTGAAAACAGTTTACCAGACGAGATAATGTCAATCTTTTTGGCACATGCAAATTGAAAAATGTATCCCTAAACTCATTATGGCAAGTTAAGTAAAGGTGAGATGCCAGGCAGTGTTCAACAGTGAATAATCAGTGCATTTGTTAAAATAACATCCTTGGACTCTGACTGTTGAAAGACAAAATGTTGGACTGGCACAAGCAGGTTACAACATGATGTGACCTGCATGGGCACTTGTATAATCACAGTGGCATTATGTGTTTATTTTACTGAATTGTAACCATGGACAAATATTATAATATGGGATGTGACTTTTCATTATCCTGTATAGAAATCCCTGCCACTTGACACTATACTAAATGAGCCATTACTCAGTGCATTCTTGGATCAAGCGAACATGTTTCTATGTGCATGCCTTCTCTGCGGTTGCAATACTGTGTAATGAATATTTTATATTTTGGCCATTATTGATTTGGTACTGTGTGAAGAAAGCTTTTTTATGGCACAACACTTTTCAGTTATAAAGATCAATTTGTTAAGGCTGTTTATTGAAATAATTGCTGTTTACTGTGAGAATTATAAAATTATATGAAACCCATACATACTCTCTGCGGTAAAATTCAAACTTACAAATTGTAAGAGCAGGTGGTATGCATAGTTGCCACTGGGCTTTAAGGGATTAAGTTCAACATTGCCATTTGTTAAGTGAGTTCCGTCATCTGACAATTTACTACCCATGGCAAGTAGTGCCTTAGTCATTTCCATAGTCGATTGTCTGTTCATATGAACCATCTCTATTTGAACACTTTGTGAGTACTTGGCGCATAAAAATGGCAGTATTAACTGCCACATAGGAGAACAAATCTTATTTGCACCATGGCTAGACAAAGACCACTGCATTTATTTACATTTAACATGTGTCTCATCCACTCTGGTGGCCTTCTGAAATTTAATAGGATCTTCACACTTACATGATGACTTGCCAGAAGCAATAAAAAGTAAAGAAAGCTCAGTATCATTAATATTAAAACATGCATAGTGAAAATGAATTTCACAGCCTCCATACTTTATAGCCTTCTGTTTTACATACCTCTATTCTTTGCTATGTTTCTGAAGTGTCTGAATTTATTACATATGGCCATACTGCACATTATATTAAGTTTAAATTGAACCCTTGACAAAATGGTTTCACTAAATTTGAATCTACAAAGACTAATTTAATTATCTATCTTGATTATGTTACTCCTTTAGTTTGTTCTGAACGTTAAGTTGATGCCATCTCTTTTGATCTTTGCAGTGCCTGTGACTTTGGTGAATGCTACTTGAATTCACATCTCCATGAATATCATAAGATACATATGACCAAACTTTGTTTGTATATGTCTCTTGTTAATTCCAAGCATGTTTGGCAACAAAAAATCACCATCAACAGTGGTTTATGTATGTAAAATATATTAGTAACATCTACTGTTCTCAGAAATAAATAGAAATATATCAGACATAACTTAGACAGCACTGAAAAATGTCTTCATCTTTGAGTCTATAGAACGTAGACCTGGGTAAATTTAACTTGTGTGTCTTCACTGATATGGTGTACATCATAATTTCTTGGGCAAAAAATTAGTTTATTAATGTAAAATGTAATACAAAGAATCAACTACAGATTCTCTCCAGATATATCTCAAATTAGTAAGGCAGTGATTGTAAGTTGTTCTGATAGAGCAACTTTCTAAATATGCATGAGTTAAATTGCCCTTTGTTGTAACAAATCTCTTAACTTTATACCTTCCAAACAAACAATTTTTTCACAATTTAGGTGTAGGAAATATATTCTCTGGTATTATATTTGTCAAATATGATTCCTCTAAAAATATTTTCAATTCTTATGCTGATTTACACAAGCCATTCTCATGTAACCTACCATTCCTGTAATCAGATGGCAGATAAAATATTTGAATATGTGAAATGTAGTTAATAATTATCATTAAATGTAAATTAATTTCTAAATAACTAAAAAAAATTCTTGAAAATAGGAACCTGAATGTACGCAGAGACCAATGCAGTAAAATTATGTCCAAGTGTTCTAATAAGAAATGCTATAATTTATGCCTAGTATATATTCCCAAAATCAGGATCTATAAACAAATAATTTTGCATGTTGTCTTGTATGGCTGTGAAACATGGTCTCTTACCTTGAAGGAAAAACATAGATTACAAGTATTTGAAAACAAGGTGCTCAAGAAGATATTTGGACCTATGAAGGACGAAATTAAGTGGGGAATTTGGAATATTACATAACGAGGAACTGTGTGGATTGAACAGGTCACCTAACATAATGAGGATAGTAAAATCTAGTAGGCTTCGACAGGCTGGACATGTAGAATGCATGAGGTAGGCAAGGGGTGCACACAGAATTTTGGTGGGAAATCCTTCTGTAAAACGACCAATGGGCAGACCAAGAAGGAGATTGGAGGATAATATCAAGATAGATCTTAAGGAGGTGGGCTGTCGGGATGGAAAATGGATGGAGATGGTTCAGGATATAGTCTGGTGGCAGACTTTGGTGTAGTCAGTGTTGGACCTGTGGGTTCTGCTACCAGGGATATAGTTAGTTAATTTTTCTTCATCGTACTGCCTCATGACTGAGGTGTCGTGACCTCAAATTGCAGGACCAGACGAATCTCCTGCCGCCATTCTTCCCTGTCCAGTGTTTTTATAGTGGCATCTCAGAGCGGATTTCCAGTGGGCACACTCACTTGATCTATCCACCTTGCTGGGCATCTTCCTCGTGGCCTTTTACCCTGGACTTTGCCTTCCACGACCAGTTTTTCTAGGCCACTTTCTCTTCGCATAATCTGCCACGGTGGTCTAGCGGTTAGAACGCTGGCCTTGTAATCCTGGGGTCTCGGGTTCGATTCCCGGTGGTGCCCGAATTTATAACTTGTGTTGGGCAAGGCCGTGGTCTAGCCAACACGGAGTTTTCCTCCGGGGGCTTCCCCGGTTTCTCTGTGACATCCCAACAATTACTCTATTCACACACAGAAGAAGGCAATGGCAAACCACTTCTGGATCATCTGCCAAGAACGTATATGAACAGGTCCCAGTCCGAGAAAAGGATGGAAGGATCCTGTTCATAGGGACCTGTCGTCAGACAGAACAATAAATAAAAAAAAAATTACCTGTCTTACCACAAATTAACTCGAAGCCTAAAATTCCATTGTCCCAAATTATCACTTCTTACCATTCTAAGACTTTAATTGTCATTGTTCTTATCATAAGGACGAGTGAACGAAGCCTTTGAAACTTAAAAAGAACATTAATTTTATCTATTAGAAATAAAGACTCTTTTACTTGTTTCAATTATTTTTGTATCTGTTCAGTGTTGCCAATGATTTCTTTGTAAACATATTACAGGAGATGTCGTTCCGGTTACTAAGCTCTGCCGTGACAAGCAGTCGTTGAAATGATGGTTAATTTCCGTGCGGGGCAAATGTTCTCCAACTTTGTTTTCATTCATCGTTAAAACTTTAAATTCGTGACGTGTAGACATGGCGCCTTGCGGTCTGCACACGTCTAGTTTGCGTTCCTAAATCTGCCGTCTTAAATAAACGCTACAAAGCAAGAGTCCTCTTCGAGGATCAACTCAAAATATTACAGAAATTTTCTGGAACCCGTAAGGTCAATGCCGTTCTTATAAGAACCCGCTGTTATATCTTGTCCAGAATCAGATAAATTTAGTGACGTTTGAGGTTTCCCCGAAGCTGAGTCTGAAGATGGCTGTCTTCTGGGTCGTAGCGTTGTGTAGTCTGGTAGAAGTTCAACGACGTTTCTGAGTACTCACTGCAGCCATCACCATTATAAACATATTATTATTATTATTATTTTTATTTAGTGTTCTGTCTTATGACAGGTCCATATGAACAGGATCCTTCCATCCTTTTCTCGGACTGGGACCTGTTCATATACGTTCTTGGCAGATGATCCAGAAGTGGTTTGCCATTGCCTTCTTCTGTGTGTGAATGGAGTAATTGGTGGGATGCCACGGAGGAAAACTCCGGGTTGCCTAGACCACGGCCTGGCCCAACACAAGTTATAAATTCGAACCCGACACCCCAGGATTACAAGGCCAGCGTTCTAACCGCTAGACCACCGTGGCGTTGTTGGTATATTTAATAAAAATCTAACCCTTTTAATTACTCTGTGAGATCTTTGGTTCTCACTGCGATGGAGATGCTGATGTTAATCTTCTCGATTGAAGACAGCGTTTCGGATAAACATGCAATTTCCATCTTCAGGGCTGAAGTTGGATGGATGTGCTATGAGTGGTTTTTATCCGAAATGTTGGTATCTGCCTGAAAAATTTTCATGGCGTCACAACCGTAAAAGGCTGTAGTGAGGAACAAGCTAATTTTTGTATTTTCATCGGAAATAAGTTGTTAGTATGAGTACAAACTCCGGAGCCATGAGATTGCAATTCGGTAAAAAGACCTTCTCTGACTGTTTCGCTACGGTACGGTGGGTTGGACCCATATTTTCTGCATTCACGTGAAGAAATATATAGTTAGTTAATTTTTCTTCATCGTACTGCCTCATGACTGAGGTGTCGTGACCTCAAATTGCAGGACCAGACGAATCTCCTGCCGCCATTCTTCCCTGTCCAGTGTTTTTATAGTGGCATCTCAGAGCGGATTTCCAGTGGGCACACTCACTTGATCTATCCACCTTGCTGGGCATCTTCCTCGTGGCCTTTTACCCTGGACTTTGCCTTCCACGACCAGTTTTTCTAGGCCACTTTCTCTTCGCATAATCTGCCACGGTGGTCTAGCGGTTAGAACGCTGGCCTTGTAATCCTGGGGTCTCGGGTTCGATTCCCGGCGGTGCCCGAATTTATAACTTGTGTTGGGCAAGGCCGTGGTTTAGGCAACACGGAGTTTTCCTCCGTTGCATCCCAACAATTACTCCATTCACACAGAAGAAGGCAATGGCAAACCGCTTCTGGATCATCTGCCAAGAACGTATATGAACAGGTCCCAGTCCGAGAAAAGGATGGAAGGATCCTGTTCATATGGACCTGTCGTCAGACAGAACACTAAATAAAAAATAAATCTGCCCAAAATAGCGCAGGATTCGGTCATAGATCTTGGAAGATCAGCAATGCGCTATTCTGAGCTCATTCAATATTGACATGTTAGTTTGACGGGCAGTCCAGGGTATTGATAGTAATCTTCTCCAACACCACATTTCAAAGGCGTCTATGCGATCGTGGTCTTTTTTTACGCACTGTCCATAACTCAGCTCCATAATTAAATACTGAAAAAATCAAAGAGTTATCCAAGCGTTTTTTGGTGTTAATCATGATGCCTGTGTCTCTTCAGATCTTTGCCAGTTTGACCATGCATGTTTTGGCCATTATGATTCGCCTTTTAATTTCATTGGTGGAGTCACCTTTATTAGAGATAAGAGAGCCCAAATATAAGAATTTTGAGACCACTTCGCAACCTGTGATGTGACCTATTTCAGGTCTATTATTGTTTTGACAGTCTACAATCATGATTTTTGTTTTCTGTCTATTTAGGTGTACTCCTACCTCATGACACTGCCTCTCCACCCTCTCCATCAATTCCATCAGATTCTCCATGGATATTGCTAACAACATAGAGTCATCAGCGTATCGCAGATTGTTTATTATCCCATCCATCCAGGGTGATCTTCATAACATATTCACCATATATGTTAAACAACGGGGACAGGATACATCCCTGATGAATGTCGGCTTTGACTCAGAATGTTTTCGAGATCTTATCCTGTATTTTTACTATGGCCACATTTGAATCGTATAGTGATCTTATCAGTTTCGACAGGTGAGGAGGGAGACCCATGTAAGCAAGTATTCACCAGAGATGGCTCCACTTCAAGGAATCGAAGGCCTTTTCATAGTCCAAAAAGCAATGATAAACCGAAGTATTAAATTCCCTGGCCTTCTCAACTATTTGCCTTACATTTAAAAGTTGTTCTCTTGTGTCTTTGCCTTTAACAAATCCAGTTTGTTCTTCAGGTATTTGATAGTCTAAAAAGGCCTTTAAACAATTATGTAGGATCTGGAACATGACTTTGCTGGCGTGCGATATTAATGCTATTAAACGACAGTTCTCACACTTCTTCTTTGATCCTTTTTTTATATATTGGAACAAAGATGGATTCTGTCCAATCTTCAGGCCATTTTCCTGTAATCCATATATTTTGGCATATTTTTAGGAGGATATCTATTCCTTAGCCTCTCGTGGCCTTCAGAATCTCAGAAGAGATTCCATCCAGCCCACAAGACTTCCCTTTTTTAACATGTGGACAGCTGGTTCCACCTCATCCCGCAGAATTTCAAGTTCTAATGTCAAATTTATATCAGGCTCCCAGGTATCACCATCATCTAAATTTTGAAAAAGATTGTGACAATATAATTTTCAGACATCCAAAATCTTCTCAATTTCTGTTACTTCCTCACCCAAATTGCTTTCTATGACCCAAGTCTGAGGTTTAAATTCTCTTGCCAGTCTTCTGAGTTTAGCAAAAAGATCTTTATTTTGATGGTGATTAGCATGTTCTTCTATTTCTAAACATACGTTTCTAATATATGTATTTTTATCTCTTCTGCAGGCCGTCTGAATATCTTTATTTAATTTATCTAACTGCTCCCTCATTTCATGGGAGTTTCTCCCCACTCTCAGTTCTTGTTGACTTTCTAATAGTTCCAGGGTAGTTAATTATACATTCCCAAAACTATTAAATCAATAAATACTGAGACAAAACATCTGTATACTTTGTTTGGTCCAAGTAACTCAACTGGCCATTTGGTATATACACTCAGACTCTATCCTGACCTTCCTTTAACATTCACTATATTGAAATAAGTTATTTAAATTTTTGTACTACACAGATGTCACCCAAACTATAACACTATAGTTAATTATTCAGCAGTATGCAAGTGTGTTGCACAGCCAGCTACAATGCATGATACAAAGTCAAAGAAAGGTAAAAGAGTTAGTTCTTATTAAGTTGTTCTGAAAAAGAAAAAAATTAACTGCATATAAATGAGGAAGATTGTCATTTACCACTATATTAGGGGACCTCAACCTGCCAATACCTAAGGCTGCACTCACTCTTTATCAACTCATGAGCGACTGTGGACAATTTATTAAAAATTCTATGCAAACAGGATCACATATTTCTCAATTAGGTGTTTTTCATGCTCTAGATTGAGTGAAGAACACCTTACAAGCCCATCTATGACTGCCTGTCACATATTTCCTATTAACAAAGCAACCAGCATGACCTGGGGTCATTATCAGAATAATGTTTCAACAATAAAAACCAAGGTCTATTAGAACAGTTACAATAATGGGGATGGGGATGGAGATCATTGTTGGAGAACAGTTACAATAATGGGAACCAAGTTCACTGGTGTAAAATTGCTGCAGCAATAGGAACCAACATTATTGCTGGCTCACAATAATGACCTTGAATGCCATTGCTGCAAGTTATTTATTTACAGTAAGAGTGATGTAAGTCAACACTTCATGACTTGTGGTTATTCATGAAGCAAGCTGTTGCCATCACAACATAATTCTGATGAACTTCATTAATGAAGGAAAGTAAAAGTAAAAAATTCATAACAAAACAAGGAGCCACAGCCACAGAGATTTTAAATGCATCATACAAACTTCATCAATAAATCTGCTGCTATCCGCCCACAAGGAAGTTTATTACACATCTACAGATCCTGATTAACTGAAGAAATGTAAATGGATATAACACTTCGTCTTTGTTGTTAACCCTTTGTGGTCCCCTTTAAATGCTGATCTGTTTAAATATCGCAAAGTTGTATAAATTCAACAACTATTATGAACTGGTTTGATTTTCTTTTATAACTTGCATAAAATGGAAGAAACTTTGCTAAATATGGTGAAAATATGTTCTGAGAGGATCACAGTTCCTCTTGTTTGAATACTAACTGTGTGAAATATTTTCCACAGACTGTACCACTGTCACTAGTGAGATGTGTAGTAAATGTTGCTTTTCTGCTTGATGTCATTCAGTAGAGAATAAAGCAAGACCAAATTGGTAGATATGACTTTGGCGACGTCTAAACATCCCTTATTGCTTACAGATATACGATGTATAAGCATTGGATTTCACAATCTAAGAGCTATGCTACCTTTCGCGCTGATTGTGTTTGAAAGTTCAAGACTAAGTTCAACACCGTACATTTGAAATAGAACGCAAAGTGTAAATGATGAAGTCACTACACATAAAGAATGCTAGATAAGAAGACGAATTAATATGCATATACCAGTGCTGGATGGCTCTATGCGTCAAAAATAGTTTAAAAAATAGAATTTCCTACTAGGAAGATGGAATATTTCTTTTATAACTTTATCAGATATAAAATATTTATATTGTAAGTAAATATGACAGCTACACACCCAATGGTATTCCTTGACTATATGATGTATGGCAAGACACTTAGTGTGGAATCATGGCTGTCTTGGACACGTGTCAGAATAAAACAACGTTTCTCTCCTGCCTCCTTTCACTATTATAAGGTACACATACCAGGGAAACTAGGATAAAACTAGTGCAAATAAGAAGGCTTGAATGATATGCTGACACTGTTTTCCAGCCTCAGTTTGATTCCAGATCACGTATAAAATTCATAAAATACATGGCGGACTCAGTCCGACATTGGACTGGAACTCAGATTTTTAAATGGCGGACTCAGTCTGACATAGGACTGCAAAGGATTAATGACGCTATGAATTTTTTTCTCTTTAAAATAATCTCAAATATGGAAGAGAAAAAACAATACTGTATTCATCAAAACAGAAGCTTGACATACTTACCTGTACAGAGATCTCCAAAAACATAGTAACACTGCTCTGAGAATGTAATCTTATTGACAGTATGTCGAATGTAGCCAGCTTTTAGCATCTGTGAAGCATATTTGCGAGCATCTCGACGATCAAGGAAACCTTCTACATGAGCATGTAACCAGTCTACAACATCGCAACCTGCACAAAGTATAAGCAGATACTTAAAAACAGAAACAATGTTTACGTTGCAAATCAGCACTGCAGAATATAACACTCTCCAAACTGATTTTATGAAGGCAAACTTAGTTTAGAAGGAATTGTGTTCACCATAGGAAAGAAGTACAACTACTTCTGAGCCTTGTAAGGGATACCATCCACCTCTTAAAGCCTTGTGAGCATTAATATCAACACAACCTTTACATGGTGCACACCTTTACCAAAAATTAAATTCTATAAACTGAGTCAAGGTAGTAAAACCAATACAATGCAATTTAAAAAGCAGTAAACACTTTGAAAAATTCATAGAAATTAAAACTGGCATTTACTATTCATAGGACATACAGAGACTGATAGAGAATCTCTGAATGCTTCCTATTAGTACTAGAGGCATTTGATGTACACACAAGTCACACAGCAGACATCAATCCAATATTTAATTTCTTCCCAGACCTTCACCAATATGTCCCTCATAACTGAAACACTGGTTCAATGATCCTACACTGCAGTTCAGAAATGTCTGTTGGCAATGGTAGCACAAACACAGCATCAATCAAAATTAGTCACAAGGTGTTTGGTCTGGTGACAGGGGTAGCCAGGATTACCAAATGTCTTCTTAGGAACTACATCCCATCTATCACTGTAGTAATGTAGAACTCAAATGTTCTTGCATCTCTAGATGAAAGTGATGTAGTGCACCATCTTGCTGGAAGCTGAAGTCAAAGGAATTTTGATAAAGTTGACACATAAGCCAATTTATTGATCTGTCCAGGTAAATGCTCCCACTGAATAACTTTCTGGCCAAATAAAAATGGTTATAAATGCTGTTAAGTAAAATGGCACAAAACACATTCACTTTTGGGCAGATGCATTCATGCCTGATTTGATGAGGACTCTTAGAACCCGAAATACAAACACTGTGGCAGTTGACTTTGCTACTCATGTGAAATATGGCATGGTCACTAAAACAAGCCATGCTGCCACACCAGTCTTTCTTCCAGTTTATCTTTGAAGTCACAGTCATGCTGCTTGCATTCATCATTCTACTTTTACAAATGCACTAGGTGCAAATTCTACGCTTTCAAAAGTAAATGCTTCCAGACACACAAGACTGCTGTTTGAGGCAAATTCAACTCATGGCTACCTCTGCTGACTTCCATGGGATGCACTGAAAGGCATCCCTTACATGTTGCACTGCTTCATCAGTGACACATGGGTAACCTGGACTCTTCCCCTTGCAGATACAACCTTCATTTTCAAACTGCTTACACCAGGTGTAAACTGATTTATGTTGTGGTGGTCCCTTTCTGTAACATTTATCATACTCACACTCCACAATTGTCTTATCAAACTGGATAACACAATATCCTGTTTCCTGCAGAGAAGCCATTTTCACATGTGTGACCCTGGTAAGTGGGAAGGGAATTAAATTATGGCAGCTATTAAAAAACTTTAAAATTTTATCTATTAATTATAACATAAGAATTTACCATCACATGCATCCTGAGTGTTTCATGAACATCTGAAAGTGTTTATTTGTTTTTTAATTGTCCTGTATAACTAGAACAGTAAAAATGGAACTGTAAAATTTAGATTACCTTCACTTTTGGTTTTTAAGTTTCTACACAAATTCTTGTTTGATGTATTGACAGAAAGAAGTCCACCTAATTAAACACTAATCAACTAAGCAACTTAATCCCTGCTTTGACAATGTACCTTTACTAAGTATTCTTCATTGTTTTTCTTTATTCCTCCAATTAAACATTACAGCACAATGAAATATGCCATTAATGCTTCTTCTTGACAAACTAGTCATGATTTTGTATTTTTTGCAACACCATACATTAGACATTAAAAAAATAAATTTACAGTAGACTCCAGATTATCCAGGGGTGATTTTACCAAATTGCAATTTAATTGGTGTCTATTTGGTTTGAACAAAAATTAAAATTTATTTAGAAAATCTGTTTTAATACTTAGAAAATCTAAAAATAAATAAATAAAAACAACAATTACATTAGTCAACACATTAATATAAATAATTTTTGCTAAACAACAGAATGTCGGTAGTAATTTTTTTTAAATTGTTTGGTATGTACGTCATTTGAATAAAAATTTTCTTGGATATTATCCATCGTCTACTAAATAAAATATAAAACGTAAAACAACGTTTCGGAGATGGGGCTCTATCTCCGTCTTCTGGTTCCTACTCAGTTGGGCCCACTAGATAGAGCTAATCCCTATCCAGCCGTTTTATGTTTTATATTTTATTATTTATTGTCAAGAACTTTTAGATTTGGTGTGTACGGTATTAAATATTATATAAAATTCTTTCTGTTGTCAGTAAATCTTTACAAATTTAAGTAGTATATGTCTGTGTACTACCTACCAATGAAAGCATTTGGTATTGTTATTTTGAGCCACATTCTGTCTCGAATCTCAAGTCCTGAGTCAGGTCGAGCCATGACACGAACTATGGTTGGCATGTCTGTATTCACAGTCAGCTGAACCTCTTCAAATGGCCCTATAATAGGCACAGACATAATAACAATAAACATATAAAACAGATCACACGCAGATTCAAAACATAACCACAAAAATGATAAGACAAAACTACAGTAAATTCCTTTAATGATAATGTGCTATGAGACAAATATGACTGTCAGATGAAAAACTAACTCTGTCCATAGTTTTTTCATAACAAATTTGTTCAGTGTTGATTTATATCTTCATTTGTCCTTGAACATGTGACTCCTTGAGTCTATCTTTCCCTTGTTATTACCATTAAATTTGTATACTACACTGAACCCTGTCCTTATTGCATATGCCACAGTAAGATAAATAAATTAAACAAATGGAGTGATCTGAGGTTCTCACAACAATAAGGAGTTCGCTCCTCTGAAACATCAGTCATTATCTACCAGTCTACATGATGTTATACCCCAGAAGACAGCCATCTTCAAACTAAACATCTGTCCACACTAAATCGATCAGTTCCTTCAGGAATCATATAATTATAAAGCAGGCACTAACAGACTGAGACACAAGAAAGAATTAGATATTTGCTATCCAGCAAACACAATCTACAAACAGGATAATCAAGATTGTACTGCACAGTAGGGTAATTACTGAAAGATTGTAAATTAATGATATATTATCACAAATTTCTAGTAATCCTGTAAAGATGAAATATTTTCATCACACAAACTTTCCTCCACCTGAGTGATCCCAAGTTCAAATTTACTGTATACTAAAATGTAAATAAAAATCAGGTATGATACATCTTACAAAAGATTTTGAAAGTTAAGAAACAACAAAGACATAACTTGTATGAAAATAATTAGTTAAAATAAATTAATATAAAACTTAATATTGGTATAATGGATCATTACAATCATTGACACAAAACTATCACATGATGGAATACATAACTGGATAAAAAATTATACACACTTGCTTCTATGCTACTACTTACAAATAATGATTACATTACACAGACAAATATATTGTCAAATGATGACTTACGTTCTGTGTCAGGTAAACTTGATGTTATGGAAGAGCTGGTAGAGGTAAGAGTCGTTACAGATGGAGGCCGGACTGGAAGTGATTCTCCTGAAAGCCATGTTTATGTGTATTTAATTGACAAATAAAATTTAAGTAACAATGACATAATATACAACAGGATATGAGTATATCACCTCTTATAGCTGCTGTATGTGCCACCCAAGCTCCTGGGTCAATTGGTCTTACAGGTTCAGTTCGAGGAATTGTGAAGTAACCTTTTGGATTGGGATCCCAACATTTTGCAACCACTAATTTGATAGGCCTGAAAAATTAAAGCTCATGTTAGAGCTCAGCAGTTACTGAGGTTTGTGCTTATGCATTCCAATGTACAACCATGAATCCATGGAAAAAAAACCTGAGAAGCATAAGCTGTACACATTTTTTACACTTTTGAACATACTGCTCATAAAATATTCCCAATCAAAATATAATAACATGGGTTAACACAAAAGATGGCATATGGGTGATTTAAGGGTAGTGAGATTCTGCTAGAATCTGTTATGCACTGTAATGTGAAGAATGATAAATTATACATATTATTGTGTATTTATTACACATCAGTCTTCCTGCTTTTAACCATCCACTACACTGTCCCAAGTCCAACATCACATGCCTAAGCAGTGCAACTTGTCAACTCAATGCAATGGTCCATAGTCCACCTGAAATAATTTAACATCTTATAAACCAAGTCTCTTGCTTGTTTGTACAGTCCTGGGTGTATGGTATTCAATTTTAAAAAATGCAAAATTAGACAATTTAAACAATGTGGGATTTGAGGTTTTCATGCTCCTGCAACTAGTAGATTCTGATCTTCTGGGTTTTGTGTAACACTGTGTAATCATGTAGGTGACCACACACATGCACGCGCACACACTCAAGCATATTAAGTTATGCAAAATGTCAGCGAAATATAACTATTGCAGTAACAAAATGTTGCAGCTGACTGATGCAGTTAGCCACAGTCCTGTGGCCCCACACTCACAACAATCTACTCATAAAACAAGGAATTGAAATTTTATGTTGTCAAACCTGATCTAACAATGGCTATCTGATAGTTACGCATTTCCATCCCCTCTATTATCCCTCACTCCCAAACCACAGATCACCCAAAAGTAAGACAATATGTCAATACTTCAAATTCGTCTTCAAAAATTAGGTCCTATAGCCTGTTCCATTCTCAGGTGAATTATCTTTCCACCCTGTCTCAGGGTTTCATGTACCTCTATGTACTCAACAGCACTGCATTTATCCAAAGACTATGCAACCCAGAATAAGATATGCACCCTTATTTTTTACATTTTTAAGAAATATTTTTTTTATAAAACTAATATCTAAGACTAAAAACTGATAAATTAATGTGGCTATCTCACTCTATAAATCAACATAAGAATGTTTGATGTCTGACAAAACTGCAAAACCATGAGAAATTAATAAAAAAATGTTACTGTACTTACATTTATTGGTATGCTCTGCTGTTGTTATCACTTGTTTTCTGAACTGATCTCATCACCAGTGTCCCAAACTATGGTACCTGTACCTTTAAAATGCTAATAATTTTTCTTCATGCGCATTGTAAAGCCTCTGTGTAATAGCTGTTCACAACCTTTACTGTTTAATTGTAAAGACTTCTGAAATAAACCTTACCTTGTGTTCATGCCCTGTATTTCATATTTTTTGCACTCTAAACTGAAACATATCACTTGACACTCACTGCATAACCAAACCATCACCTCTGATTTAAATATGAAAAGCTTTTCTTCTATGTCTACAACTTTTATGTTTTGCCCATGAAAAGCCCACTATTTTAAGACCCACAGCTTCTGACATTTAAAAACAATCAATAATGCTAATGACTTTGCACTTGAAGTCAACATGAATCTATCAGAACAATAAGCTGTGATAAAAAGAAGGAATGTGTGCGCACGCACACACACACACACACACACACACACACACATATATATATATAATACAAGCTTATAAAAATACCAAATTTTGTTTTAATCCATGAGAAGCAAATGGGGTATCAATATCATACCTCCCCCAACACCAGTAATGTCACTGTTATCTTCATCACAATTCTCAAACATGTTTCAAGGAAGCCCAGTATTCTTGTGTCACCAAATCAACTTCATCAGTCAATTATATTTCAACTTCTGCCATTGTGCATGTTTTATTCTGTTTTGTGATTTCCCATTTTACTTCAGACCACACAAGTTCTATAGTATTTTAGTGATAATGATAGGAAGTTGTATCACCTGCACCTCCTTTAGATAGCCAGCTGATCCAGCTCATATGTTTATGTTTTGTGTCTGCAGAACACACACATTTTCTGTTCTTTGGAAAGTGAATTTGATTCTGTTTCAACCAATCAATGACATCTAAAATCTATTCCTTCCTAACTATGACCACCATTACTAGAAGCACCACCACTTGTACTCTTACTTATTTAAGGCCATGAGCAATGTACCAACTTGCTGTAGAGCTTTAAAAATTTACTATGAATTAATACGAACACACTTTGATATAATATTTGCAATGAGAGAATACCAAAATGTTCCACAATGCTATTCCTAACAAGCATGACAAAACCTTTCATTCAACACTTGTACATGGATCACTGAAAACCCAGGCTACTTGTTTTAGACTAAAAAAACAGGAACACTCATTGATAACATGAATGTTGAGTCAGTGAGAGGTATGAAGCTCACAGCCTCTTCCATGCAACTCAATGCAATGTCTCATTCAAAGATGAGTAACACATGGTATACAAACACCACAAAGCACAAAACAGTTAGACCAAACACATGTCCTTTGAACCAACATCTTTCTGAAAAACAATTCAATACCATTTTACCTAGCAATAATATTGTATTTTTAGAAGCCAGACTAAACTGTGATATTTTGAAACACAAAATGCACAGTAAAGTACAATTTGATTCAAACAGACATAATAAATCAGCAACTGGGGAAAGTAACATTAGGTTTGCTCCAAGACATTCAGAAATATACTGGCTTCTTGTCTAATATTTGATTTGAATCATGAATACTTGGAGGACAAGTGATATTCGCATTATGACCCTCAAAGCAAGCTGTTGTAATTCTTTAACTAGGCAACACTGCACCACTCTGATTGGCTTGCCACTTAAAGTAACCATGCCTGAAACATCAGCAACTGTGAATCCTACAATACTAACCACAACTATTAAAAAAATCTTTTTCATGCAGTCTCAGATGCAACTTCCTCTAACATAATACTTTCTGGTGATTCCCTATTTTTTCTGTTCTTCTTAAAATTTCCATTTTCTCACAACCAGTAAATTATTACAATCAATTACTTTAATCTAGTTCCAACAGCTATAATTACAACTGGTGAAAACAGTTCTGAGACCCTACAGTAAATGAAAGAACAACGAGGCTGATAATGTTATATTTAGCAAGAAATGTCTTACAGAGATTAACAAAAACTGAAACACAATCCCACTCCATATTTTCTGCTGTAATAAAAAGGAAAATTCTGAAAACCAAGCTTCTTGCTTTGCTTAACAGTTTGTAAACATCATGTAAATGATGCTAAACAGTATACTGCCAAGTCCTGTACAACCCATACATAACAATTTATGCTAAGCAAATGAAGTTCTCAAATCTGAAAATTTTTAAAAAGGTGTGTGTGGTATAAGGATAAATACAGCATCTCTGGAAGTCTGTTTCCACCTATTCTTATAATATGCTCTTCTTAGTTTTCTATTTCCTCTTTCAGATTACAGATATCAAAATGATTTCATATTTCTGTATTTCTCTTAAAATCTAGGTAGATAAATGCAGCCACTGGCCTCAATAATTCTATTTCAGCTGACTCAATAATTCTTTCACCTGAGAAGCTAATTCACAGTGCCATTTTCACAGTTGTAATTTTATTCATGAACCACCACTATGTCATAAAATTTTATTTGCATGCATTTTAGGTTTTCTGTCCAAGAGTTCATTAAATTATAGCCTCAAGTCAAGAAATCTTGTCTAATGATGTAACTTACCCCGGCTTTTGGACAACTTCCCTCAAGACACGAACTGCCTCATCATTCGACATGTTTTCAAAATTAATGTCATTCACTTGCAGTATCATATCACCTGGCTCAATGCGTCCATCAAGAGCTACAGCTCCCCTGTACAGTATAAAATGTTTAATACGATAATTATCATGCACAAAATCAATACAGCTAATCTTAGGATAGAAAACATACAATGAACAGAGTGAAATCTCTATTGAACTGTTTACAATAATATCAAACATGAAATTGGAGATGTCACAGTTTACAATGGGCAGAGTACCTAATCTGGGAAGAGTACCTACATCTGATCTTATGTTGCATTTATTGTACATTTCAGGAATGGCACTAATGTCTCACTTCTGGAATAATAAAACTGAGTTTTGTGTGCCTCCAAAACATGGCTTATTATTTGCATACCTAAAGTATAGAAATGGAGCACACCAAACAAAAGCCGAAACTTCAAGTAAACTAATATCATAAATCCATATCACAGGCAGTTTGGCCAATGGTAATATGAATTGATGTTTTTAGCTGTTCTTCACATTCTGGTGAGTAAAAAACACTGTATGGGGCCCATCCACTCTGTCACATTTCTCCAAGAAACTAGACAACCCACATGACCTGGGGCCATCACTGTAACACACTGATGCAACAATGGGAACCAAAGCAACTGTCCACAGTCCCTTTGAGTCGTCATTATCGACAAAGCAACCTGCTGTTGTCACTGCCTGTACTGTGGCATGAAGAACACCTTTGGAATTTCAGTGTACTCTAAAAGAGTATGCCTTTACAATCCTGTATTATTTAAAATCTAACACAGATAAACTACATAGCACAATTTCATCAACAAATGTCACATGACAATCATAATTTTAAGCTACATATAAAATGTTACTCAGTACTTTGCTGCCATGGACCAAGGCAGATATAAGAAGACTAACAACAGCAAAAATAATATTTTTAAGATGTATGTAAGAAAAACCAAAAGAGAAATAAAACAGTAAAAATTAGAAATAATCTGAAGATACACACTCTGAAAGGCAAACAAATACAATTACATGGCATGAACATTTTATAAGAATGAATAAAGAGAAAATTCCAACAAAGGTTTCACACATGAAAATAAGAATGAATGCCCTATGGACCATAGTTTCTGAAATACATGCTTTGAAAGTTTTCCCTTTGACATGACTATAGATTTAGTTGAACTTGCTTCTCAAGAGGCAGAGTGGCCAAGAGGATGAGATAGTGGATTCCTTAACTGAGAGGTCCCAGGTTCAAACTCAGGGGCTTGTTTTTTTCCCTTCACATTAACAAACATTTAAGAAAACCATCATGAATAATCTTTTTAATTCATTCTATTCAATATGATCACAGTATAAATGAATGATAAGTGAGGTATACCAATTTACTTAATACTTTTATATACAGTGTGCCCCACATGATGTCCATAGCTTAACTATGTGCACTTGGGATAATTTTGAGTCAAAAAGTTAAAATAAACATGGGCCCTGCACCCATACACCTCCTCATCCCCCCCCTTCAGGGATGGGGCCATTATTGGTAAGGTAATGGTAAACCAGAGTGAGGTGATGTTTAAGTGGGTCCTGGCTAGCTGTTAGTCATGAGGTCATCTAGGGAATATGGATATGCAGTCAATCATGCTGCATTTTGAAATAAGCCAGTAAATATTATTGGAGTTGAAGTTCACACAATACAAAAATATAAGAAATTTGAATAACTTTTCTTTTGGCCGTTTCTCGGATAAGTTAGTAACTGGAAACTGATTATCCGCGCAGTAGCACTGAAGGGTGACTGCTGTCTACCAGGACCAAGCTGCAAGTGTTTTTACTGTCACAAACACTAAGAAAAACAAAGACACATTTAATGTGTTTAAATCTGCATATTGTAATTGGTCGGCCAGATTAGAACTTAGTCCGCTTCTTGGTCAACCAACCAGTTCAAGTGAGAGCAATTCCTCTCCTATTGGTTAGCCACAGTTGGGCAGAAACAGGGTGTGAGGGTGGAACACAACCTTCTGGAAACATCTAAGATGCCAAACAATTTATGATGGGGTGAGGTAAATCAAACACCCTCAATGAAAATTTACACTAAGCAGGGTTGCCAGCCCATGTTCTTTGTGAAATATAAATTTTAAAAACTGATCTCCTTCATAGTTTAGATAATATCTTAGGGAAACAAGCTGGGGCAAGGTCCATGGACTTGTCCAGATACAGTCCAATCTGCAACAGTTTGTCAAGAAAATGCTCCGCACTCACTATGCATTAGCTATGTTTGAGAAATTAGTTCACTAAGCTGCACACATGGTGCACGTAGGCAAGAAACAGGGCAGTGAGTGCTTGAAGACCACTTGACAACTCAGTGCTATTTGAGTTTCCCACAGGAAACGCTGCCATTGATGCTGGAAGATGTTCCTCTGCTAATCAAGCAAGAGATGGGGCTCAGCAAGATGGCACACCTCCTCATTTTGGTAGGAAGGTGACTAAATTTCTGAATTAACAGTTTCCAGACCATTGGATTGGCTGAGGTGGTCCAGTCGCTTGGCCTGCGAAATCACTAGATCTTTTGCTTTTGGACTACTTTCTCTGGGGTCACATAAAAGTCCTGGTGTATGTCATCAAGTCAAAAAGTAGAGCTGAACTGCTGAAACGAATAATGGACTCCAGTGCTAACATTAAAAATGAGCATGACTCTGTGGAGAGGGTTGTTACTTCAATTACACGAAGGGCTCAACTGTACACCGACAATCAGGGTGGCCATTTTGAGTCATGTAAATAACAAGAGTAATTGAAAATGCAATTTAGAGTGTAGTCTAAGCTTGACAACAACAACATTACCTAAAATTAAATAGAAATAATGTCAAAGTCACAAATGCAACAAAATGCTCATTTTCTTGACAAACCATTGCAGATCGGACCCATGATATTTGAACTTTTCAACTCAAAATGATCCCAAGAGCACGTAGTTAAGCTATGGACATTCTGTTGTCAGAAACCCTGTACATATACAGTGAAACCTCTATCCATCGTTCCCGAAACTATCGTTTTCCCGGATGCATCGTCCGTTTTGTTCGGTCCCGAATACATCCCATATAAAATAATGTTACATTTTCCCGCTTCTATCGTTCCTCGAACTATCGTTTTATCGCATCGATCGTTCAAAAATCTTAGTCCCGGCCCACAATTTTCCCGCAATGATCGTTTCTGAGAAATTGTAACGAAATTTACGTGATATTTTTAGAATTTAATTCCGAAAGACGCACAATGTTTTTGGAATAAACAGTAGCGGTAACCTGTTATGTCGCCCAACCAGCACATTCTTTTGGAATGAGGGTCAGCGGTGCAGGGGTGATAGTTGGAGTGAATGGCGGTGCCCATTGTCAGAAATTTTACGATTTTAATTAGGGTGCACTCATATTTCGTTCCAGCGATGCCAGATGGCATGTGCAGTGTGAATTTCTTCACAAATGCTTTTATTACAAGTACAAAGGAAAGGCTGGCGGCACTTTTCATTCTTCTGGTTCATCTCGTTTCCAGCGGTTCTGGGTCTTCTACAGCTACGTTTCGTTGAGTTCCGCAGTAATAGTATTTCCATTCTTCCTGTTATAAGTGCTCTGTTTGGTCTAAAACGTAAAGTTTCAACAAACCAGTTGTCCATTAAAGACTTTTTTGGTAAAAAGAAGTAACTTTGAAAGAGAAACATTGTTTTTTTTAAATTTTTAATGCTTTCCCGCATCTATCGTTTTCCCGCATTCATCGTTTTTATTTCCCACCCCCGTCGAAAATGATGCATCGAGGTTTCACTGTATATGATTCACAAGTGAAGTACATTTATTTATATAATTATTTCCTATTGATGTTAACTGAAAACCATGTACCAAAACAGTATTACAACCTTTTATTCACTGGGTGTAAGTGTAAACAAATTTTTCTCTGCACATACCAGTGATGTGATCTGTCAGGTGGTTTATCTTTTTTTTTCTTTCCTGAAGTTCTCATATTAAGTACAGTATCATATTCAACACATACTAATTATCTTCATCGACAGTGAATCAATGCAAACACCCTTTCAGGTGATACATATCATAAATGTAACCAAAACATAAGTATATCCTGCACCAAACACATTTTATGAATGCTGAATATTCACAGTTGCATTTAATCTTTCTTACTCCACTAGGGAAGCATACTTGATTTATATTCATAAATACACTTCTTTCCGTTATAAACTTTGAAGAAAACCATGCATATCTTATCATATCATTAAATACAGTAGGGCACCGCTTATACGGCGGGGTAGGGACCAGACCCCCCCCCG
>NW_019059681.1:90609-100668 GCF_000696155.1 Zootermopsis nevadensis
TCTAACTTGGCATTTAAAGTAAGAGGCTTACGACTCCTCTTTTTATCGCTACTACCCTTAGACGTCTTTGTAATTACACTGTAGTAACACAAAAATATTATATAAATATACAGTTTGTAATAACTTTGAAAAATTGCCAGAAATACGGAGACGCGGAGCGCACAAAAGCTGTAAACAGACTGAATCAGCGACGATAAAATGGCGCCGGATGCACTTCTCTGACTCAGCTGTTGAGCGCCGTATTAGCGAATCGCCGTAAAGCGGAGCGCCGAAAAGCGGGGCCCTACTGTACTAGATCTGGTAACTGATTACAGATAAATTAATGTACTTTAATTTCATCATCTCTTGCAAAGTGGTTGTGCATACTAATAATACTGAAAAGTCATATAAAAACAAAGCATTATTGCAGTAGCCAGTCACCATCTAACTGCACTACCTACCCATCCATGTAATGAATGCTGGCTAGTAAAGTCTGTCTGTCTAGCAATGCTATACTGATAACTCTGTTTACCATCACCAGTCTTCAGCCATACATCTGGCAGGCATCAGACCTTGCTAGCCAGCCATCATAGATGCGTGGGAAGATAGTGCAGTTACATGGTGACTGACTAGTGCAGTTTGGTATACATCTAATGCTATGATGTTTCAATAATATTAGTATATGCTGTCACTGTGTAGCAGGCAATTTATGCATAGCCATGCAATATCTGTATGGCCACTAATTATGATCACCAGGCACTAGGGTCCATCAAATTTCTTACATTAACTTTACCATGGGTTTAACTGTTATTTCTAACTTGTTATTTGAGATGTACATCAGGTGATTATTTATGTACTGTACACTCAGAAAGGGTTTAATATTCTGTGCACCTCTCATTTACATATGAGAGTGCAATAACAAGTTATACCCTCTATCATGGAGGGGTGGATGGGAAGTGGTGGCAGACAAAACATACTATCATTCAAGTGACTCATTCCTAGCCTTCCCCTTGAATATTACACCAGCCTAAAACTACTGCGACCACTATAGCTCACTTTGCTCTTTTCCAAGCTCTTATGCACAGTATATCCACAAATGCATTTTCACTTGATAAGGTATTACACTAGTACTCTAGATGGCCAGGATCAGGATTCAATTTGCATACATCCTGAATACAAGACAGATAATACATGCATCAAGGTGATTCACTAGTTTCTGCATTCCTGACACGCTTTTGTACAAGGAATTCTGAAAAAAATGCAAGTGAACATTTAAGGGCAACTTCAACTTGATGAAAGGAGCTAATAAAAGTTATGTGGAAATTATTAACAATACTTTCCAAGAAAATAAACAGCAGTATTTACCCTTTCATGATGGATCCAACATAGATACCTCCATCACCACCCTTGTTGCTTTGACCAACTATGCTGATGCCAAGGAAATTAACAGTATCCATGTTGAGTGTAACAGTGATAATATTGAGTGACATGGTTGAGTCTGTGATGGAAGAAAATGAAGAAGTGCGGGACATAGCAGGTGGAATACGATGTCGACGACGTCGCTGCGGGCGACGACGGCCAGATAAGTGCAACCGTGACACACTGCTATGATCTGCTGCAGACAAAGCAATATAAAATTATCAACAAATTGAATTTAACTTGTATCATAAAATAAGGGTATTTGATATACAGACAGTAAAAATAATTTTGAGATATTTCAAAACTGACCAGCCAGAATGAAAATCTTAATGAATCACAGTGAGGAAAAGAAAGAACCAACATTAAATTAACACAGTAATCTTGAGGGAGAACTTCTTAAGTTGGTTATTACAGTATTGAAAAATGACCTCAAAAGAGAGTTAACCATTTGTGGTCCCTTTTAAACACAACTCTCTGCTGGTTTATTTAAATATCACTAAGCTATGTAAATTCAACTACTGTTATCAACTGATTTGATTTTCTTTTATAATTTGCATAAAGCAGAAGAAACTTGGCTAAATATGGTGAAAATATGTTCTGAAAGGATCATAGTTCCTTCTGTTTAAATACCGACTGTGTGAAATATTTTTCACAGACTGTATCATTGTCGCTAGTGAGATGTAAAGTAAACAGTGCCTTTCTGCTTGCTGTCCTTCGGTAGAGAATAAAGCAAAACCAGGTCGATTGATATTACTTTGGAGACATGTAAACATCTCTTATTGCATGCAGATATTTGGTGTATAAGCATTGGATATCATAATCTCAGAGCTATGCATCCTTTCAAGCTGTTTGTGTGCGTAAGTTCAAGACCAAGTTCAACACCATAAAAATGAAACAGAACGCGAAGCGTAAATGATGAAGTCACTATGCATAAAGAATGCTTGATAAGAAGATGAATGAATATGCCTATATCAGTGACGAACTGCTCTATGCGTCAAAAATAATTTTAAAAAAATAGAACTTCCTAATAGGAAGATGATATTTGTTTTATAACTTTATCAGATATAAAATATTTCTATTGTAAGTGAATATGACCTAACGGTATCTCCTCACTGTATATGTCAAAACACTCAGGGTGGAGTCCTGGCTTTCTTGGACACGTGTCATAATAAAACAATGTTTCTCTCCTGCTTCCTTTCACTATTATAAGATTCACAAAGTATTACCAGGAAAACTTGAATAGCACTAGTGCACAGAAGAAGGCTTAAATAATATGCTGACACTTATTGCCAGCCTCATCTTGACTCCGGATCATGTATAAAATTCGTAAAACACGTGGCGAACTCAGTCTGACATCGGACTGGAACTCAGATATTTCAATGTCAGACTCAGTCCAACAGAGGACCACAATGGGTTAAAACATGGCAAAGAAGATTAACCCTTAAACTAGCATGAAATTCATTTTGCAATATGTTAAATTCAGATATGCTCTCCTTTCTTCTCATAACAAACCACGTTAAGTAAATATGAAGCATAAATAACCAACTTGGTCTTCATGCAAATATAATAAAATCACAAAGAAAGCTACTGAAACACAGGTAACTATTTTTTAGAGCATTCCCTAATAAATTTGTTTATGAATAAATTTTGGGCTACATTTTTCTCTTTAAAATGTGTAATGATTCAACCATTCTTCCAACTGTGAGTGAGTTTTAGTGTAGTTTTCAAACACAAATATTCAGACAACACTTTCTGTTTTTTAAAAGCATTACAAAGTCTGAAAAAAGGTTTCTGAAAAATGGCAAACAAGTGATAGCACTCCTACTTCATAGTCAGGAAGCCCTTGATTTATATCACAGCCTGGAAACTAGCTAAGTAGATTGATATTTTTTTCATGGCTTTGCTCACTCCTTCCACACAAATGCTAGGACAGTGTTTCAATTAAGCCATTTGACCAATTCCTTCCAAACTACTTCCAATTCATTATTCCTTCGTGTCAAATCAAAACTGTAATACGTACATGTTATATTATATAACATTATACTCCAAACTACTAATGGTGCTGTGAAATAAATCATTAAAACGAACACAAAAGAATATTAGTTTCTACAGTATAAGATTGAAAAACACAGAATTCCTACTGCATCATTAAAATAAGAAATAAAAGGAACAAGAACACTGGGATGTCAAAAGTATTTCTAGATGAATGAAGTCAGAATGTCCTGTGGTAAGAACAGAATGGATTATCAGATATAAAAACATGGAGTTACAAACTCCAGTGAAAACTTTTATTCAATCAACAAACTCTAATATGAACACAGCAAGAAGAAATAAGCCAACCTTTAGGAAATTATGACTATGATCTCATACCATTTCCCATATAAAACCCATTATGAATTTAATACCTGTTCCTAGAGTTTGTCTATCAACAGAAAGATTGGTGGCTCTGCCAGTGGTAGTAGTAATTCTGCTTGAAGCATCATCTTCAGATTCCACGAAACTTGTTGTCTCCAAGTCAGAACTAAGCATTGAGCTTGACTCATAACCATGTCCAGATCTGTGTTTTGAATGCCCATTTATCCGTAAACCTGGCAAGAAAAAAATCAATAAATCACATTAAATTTTTTTTCATATTAACACTCTTCAGTCACAAACCAAAGATCAATAACTCAGACTGAATACACAGAGGTCATTAAATTACATGTGTACATAATTATAATTTACAGAAATAAGTTGAAAGGGGAAACTTCACGCTCTTGATATTCAAGCAACCAGACTCATCTTTAATATTATTACTAACCATGAGTGCAGTTACCTTCAAAGTACCATCTTGACTTTATATGCACCAATCTCCTTGTCATGCCTGGAAATATTGGTGTAAATCACTTTCCAAAAATTCTTTTAGTACTACCAACACATTGTTTTGAATGTCTTCAAAATAAATATAAATACAAATGTAGGATATTACTGCTACAAAAACCCGGTTGGTCCTAAAAAATGAGATTAAAGGGAAGGAACAAGTCATGTGGAAGTAACTTGTCTGAAAGGATCTGAAGTACAATGCAAATCTTCATAATGAACATTGTTTGTCTGGGGGAAAAGATTTAGCTCTTTGCATTGTGACACCTTTTCAATTGTTCACATTCTCAATGGTACAGCACAGGTCAGTTAACCTGCACCTATACTGTTAGGGTTGGGGTTTGTTGTGGCTAGCCCGCTAAATTAGCCTCGCTGGTAACCCATAAACAGTAAAGATTTTACCCTTCAATGACCAATAAATCTGTAAACAAGAGAAACTGTCTGTCTGTGTATGAAAATGATGAAATTATTCATGAGTTAGAATGGGGTGAAAAAAATGTGAGTAAAAAATTCAACTTACCATCATCTACAGTTGTGACTTTGGGGAAGAACAAAGAGAAAATTTTATCTGTGTTTGAGAAGAATGTCTCTACAAACAAAAAAGACAAGAAAATGTTGGTTTGATGATACTGACAGAGCATTACTGGAATGGTTTAAGGTGCAGAGGGTTATCCGTTTCCAAACAACAATCCCACTGATGAAAGACTCTCAGGTTACAAGCCGTGTCAGGTGGCTGAGTGGTGAACAAATCATATCTTCTGCCATTTTGAGAACAATCTCTGCTCTCATCCTCAGGGCTGCTGCGTAACAAATCTGATCCTTTGTAGCACGCTCACCAAAACATTGGCAGAAGATATGGTTTATTCACCTCTCAGCTACCTGACACAGCTTGTAACCTGAGTCTTTCATCAACTTCAGTCACCATGAAAGCTTCACTTTAACAATCCCATTGTTAAGATTCCGACAGAACAATTTGCAATGCAATTAGAACACAAGACTACAGCTGCAGTAATGGAAAGCCTGGCCACTTTAGAAACTGCCACTCATAACTGAGAAGTAACTAAACATAAAATGTTTTTTTACTGCTAATGCAACTTCCACTTTACAGCCGATGGACATGGGTGTAATTAAAAGATTTAAAGGCTAGTTCAGACAATTTTTAGAATTGCAACTGCTTCATAAATGAGAATGAGGAGTGGATGATAATATTAGACATTGGATACTGTTACACCTGCAATAGTTTCAAATTATTTAAGAAAAGCTAGCTTATTAATATTCTACAATAACTGTGTTACTATCACTATAAAATTAAATTAAAATTAAATCCGTGGCGTAACAGCTCCACAGAGCCAAAGCCGACTAGCTTGACTGCTGGTCTCACGTTCACATGCCTAAGCAGAGGTGAACGATCATCCAACCAGATATAGGGTGACGTGTGGTCAGCACGACAAACCCCCAATAATTGCTAGCTTTCCTGACTGGATTACACCACTCATTGTAGCTCCCCAATTTCCTCACGATACTGGGTTGGCACCGGTCCCATACACTGGACAAAAGTTCATGAGAAAATTTCTTCTCCCCTGAGACTCAAACCAGCGCTTTCTGTATCGCCGGTCCGAAGCATGATGCCTCAGACCGCGCGGCTATGGCGCGGGACACAATCACTATATAAGATATTAATTACATTCAACATAAATTTATATTATCTTTTTCCCTTCCCTCTAAGTTTATAATTAATCTGATTTAGTACCTTGTTTGTTTCATATACTTTCATCTCCTTGCAATCTAACTGACTTAATTTAATTATCATTACAAAGATATTAATGTATTCAGTAGCAAACTGCCTTTATGTACTAATGTCTACACTCATGTAATTTTTTGATAATCCATTATTACCATTCTATATTTATTATTGTGTTCTTGTGTTCTGATTCTTTGCATGACCTAAGCAATATACAAAGGACATAAGATTTGGCACTTCAAATATTAGAGTCTCTACAGGGTAAATTTAAAAAAGTCAGTAATGGGGGAGTTAGAGAAATACAAGTTATATTTAGTGAGAGTACAAGAGGTTAGGTGGGAAGGGGAGGGATATCAAACAGCAGAATATTATACACTTTTCTATAAAAAAAAGTATTAATCACCACTTAGGTGCAGAATTTTTCGTACAAAATAGGATTATTTCAGTTGTTAAAACAGTAGTTTGTTAGTGGCAGGATTTCATATGTAATTGTAAACGGTCACTGGTGCAATACCATTGTACAGAATGTACATGCCCCAGCTAAGGATAAAGATGATGACAAAAAGGAAAACTTCTACAAAGAATGAGAACAGGTTTTTGACCAGTTCCCTAGGTACCATATGAAAATTTTCTAGGAGATTTCAATGGAAAGGTAGGGAGGGACAGCATTTTTAAACTGATTATTGATAAGAAAAGTCTACATGAAGTTAGTAATGATAATGGGGTCACAGTAGTAAATTTTGCAACCCCAAAAATCTAAATGTCCAGAGCACAAAATTTCCACACTATGACATTCATAAACATAATTGGACTTCTCCTAATGGTGTCACACATAAACAGATAGATCATGTTTAATTGACAAAAGAGATAGTCTGCAAAGTTTAAGATGCAAAACCAGTAGAACAGTTAGAAAGAAGACTAGGTAATACCTAAAAGACAAAATTAATGAATTCAAAAGCAATTACAGAAACAAAATTAGTAGAGTTTTACACAGTGGCCAAAATACATTTAAGAACAGCTACCAACCTAGAGTTAACACTATCAAGGATAAATATGGTTATCTGCTTTCACATCCCCAAAGGGTTTTGCATAGGCAGAAACAATTCTTTAATCAGGTGATAAATGTACATGAAGTTCATGACATTATACAGATAGATAAACATATGGCTGGGCCATTAGTGCCTGACCCTAGCCATGTCAAAGTCAAAACTGTTATTGAGAAGTTTAAATGGCATAAATCTCTGATCAGATCAGATTCCAGCCAAACTGATCAAAGCAGAAAGTGAACACTTTATTCTACAAATACACAAATTTCTTCATTCTATAAGGAATAAGGACATACAACATCAGCACAAAGAATCTATTAACTAACTAAACTAACTGGTTGGCTTAGGGAACCCAAAGGTTCATCACCAAATTAACCAAAGCCCTCCACCAGTCCCTGTCTTGGGCCAACAAAATTCAATTGCCTGCAGCAGTCTCTTCCCTTCAGCCTTCCCGGCCAATATATACTGAACACCTCTAGCCCCACCCACCTTATTCTTCTTGAATTAATCACCCTGACAATATTGTGGGAGGGGTATAAATTCTTAAGCTCATTATTATACAGTTTTCTCCATACCCCATCCTCTTCTCTCCTAGGCCCAAATATCCTCCTCAATGCCCTATTCTCAAACACCTGTAATCTATGTTCCTCCCTGAGAGTGACAAACTATGTTTCAAACCCATACAAAACAGACAAAATTATTGTTCTGTACATTTCAATCTTTACATTCTTAGAAATCTGACAAGACAAAATATTTTGGACTGAAAAGTAGCAAGCATTTCCAGAATTCAGTCTCCTCCTAACTTCCTCGTATCATTTTGATTTGTTATTGTTGTTCCCAAATATTTAAACTTCATCACACTTTCAAAGGATTTATTAGCCACCCTAATATGATTTGGCCACCAGTCTGCTGACAAGATACTAACATGTACTTAGTTTTCTTCTGAATTTACTTCTAGCCCCACCTTTCTACTAGCTTCTAGGAAAACTTCTGTGGCCCTCTTCATTGTATTTATATAATCACCCGATAAGTTAACATCAGCATTAATTGTTTGCTTCCTTACATCTATTAATTATGAACATTATTCATTAAACCATGGTTTATTTTGCTTTCTCCTGTACTATCCTAATGTCTCTTTGGATGAAATTTTGTTAGTCTCTGACATTTCCCCACGCCTTGTTTATAACCACACTTTTGTTACCTTTATCTGTCTATGAAGTTTGAAACCTATTCAAAATTTTAACTTTCAAACTTTTTCAAATCAATTCCTTCTGTGTCAAAATTTTGCTTATTTTCAGAATGTCCTCAAACAAGAAGATGCTCTATCACCACTGCTTTTCAATTTTGCCTTAGAATATGCCATCAGGCAAGTCCAAGAACATCAGGGAAGTCTGAAAACAAATAGGACACATCAGCTGATGGTCTATACTAATGATATTAATCTACTGGTGTTTATCTAGAAATAAATGCAGGAAAAAAAAATATGGTCAGGTCTCACCATCAGAATTCAGGACAGATCCAGAATATAAGGATAGCTATTGAATCAGTATGAAATGTGACAAAATTCAAGTACTTGGGCATGACACTAACAGGTCAGAATGACAATCATGACAAAATCAAGAGCAGATTAAATTCAGGGAATGCTTAATATCATTCAGTCCAAAATTTGTCCTCCCATCTCATATCGAAGAAAATAAAGGTTAAGATAATTTTGCCAGTTGTGTTGTACGGGTGCAAAACTTGGTCTCTCACTTTAAAAGATGAAAACAGACTGGGGGTTTTTGAGAACAGTGTTGAGGAAGATATTTGGGCCTAAAATGGAGAAAGACGGTTCAGGGAGAAAACTGCATAATGATGAACTTCACAGTCTATACTCCTCACCTGATATTGTTAGGGTGATTAAATCAAAGAGGATAAGGTGGGTGGGGCATGTAGCACACATGGGCGAGGGGAGAGGTGTTTACATGGTATTGGTTGAGAGGCCTGAAGTAAAGATAGTGCTAGGAATGCATTGGCAAAGGTGGGAGGCTAATGTTAAAATGGACCTTAGGAAGATTGGAAATGATGGAGTGACTGGATGCAATTGGCTCAGGATAGAGTCTGGTGGTGGGTTTTCAGTTCAATTCTATTCAATTCGATTCTTTATTATTAGTGTGCTGTATCAACAGCCTGATGGATAATTACAGATACAGCACAGAGATGTGCACACAAACACAATAAAAACATCAAAGGTAAAACAAGTAAAATATAAAATACATTGATACGGAGGATGTAAATACACAAGAAAATTGCAACTAAATACATTAGCATATTTGTAAAAATAATTTAAATCAAATAAGTAAATTATACTATTATAGAATGTGAAGAAGTGTGACAATTTTCGTCTCGAATATGTCCAAGTCCCTGCAGACAACATTAGCAGCTGATGCGCATCTGGCAGAAGGACTGTTTTTGATCAAAGGGCTAAAACTGAACAAAGAAAAATCTCTCAGATTTTGAGCAGGGATGCGGAGACCGACAGCTTCCAGAAGGGAAGGACAGCATTTAAAACCATGGTAAACCTGCGCAAGGAACAGTGCATCACTACAATGTCTTCTCTTACGCAGGGTATGGAGTTTTAAATACTCTAAAGCAGGGATGGGGAACCATTTCATGTTGGAAGGCCGCATTAATTTAGCTGTAATCAAATAAGGCCGCATTCAAGAAACTTCAATTAGATATACTTCAAAATGTACATTATTTTGTAAAAATCTAACTACTATGTACTTAATAATTTCAAAAAATGAAAACTATTTGTTAATTTTAAAGTTAACTAATCTTGTAATGACTTTGTTGTGTCTGCTTTTTGTTGGAAAGCATTTGAATGTTTGGTTGCAGCATGGAGGTCCACAGTTTCAGTTGATCCTCTAGATGGGTATCCATCATTTGTGATCTTAAGGGCGTCTTGAAAAGTGTATTAATAAAAATAAAAGGATTTGTTCTGTAAAATTTGGATTCAGTCAAAAGGCCGCACTT
>NW_019059681.1:118309-133219 GCF_000696155.1 Zootermopsis nevadensis
AGCCTTCAAATTTAATGGAAGGAACTTAAAAAATCAAACAAATAAAACAAATCAATATACGCAGAGCAAGAAGTGCAACAGATTTTAATTGATAGACCTGATGATGATGAGATAACATCGAAACATGTCGTCAATGTAAAATGTAACAAGATCTGTATCTAATGAAAAAATGTTATAATTTTAAGTAATTTTAACAACATTTTTAAGTTTGTGTAAAGACGGTAAATAAATTATTGTATTAATAAACACAAACATGACGCAATTAAGATATAAATGACATTAAAAGTTACGGTATTAAGAAAGGAGGTGTTTGAGAAGTCAGTGTGTGTCTGTGCATTTGGGAGGATTGTGAAATTTAACGAAGTGTAAAATATCAAGAGTTGGACTGCGTGGCGTGCGATCAGCTTATGTAGATCAACGATCACGCAGGTCATAAATAAATAATGTGTTCCATCCAAATCAATCCGAGTGTTCAATCTGGCTGTTACGAACTGGCCGTGACACCGAATGAGAGTGAGTCAATGCATACCGACTAGCTGAGCTTAGCAGAGAGAACCCTGAGAGATCCCAATGACCCAACAATCCCTACCAGCCACATCATAGTGTAAGCTGCGACCAGCAAGAACAGAGGAGAAGGGTTACAGTTCCAACATTACAATTTAAATTATTAGCTAGACTAAAGCCACAAATTAGAAAAACAATAAAAATCCTAGTCATCCATGGACAGCAACACCCAAGAGTACATGCTAAATGCCTTACTTTCCCAGAAAAGAGGGAGGCATAAAGAGCCTATATAGCAGAAACTGGTGGGATAAGTATTAAAGCAACAAGATCAACTGATACAAACTGTTAGGACACACCAACATAACACAGACTTAATACCAATTCAAACAGCCAACAAATTTCAGAAATCTTTTCAAAATGAAACAAAGCAAATAATAAACCTGATAGCTCAGATCATAAAAGAAAAATGGATGAAAAACTGGTGGATGAGGAACAGTCCTATTGATGGCTAGAGTACAGAGACATTAAGGTACAAATAGAAATTACAATTGTGGTAGATCACAATCAGGCAATCCAGTACAAAATGCTTGCTGGTAATATTTTTAAAGAAGAAAATGAAAACAAAAGTCTATTACTGACTACTCAATATCAGGATGTACCATTCTGGAAAAGAATGAAGGAGTAACTAACCAACCAGATGGCTATGGAAACTCAAAGGTTAATCACCAAATTAATCAAAGTACTCCTTCTTGGGGCAACAAAATCCAATCACCTTCACCTCCTATTTCCCATACATACAACTTGAAATTATCCACCCATCTACATCCAGGTCTACCCAGCAGTCTCTTCCCTTCAGACTTCCTGACCAATAACCATTGCACACCTCTAGCCCCACCCATGAATGCCATATGTCCCACCCATCTCATTCTTCTTGACTTAATCACCCTAACAATATTGGGGGAGGAGTACAAATTCTTAAGCTCATCATTATACAGTTTTCTCCATATCCCATCCTCTTCTCTCCTAGGCCCAAATATCCTCCTCAATGCCCTATTCTCAAACACCTGTAATCTATGTTCCTCCCTGAGAGTGACAAACCACGTTTCAAACCCATACAAAACAGGCAAAATCATTGTTGTGTATATTTTAATATTTACATTCTTAGAAATCTGACAAGACAAAATATTTTGGACTGAAAAGTAGCAAGCATTTACAGAATTCAGTCTCCTCCTAACTTCTTCATATCATTTTGATTTGTTATTGTTGTTCCCAAATATTTAAACTTCATCACACTTTCAAAGGATTTATTAGCCACCCTAATATGATTTGGCCACCAGTCTGCTGACAAGATACTAACATGTACTTAGTTTTCTTCTGAATTTACTTCTAGCCCCACCTTTCTACTAGCTTCTAGGAAAACTTCTGTGGCCCTCTTCATTGTATTTATATAATCACCCGATAAGTTAACATCAGCATTAATCAATAGCTGATGTGTCCCATTCAATTGCAAACCCTCCTGCCTAGCTTGGACTTTCCTGATGGCATATTCTAAATCAAAGTTAAAGAACAATGGAGAAAAAGTTTCTCCTTGTTTCAGACCACCGATGAAAATCTTACTACAGGTTTAATTTAAAACCATTTTTATTAGACTCACTAGATTCTTTGATATACCAAATTCAATGAGAATACTGTATAGGCATTTTTGAAATCTATATACAACTGATTTACAATCCTACTATATTTCCATGTTTTATCTAGTATGAGGTGTGATCGAAAGGTTTCCAGACTGCGCGTATAAAAACCCGTAAACTTATCTCAGGTATTAAATTTATCCATCACCCTCGAAGTAGTTCCCCTGGGAGTGAACACAACGATCCCAGCGCTGCTGCCAAGCCTGGAAGCATCCCTGGAAATCTTTCTTTGTCAGCCTGTCAAGCACCATCTGCGATTCTGCCTGAATCTCTTCTATCGTCTCAAATCTCCTTCCCTTTAGCCGAATTTTCATCTTTGGGAAGAGGAAGAAGTCACACGACGAATAAGGATGGTGTGGGATGACGGCCATGGTGTCTGAGGCCAAAAACTGCCGAACTTTGAAGGCGGTGTGCGCTGGTGCGTTGTCATGATGCGTCGCATGTGGAGTTCTTCCTTTAGAATCAGCTGACAGGTCCCATAGCCTATCCCAACAATGTCGCACAAGTCGTTGATGGTACGACGTCGATCTTCGTAACATTTTCGGGCGTTGTGCTCGAAGATGGTCGTCCAGAACGCTCGTCATCATCGACAGAGGTTCGGCCATTTTTAAAACGTGAATGCCACACAAAAGTTTGTGCACGACCCATTGCGGACTCCCCAAATGCTTGCTTTAGCATTTCACAGGTTTCCGTAGCCGTTTTGGCGAGTCTTTGGCAAAATTTGATGCACACGCCATTCCGAAATCGCAGGAGGGTCGGTGTAATGCACTACCAAAACGCCCGTAACTAAGAAACAAATGCTAATTCGATGATGCCGGCTGGCACACTGATTCACTATGAATGTAGGCCGCGCCCCCTAGCGGCAGAAGCTCGTACTACATCCGGTTCGCCCTCTATTGACACAGTCTTTAAACTTTCCGATCGCACCTAGTATCTGACAAATGCAGAAGATCTGATCAATTGCTCATCTGTTAAGTCTGAACCCACAATGATGATCCCCCATAATTTCATTCACGTATGGAGTTAATCTCACCAGAATAATGTTTGACAGAATTTTGTATGAAGTTGATAGTGGAGAAATTCCTCAGTAATTACCACACTCTGTCTTCTTCCTCTTCTTATGAATAGGAATAATTATGGATGCCTTCCATTCTTGTGACATCTCTTCCTTATCCCAAATTAAATAAATATGCTTATGGATCTTCATATGCAAGTTTTTGCCACCTGCTTTAATTAATTCTACTGGAATTTGATCAATACCTGGAGATTTATGACTTTTCAACTTTCCAATGTCTACTTCAACTCCATCTAAACTAGGTTCTGGCGATAACAGTTCAGCTATCTGCATCACAATTTTGATTGGATCTGCCAGTAAGCTGCCATTACCATCCTTTACCAAATTAGTCTCAGCTTGTCATCCTTTCTTAAAATTATTTATGCCTCTGTACACATCTCTGATATTTCTGTCCACACTATTTGGTTCAAGCTCAATAATTTTGCCTCTCAGATGTTCCCTTTTCTTATTCCTAAATGTTCTACTAGTTCCAAGCCTCATGTAATACAGTTTATGATGTCTTTGAAGCTACCTTTTTAAAAAAAAAAAGCAGTCACAAGGTGCGAGTTCTGAGCAAAAGGGTGGGGGATAGACTGAACACCTTTACTTGTCAAAAAGTAAATGACAATGTTTGCAACAAGTGGTCTGGCATTATCATGATGAAGCATCCAGTGTCAAATATACTCCGGTCATTTTATTCTGATGCTTGCAGATCCCCACAGGGTTTTGAATAGGTGGACAAAATTTCTTTAACCAGCTGTTAAATGTTCACAGGTTCGTAAAAGGTAGATATATACATATGGCTGAGCCATTAGTGCCAGAACCTAGTCTTATCGAAGTTGAATAGGTATAAATATCCGGGTACTGATCAGATTCTGGCCGAACTGATCAACGCAAAGGCAAAACAGTGCATTCTGAGATATACAAACTTATTTCCTCTATATGGAATAAGGAAGAAATGCCACAGTAGAAGGAATCTATTATTGTACCTATTCATAAGAAGGGTGATAAGACTGATGTAATTATCGAGGAATATCCCCCTTATCATCTGCCTATAAAACTTTATCTAACATTCTTCTGGTGAGGCCGAGTTTATATGCCAATGAAATTACTGGGGATCATCAGTGTAGGTTATGTCATAATATATCTGCAACTGATCCAATTTCTACATTTGCCAGATAATGGAGAAAAAGTGGAGTACAATGGGACAGTCCATCAACTACTTACAGTTACTCAGTTAAAAGATAAGCTCTTCACAATATTTTGCTTGAATTTGATGCACCTAAGAAGATAGTCAGGCTAATTAAAATAGGTTTAAGTGAAACCTCTAGTACAATCTGTATAGGTAAACACTTGTTCAATATACTTCCTAATCAGAATGGTCTGGAACAGGGAGATGCTTTATCACTGCTGCTTTTCAACTTTGCCTAAGAAATATGCCAATTGGAAAGTACAAGAAAATCAGGGCAGTTTGGAACTGAATGGGACACATCCGCTTTCAGTCTATGCTGATGATATTCATCTGTTGGGTGCAAATATATGTACTATAAAAGCAAACAGAGAAACATTCTTGAGGGCTAGTAGTGATGTTGGTCTAGAAATAAATGCAGAAAATACTAAGTACATGACCATGCTTCAACATCATAATTCAGGACAGATCCAGAATATAAGTATTGCTACTGAATCCTTCAAAAATGTGACAAAATTCAAGTACTAAGGGATGACACTAATAAGTCAGAATAACATTCATGACAAAACCAATAGCAGATTAAATTCAGTCCAAAACCTTTGTCCTCCCGTCTCATATAAAAAAAATGAAGTTTAAAATATACAAAAGTGTAATTTTGCCAGTTGTGCTGTATGGGTGCAAAACTTGGTCTCTCACTTTGAGGGAGGAACATAGATTGGGGGTCTTTGAAAACAGGGTGTTGAGGAGGATATATGGCCTTAAAGGGAGGAAGACAGATCATGCAGAAAATTGCATAATGATGAGTTTCACAGCCTGTACTCCCTACCTGATATTGTTAGGGTGATTAAATCGAGGAGTATGAGGTGAGCAATCATTCAGCATGAATGGAGAGAAGGGGAGAGGTGTTTATAATGTACTGGTTGGGAGGCTTGAATTGAGAAGACTGCTGGAAAACCTAGACGTACGTGGGAGGATAGCATTAAGATGGACCATAGGGAGACAGCAATTGATGGAGCAAACTGGATGCAGCCAGCTCAAGACAGAGTTCAGTGGCAGGCTTTTGTGAACACAGTTATGAACCCTCAGCTTCCATAAAGAAAGTGGGCTATTCTTTGACAAGCCAAGTACACAATCGACTTTTCAATGAATTTCCTGCACCATAGTGAGTGAACGAGCGGTCCATAAAGGTTTTGATAACTGAACAGTCATAAACTCCAGTGACAGTTGTTTTAGGTGGTACTGTGTGTGTGTAAATTATTCCACAACAATCAAAACACACTAGTGCTGTAACTTTAATTGCCAATTGAGAGACAAGAGCTTTCTTTGGTTTTGGTGAGCATGAAGAGACTCCTGTGTGTTTTGCTGCTAATTCTCAGGATCATACAGCCTAATCCATGTTTCATCACCTGTTATAACAGCAGTAACCAAATTTAAGAGTGGTGCACTATCTTGCTTTAACATCCACCACTATGGATGTGTAACTTCACAGGCAAGACAGGCATAGCTTGTAATCAAGGTCACAACACAAGCACAACTAAACATGCAGCAACCTGTAACTGCAGACACTGACTCTCACGTGTCAGTGCTACCAACCACCATAAATGAAACTTCCCTCAAGACTTCCAAATACTTTTAAAAATTCATTCTCAGTTTTTATCGAACAGCCCTTGTAATAGAGGAGACTGAAAAGAAATTAAAATACAAAAATCTAAATATAGGAATTCAGCGAATGTGGAATATGAAATGCTGTCACACCAGTAATCACTGGGCCATGAGAATTGTAACTAAAAAAAACTACAAAAATATCTGGAAATAATACCACAAAAGCATACAATATATTCTCTACAAATGACACCTGTACTAGGAACAAAACACATAATAAGTGCTACAATCTGAAGCCTGAGTGGTAGGGTTCATCAATGGTTAAAGAGGAGATATATCAGGAAAAAGAAAAATCTGTGCAAAAAAAAATGATGATGATTATGAATAAGATAAGTGGTAATACACCCCTAACTTCTATTTTGGAAGTGTTTAGCTCAAATCTAATATGACTGTCCCGACAGAGACATTTTAACCCTTTGACACTGACCTCAGAAAGCCAGTTTTTATGATGGGGAAGTCCTCGTCTGGGGACTGGGGCCACTATCTGCTAAATGAGACATGAGTGAATATAGAAATTCAGTGGATAACAATGACAGGAAAACTGAAGAAATCAGAGAAAAGCCTGTCCCAGCATCATTCTGTCTACTAAATATCCCACATGGAGTGCCCTAGGAGTGAACCTAGGCATCTGCAGTGAGAAGTCAGAAACCAACCACCTGTGGTATGGCATGGCATAGTAAGCCACATTCACTCTTTTACTCGATATATGCTGCCAACATTAGTAACAGATAACTTAAGCAGCACCTCAATTAACCTGAATTAAACCATTACTGAACGCATGCCACTGCTATTACTCAACTCAGAATATAATCATGTAGCTTTGTACAAAAGACTTTGCCCATGTTCATAGTATGTTTATGTCTGGTTCAAACATTATTTGTTTGCTTTTGTAATATATAAGTAATGGTCACAAGTAAAGAAACATTCACCAGCTTCTTCCACAATAAGTCTACTGGAATTCTTTGTCAATCAAGGCTACATATCTGTAGACAAATCAAAGAGCTTCAATGTAAGATTTGAGGTTTTCACAGCAGCGAGTATGAAGATTTCTGTCTTCTGGGTTGTTGCGCTGTGTAGTCTGGTCGATGTTAACCAACGTTTCAGAGGTCATACTGCCCTGATGACAGAAATCTTCAAAGATCTTCAACTTGGTATATGAATAATGATCAGTTCTTGAATATAACCCTAGATTTAATGTCTCTAACAGCATTTTGCTTTACTGCTTGGAGCAATATCTGATAACACTTCTGAGTATTTAATTATTTTGTGCTGCCAATTCAATTCCCTCCATATTACAAGATATGAGAGATTCTGCTGCCCAGAGAGTGATACTGTTCTACCAAAAAATATGTATGTATGTAAAGTTTTGCATTTGTGAGGTCAAAATATTTAAATTCCCCTTAATTTCACTGTGAATTACCCTTTATATGTCAAATGTCACAAAAGTGTTGATGGTTTCTTTCAGCCCTTATAAGTGGAAGCCAGAAAATTAATTTACATAGATCACAAATTACTCCTTCAACCTTTCTACTTCCCTATATAGAGGACCTTGATGATAGATAATGCTTACACCTTCAAAGTAATCACTTTTACTGATGTCTCATTCATTCACCTTTCAGCGCCTGCCATTATTCTAACAATATTCTTTTGACTGTAGAATACTTTTTGTTCATTTAGTGATAGTAATTTAAATTAAATTTAACCCCTACACTTGATATACCATTCTTACAAACTCACTAGTACAAGGAAATAAACTACAGTAACATAAGATACGTACAAACTTTTGAGATGGGAGCAAATCTAAAGAATTTTGGGAAGAATGTAAATTATGTATCTTTGGAAATACCCAGTTTAAAGTCCTTTTATACATAAACACAGTTACTATGTAAATTCATTCACATATTATATAAGCATTCAAAATCCCATGCATTTCAGAAATTTTCATAAAGAAAAACAACTCGTGAGTAGAACTGGAGTAAAGAATGTGAAAAAGTGGCAGAGAAGGGCAGATAAAAAAAATAAAAGAGGAAATAGGTGATATTATGTCCTTTTTTAGAACTTCAAAGCATGGTGACCACATATACCTGTCGTTAAATTTACAGTTTATTCAAGAGAAAGTTGGCCCAGTGTGTACCTAAATGTCATTCCACACAGATGTATGGGAGAGTATAGGTATAGCTCTATACATTCTTGACCTCTGTACTATGAGATGAGAGGTTAGCTACACATCGTAGCTGCTTTACGATGGAAAGAACTCTGGTACCCACTGGACAGGAGGCTGGGTGGGCCCTGAAGCAGGTCTGGATGTAGCAGCTAAGAAGAGAATCTCTTGCCTCTGTTAGGAATCAAAGCCCAGTTGTCTAGCACACAAGCTAGTTACTATAATGGCTGAGATGACTTATTTACAATAGTTAAATTTAAACTATTCAAGCTTACCCAACCTGGTTCCATTACATTTTTTAAGCTGTATGGACAGACTTCAACAAATATCTGGGTTGTCACTTCCCATACCTATCACATAAAACTCCAATATTCTGTCAAACAAAGGTTACATCGATAAATAAGCAACACAACGTTAAAAATGTCAAATTAAATGAGGATAACTTACTGAGGATCTCCAGGTCTGTCTACAGGAACCTTTATATCAGAATGTGCAACACTGTCAGTACACTGGGATGTCCCATCTGAAACATTGCTGCCTTCAGCAGAGACCAACTGTAAAAACACCAAATTTTTGCAAATTTCCTTCACCTCGAACATTGCCACACCCAAGTAAAAAATTAGCTACAATCTTTCCTTGTACTTACCCATGAAACTACTCTTCCATTGAAACAAGGTAAATGAGCATCATCGTCAATAATCTCTTCTTTAACAACGCTGAAAATTAAAATCATAACAAGCTAAAAGACAACTACAGAATTGTAAAGACGAAAGTAATTTTTGCCTTGCTCAATTCGGCACCCTGTCTCACGTCAATGTCAACAAACCATTTTGTGTTGGGCAAAAAACAATAATGACGCCCACTTGTACACAATTATCCGAATAGAGTACATAATAACATTAATTTTTTCTGATCTATGTTGAACCAGCATGATACTACAGCAGTTATAACTCATTACAATAAATTTAAATCTGAATGTCCAGGCTTACCCAAAATCATCATCCATAGACTTAAAAAAGAACTTGTAGTTTGGTCGATTAAGAACATTCTTGAAATCTGCTAATGTAACGCGTTCTGGCGCAATAGTCAGTTTAACTAAATACGGAGTTTCTTCATCATCTATATGATATATAATTTTTGTTTCTTCCATAGCAAAAAGGCCGAGTCAACAACTGACTCCCGTCATGAAGACTTCAATATGGCAGCCATGAATCGATGAACAACTTGAAACAACAAAAAATGTGGACATATATTTATAACACGAAACATGCATAAAGTCATATATTAGACCAAAGTAAATGTAGTCATAAACTTTTAAGTAGTTATCTGTCTATATTTATTTCAAATTCACAGTTGGTTGAGGTATTAATTAATACTGAATTGGTTAATTTAGTTACGCCTGGACAAACAGACAGTGGGATATCACTTGCACTCATCTCTTGTCTAGCGCGGGGGATTCGTATCTCCACAGCGGCGCTTTCGGTATATCTGCGGTGACAATATTAATAATGTATAAGACTAATGGCAATAAGAGAACGCTGCCGTGGAAAGACAAAGCATAAACAAAAAACATAAATATATTGTATTTATTTAAAACAAACTGTGTGTGCATCGGAAAGTTAAGCATTAAAGTAAAATATTAAAGGAATATTAGAATTTAAAATAAACTGTCAACGAAATGTTTCAACTACTGATGCACTCACACATCTGCCAGCTTATCTAGAATTTTATTTTCTTACCTAGTATCATAAACTTACATCTTCATTTGCTGCAATATTACTTTTGCATTTACAATTAGATTCCTTAATGCTGTCGAAGGGCTCAGAAATAGTAAAAAGCGGAGAAACAATACTACACAAATTGACATGGTAATAGTGTAAACGAGACTGAGACCACGGGCTACATGTAGTTTGTGAGACGAAGAGACGGTGAAAGTTGAGAAAAGAAGATGAGCAAAACGTAAACCGTTGTTTGCTTTTAAATAGCAGTAGTATTTTAACATTCGGAAAAAATTGTTCGCATTTATTTTCATCGTATAACCGAATGCGCATTAGACAAACCTGCATTTAAGAAGGCATAAGTACAATTATGTAAAGTAAAACCGTCCCGCTACAAGCCAATTAGGTCATTTGGGGGGAGTGCGGTATAGCTCCTACTCTTTCTTGACCTCGGCACTAGATGGGGTGAGTCGTAAGCATCACGCCCCGGCCGGCTTTACCCCTGTGAAAGGACCCCGAGCCGGTCTCGACGCAATGCTGGAGGAAAAATCCTCTGCTCCCGTTTGGGATCGAACCCCAGTCATGCAGCCCGTAGTTAGTCATTATACTGACTGAGCTATCCCGGCTCCTAAGTATAATTATAGTGTTTCCATATTACTAGTTGAATCGAAACCAACCCACAATGAACTTTCACTCCGGCATGCCTTTCCAGCAGAAAATAGTATACGTTAAAATGTTTCCTTGGTGAGTAAAGAGTTGTCTTTCTAATAAAACCTTTAATGTTTCAGTCTTTCTATACAAGAAGAAGATTCGAAAGGTCTACTCTGTAGGGTGCACAGAATGATGAGTTTCAGGTTCTCAAGGCGATGGTTATAAAGACGAGTCTTTTGGAATAGTGCGCCATGTAATCTGGTAGATATATGGGCCTTCGTTTTACAGGTGCATACTTCCTTCACCATTAAGGTAATGAATCCTGAAAATGTAGGCAGTAAACAACTTTAACATCACAGTCAATTTCTCTGAGACAACATGGATCTTTACAGAAGAAACCTAGAAGTTGAGCTCCATTGCTGTGGTTTGGCAACGTAGCGCCGCGAGTATCGTACTGTAACCTGTGAGCGATTCAAAGTAAACACATCGGCGATGTGACAGTAGCCCAGTCGGTAAGAAGGTTAACTACTCATTAACCTTCAAAATTCGTCCTCTACCCCGACCCAAAGACTACTTATATACCATACTTTGAAACCCTGATATCGTAAGTAACCAATGTCTCAAAAGAAAGCGATCCATCTTTAAGCTACAAATGAATATGTACATAATAATTTTCACATAACTTTTAGCCACTAGTTGAAGGTAACCAAGCAACATGAGAGTTCCTTGAATATGATACAATCATATTAAGCATTCATCCATATCGATTCAAAATCACCTTACTGAAATAAATTAACGAGAAAGTAATCTGATATTCATAATGACTAAGGTCAATTGAGGTTTCAAAATTGTCAATGAAAGACATGTTTTGATCATAGATATTTGTATTCAACTTTAAATTAGTCTTCACACTTATACTTAGATCTACAGAAAACAATGTTTTCAGGGACTTAGTTTGTAACATGGAAGGATACCAAAAAGTTTCCAGATATTAAATATTATTTACACTTTAACCACAGACAAACAAGGAAAGACAATTTCTAGAATAATACCCATATATGTAATTTACAGACTGCTACATCCTGACATGCAGAAAATTTGTAGAAGAAATCACACACTAATAACTCCTCAAATCAGAAACAATTACAATGTTTAAATGATAGTATCTGAGAATCCCAACAATTTACACAGTAACATAACGAACAACAGAATAATTATTAGAATAGCAGTACTCCGATCACTAAATGTAGCATCTGATACCAAACTCAATTATCTCTGCCACTAAAGAAATTGACTGTTCAATTATTTTTAATCTGAAATAAACAGTCATGTTCACAATATGAACAACCACCATAATCACAATCACCAGAAAAATTAAACTCATTTTTAAGAACATATGATTCATTTCATACTGCAAGTTCTTCAACAAGAACTCAAAACAGACACACTGCAAGATTTGTAAAAATGGAAGGAGAGAGAGTGTCTTTAGAAGGTTATAGGATTTAGGGCTACATTTCATTAGGGACGGAGCCAACACTTTTTCTTCAGAATTCCACCTTCTGCACTTGAACTTCTGTCTGCTGTTATTAAAAGCTGCTGCAAATAACCTGGAAGCATCTAGATACAGAGCAGAATGATGACTGTTCAAATCATAGATATTTTCCAACTTTTTGCCTTGCATTTCCTTTTTATTTCATACAGCACACTCTTCTGGTTCCAGATATGTTCACACAAGGTTCTTTTAACAGAGAATGCCTTGCACTAGACTTTGAGGAAGAAACTGGATGATTGATGCATCCAAGTTCTCCATCAGAAGCATTTCAGTTTACAGGGTTCAAGGATAAGGAGGTATCTTCCACTTCAAAAGTGCTGACTGCTGGTGGTGGTGGTGTTTGGAATGCAGGGATTTGCAAGGAATTTGAAGGACTGTCTGCATGGACAGGCAGAAGTGTTACAGTAAAGAAGGACACAGACACCCAGCCATAGGTTCTGGTAGATAGTAGGACACATAGGGGTTAAAAGTGAGGGCAATGACTTCAGAAAAGAGCTATGTTGGGAAGGTTCAGGAAGATGTCAGGCAAATGTGAAGATGAATCTGAGCCCTGTGGAACTGTTACTCTGTTCAGGCATACTCTTTCAGAAGTGCAGAAATCACTCTCCACAAAATGCCAGCTGCACAAAAAATATCTGCACAGCATTTTGGCAGAGTCGATACTGCATGTTTGGCTGACCTTTTCAGCCCATACCTTGGCACTAGAAAAAGGAGACTGTATTACAAATGAAGATTTCTGTCTTCTGGGTTGTTGCGCTGTGTAGTCTGGTCGATGTCAACCAAGGTTTCAGAGGTCATACTGCCTCCATTATCAGGAGGCAATATGACCTCTGGAACGTTGGTAAACATCTACCAGACTACACAGCGCAACAACCCAGAAGACAGAAATCTTCATACTCACTGCTGTGAAAACCTCAAATCTTACATGTATTACAAATGTTTGTATAATTTAATATTTTCATCCAGAAAGTCTGAGTTCAGAACTTAATGGCATTGGGATAACTTCTAATTCCATTCTCTTTGAAAACGTTGCTGTTATGAATGTGATATTAGAACAATAATTATTGCAACTGATTAGAAATAATACAGATCTGTCTTATGGTTCAAAAGAAAACTTTAAGCTTGTTGCAGCCATGTATGAATATTTTAAAAAAAAAGAACATAATTTTATGAGCCGAAGTAGTTCAGTCAGTGTAGTGACTGGCTATGGACCGGACGACCGGGGTTCGATCCCCGACGGGGGCAGAGGACTTTTCCTCTATCCTCTGCATTCAGACCAGCTCTGGGGTCCACCCAGCCTTCAATCCAATGGTTACCGGGGTCCTTTCCCGGGGGTAAAGAGCGGCAGGGGCGTGATTCTGACCACTCACCCCCATTTAGTGTCGAGATCAAGAATGAGTAGGAGCTATACCGACTTCCCCCCACCAAGCGACTACATGGCGTATAGTGGAACAGCTTTACTTTTAAAAGAACTTAGTGTCTTACGTGTAGACTGTGACCTCCTGACTCTGTCGCCGTGTAGTCCTGTAGGTGGTTCACATCCCTAAGATTACAATCCACATTTTCAGACGTTGAAATCATCAAATCTGATTTATTACGCACATGCATTACATTAGATCAGATTTGCCTATGTTACGTACCGTACCGGATTTTTTTAAAATCTGAAGGATTTTACGTCCTATTCTCTGTACAAAGACCTACACCCACGTGCGAAGCACTTAGTGGAGTATGGTCCTGAACTACAAAAAAACACAAAACGATTCATTTTGGATATTTGAAAATAATACGTAAGTTAAGCACTCAGCGTTCATAATACAATTAAATGTTACCGTCGAACAAACCAAACAAGAAAAATCAAGGTTATGTCCACTTCCAAATCATAACGCCACCGTGGCAGAATAATTATGAAAACAACAACCAACTCAGCCGAAATGCTAACTAAGTGTGGAGTCTTGCGTAAGCGCAGGACATCGTCCCGTGCTAGGCAACACCATTCCTGCGTACGAAACTCATTGCTGGAAGTGGTAAACAGAGCCTTAAAACTAAAACGGAAGTTTGTTTACGCTAACGGGGATTTTGTTGTGGCGGGAGGCTCAACTATTCAAACTGGGGTCTGTTGCTGCTGATGAGAGGTTATCCCGTCGGGCAACATGTCCTTTTTCAAAGGATTTTGATTGGTTGTTTCTCTGGGGTTTGGACCCTGAGACGGTGGGGTCGCTTCGTCTGAAGGCCTCCGTTATTGGGCGTAGCGGGCCATACCAATCTTGAATTATACCATAGCATTTACCTTACAACCGAGGAAAAGCACGGAAAACCTTAGTCAGGTTAGCCGAGTAGTCAGACCACTCGTTGTGCCGACTTGGCCATCTTTTGGGGACAGCCTCGGCTGGCCTGCTGAAACCAGCTAACTTTGAGTCAAATCTCTCAGTCAGTGCTCTGATGTGGTCGGCAAAGAGAGGGATCCTCAATTCCTCGTGACTTTGTCTGTTATTAACGTACCAATTCGCGTTAGTCGCAATGCGAAGACACTTGGATTGCAACACTTGCAGCTTCCTGACATGGCTGCTGGCAGCTAACCTCCAGATCAGGCATGCGTAATCCATCTTATGAGGTATGAGCTGCTTATAGAGCAGCACACAGTTTCTTATGGACAGGCCACTTCTCCTATTAAGGAGCGGGCCTAGCACACACAATCGTTGCGCCGCCTACTTTCCTGCCTGGTTGTCGA
>NW_019059681.1:140123-185498 GCF_000696155.1 Zootermopsis nevadensis
GGAACACATTGCTCTTGACATAACCCCACAGGAAAAAATCTAGTGGTGTTATGTCTGGTGAACGTGGAGGCCAAGGCATTGGACTGTCTCTGCCGATCCATCTTCCTGGAAATGTCCTGTCTAGGTACGTGCGTACCTGTAGACCCCAATGAGGTGGAGCACCATCTTGTTTCAGAATTATGTGTGGCTGTAAGTGCTCACTTTGTGGTACTGCGTACAGTTCCAGCATGTCCAGATAGGTGTTGATCGTCTGCTCTTGAAAAAAGAAGGGTCCAATAACCTTGTCATGCATTACACCACACCACACGTTCGCTTTTGGACTATCGCGTATGTGCTCCCTAACATGTGGGTTTTCAGTGCCCCATATGCGCACATTATGCCTGTGAACTTTACCTGGGTCATGAAATGTTGCCTCGTCTGTGTACATGATTTTTTTCAAGAAGTCCACATCAAGGTCAATGCGGTCGAGCATTTCTTCTGTGTAATGTTGATGTGCTATGCCATCACCAGGTTTCAACTTCCAGAGTTTCAACGTAATCTGCCGCAAACCGCATGTGACTAGCTCAATTTGTTTGTGTGCCAGAATTTTTCAAAACCCCGAAGGGACTTTGTGGACACACTGTATTATGAGATAGTTGGTATTTGAGTATCAAGGAAAATGCAGTGTTTTGAATAAACAATCATTTGGCATATTTGCTTATAATCATCATGAGTCATGGAGTAACGTTACCTCTTGACCCATTCAGACCTTTCTTCCTTGTTCTGGTAGGTCCCTGCAACATAATTAATTAGTAGAAAGTCAGTTTGTATTCTGTTAATGTGGTAACCCAATGGTTTTTGTACTTTAAATTTTTGGTTAATACTGATTATGTCTAGTTCTTCAAATATGTCTAATTTTTTTTACAGTGTTTTATGTATTTTGTGGTCAGCTTAGTAACTGGTATGACTTATTTCATAAAGCCTCTTCAGTCTCGTCTTCCCAGAGTACACCTATATTCATAGCAGATGCTGTGGTGACTAAGTGATCTAAGTGATGACTGTATAACCATTACTTATGAACTATGGAAAAAGTCCATGCAGAAGTTTGTCTTGAGACAACAGCTCTATGATCATATCATTAACTGATAGACTAGTAGTCTATCACAGGATGAACATGTTTTGTTAATATGACAAATTTAAATAAAGGAAATAGTTAGGGGTTACTATTTGGCATTTATACCATTGAAGGCATCTGCTCACATATCACATAAATAAAACAAGGAATATCTGCCTATTTTTGTAATATAAATTATAACTTGTGTGGGCAAGGCTGTGGTCTAGGCAACACGGAGTTTTCCTCCGGGGGCTTACCCGGTTTTTCCGAGGCATCTCAACAATTACTCCATTCACACACACAGAAGAAGGCAATGGCAAACCACTTCTGGATCATCTGCCAAGAACGTATATGAACAGGTCCCAGTCCGAGAAAAGGATGGAAGGATCCTGTTCATATGGACCTGTCGTCAGACAGAACACTAAATAAAAATAAAATCTCTTCAGTGGCAAACTACAATTACATAAATATAAATTTAACACATTTTTCCCAAAAATGTCAAAAGCACACAGCACTGAACTATCTCTAGCTATATAACTATAAATAACTGCTTTCAGAAAGTGTGAATAGTTTGTTAATTTAAGAGCTGCTGAAATTCTTATTCAAAAGAATGGCCAGAAAAAATTCTGACAGACTTTTAAATTCTGATATATAAAATTAAAAATTAAAATTAGTGAACATGCGCAATATCTTGCATATCATATACTATTACACAAAAATGTTACATATTTATGGTTTCCTGCCTCCATTTCATTCTCCCTAAAGCTATAGAGCCGTCTTTTAATTAGGGTTACCAGATTTTCAGTTTGGAAATGAGAGACATACAGTTTCTTGGGCATGAAGACTGACTTACTTCTGTGCTAGTAGAACTCTGTAAATATTTAACAGTAATAACACCAGATCCCACCAATTGCTCAGCCAGCTCAACCCAGTTCACGCTCTCACAATATTAATACTAAAAGATCTGGGTAAGTCTAAAGGGCTCTGACAATGGGGTCGTGCAGTAAGCTTGACTATTATTTTGGACATTGTCCATTGTCCTGGTTGTTTGTTAAAAATACTTGTTTCAGAGACTGGATCTGTCTCCATCATTGGGTGAAGGTACAAGTGAGAGGTGCCTACTCTGGTGGGTCCCTTAGGCTGAGCTAGTCTCCATCACTAACTGAAGTCAAGCTAAGTAATTCATATTTATAGCATCAAAAATCTGTGGGGAAACCAAATAAGCAATATCCTAATAAAAATTGCTGAAGAAACTATGAATTATGGAATAAGAATACCCTTGTAGTCTCATATAAAAACCATGAAACTGACACTAAGCACAAAATTAACTTTTAAGTCCAAAAGGGACATGTATGTCCCATAACATGTAAGTGCAAGGGACTGAATGGGATGTTATTGTCCTGTTGTGTCGTGACATTATTAAAAAATAAGCCAAATGTTTTGTATGTTTTTCATATTTCTCATGTGTGCTACATGCCTCATCCATCTCAACCTCCCTGGTTTGATTAATCGTTTTTTTTTTCATAAAATTTAATACTTATAAATAAAGCAAGTATTTGGAAAACAAATATTTTTATGATAATTTATGTTAAAAGGCAGATTTAACAGACAAAATATAACCAAATCCATATTGGCCCTGGACACAGAAATTCACATCCTAAATAATTATGCATATTTACAGTTGTTATTTTCAACTCTGGTATTAGATTATTGCATTTTATATTCAAATTACATTGAGGGCTTGCTGCAAGGAATAGTGTAATTACAGTACCTACATTTTGTGTTCCACTTTTCGTAGGATAATGTCAGATAGTCTTAAAAAATGCAGTTGTGTGTGTGGTACACCCTGAAGCAGGGACTAACACATAATCCCTCATTGCATTTGAATATCTGAATGCTGTCCATGTTTCTCTGTTTTTCACAGAACATACTTGGCACCTAAGTTGTCTTCCTTCTGAGGGCCAGTGTAGAAGTACTTGGTCTTCCCCATGGGATATCTGTAGTTGAGACCCCCCCCCCCTTCTTGTTTGAAAATTAATGAGAACATTTTAAACCACAAGAAGTGAGGAGAATAAAGCTGTTCAGATTTGAAAGGTCCAGAAGGTGAAAGAATTTTTTTTCATTCATTTCCAGTGTGTCTCCTAATGGTGTAAATGCTTGTCACATCACATGAACAAAAAGTCTTCACCTCTGAGCATTTTGTGCTCTTCTTTCTTGAAATTTTGTAAATGTTGGTAGAAGAGACAAAAGACAGATATTACCATCCATTCATACATTTGAAGGACCCTGACATGACTATACAAGAAATGTACTTGTTCTTATTTATGTGGGCATCAGACTCAAAGTTTAAAATTAGTTCCTGTGCAATGTCTTTATTTTGAAGACTCCTCTTCAAAGTCATCTTTCACTCAGAAGGAAACTGCGTTTGAGACTTCAACATTTGAAACTCACTCCCTTCACAGTTTATACTCTCATGAAATGCCTGGGTCATTCTTATAGAAGTAATAAAAGATGAATGGTAATTGCTTCCTGTTTCTTGATTGTTATTCATGAATAACTATTTCATGACACTTGGGTCTGTCTCTAGGCAGTGACACAATGGTCTTAGCCTGGAAATTTCCTCTGTATTTGAAATGAAGTTCTCAAAACTGAACTAGTACTTGTGCAACTGTAAATATGCACTGGTTAGACCACATTTCCTCTATGGATTACCAGATTTATATATCCCTGCTAAAATCAACTAGTGAAGTGGCTACATTACTGCACTGCCAAAAACTATAACACTACAAACATCTATCTCGAGACCTTGACCACTTGGGTATCTGCAGCTGTAAGCTGTTTAGAAGCAAACTTATATTATTGTGACACATGAAATGTCATTCTGATTTCTTGGTTGTTTCTTGTTTGTCACTGTTTACATGCTCAGTTCACCATCCATTTGCTAAGAACAAGTTTTGTCCCAATGTGATCATCATCAGGTTCAATTCCCTGCTTTTTTGTCATTCCACTGTGAATATTTTCTCCTCCTAAATGTCGAAATAATAATAAAATTTTATGTTAAAACATTTTAAATTAGTTAAAATGGTACTTTTGACACAGATACTGGACATACATGTGGAAACAGAGAATACAATTACAATAATAAGGAAAACCGGAAAAGGAATATTTCAGAACAGTTTAGAAATGTAATGCATATTTCTAGCTAGTAAACAAGAAATACATTTGAATGAATTTAATATTGACCACAATAATCCTCTCTTCAAAATGATGCATAGAAAAACTGAAAGAATTATCTGCATATAACACCTCCCCATCCCCAATAAAACAGACAGGTGCACCATGCCCCACATCATTCTACAACAATGCAACACAACACATAAACTCAGGTAATGTAATACTCTGCTACTACATATCATATCAAGGAAATTGAAACTTTCTATTTACAGATCAGAAAGCTGTGCAAAATACATTTTAAGAAACATTTTTAACATTATTAACTTTTTACCATTTTAACTAATTTAAAATGTTTTAACATGTTACTTTATCATTATTTTTTGACATTGGGGGGAGAAAATATGATCCCCAGTGCAATGACACAAAGGCAGGGAATTAAACTTGATGATGGCCACATTAGACTGAAACATGTTCCAGCAAATGGATGGTGAACTGAGTGTGTGAAAAGTGACAACAAGAAAAACCCAGGTATCTGCATAACACACCAGAATACTACACTATATACAGACTTGCCATTTTGAAATTATGGTACAGTGTTAAAATGTTTCTGCATCTCTAGCTAATCCAGTTTCAAATATTTAAAAGAATAAACCAAAAGAAAAAGAAAACATGGGGTCAGATTGGAAAATATGTGCAAACTATGCTGTTAGGCAGATTATTTGGAACTACAGCATGAAGAAAATTGGTTCATTCCTAATAACTTACATTTTATTAAAAGTATGGACTAAAAACTGTAGTGAATAGTCTAATTTGAAGATTTCTGTCTTCTGGGTTGTTGCGTTGTGTTATCTGGTCGATGCTAACCAACGTTTCAGAGGTCATACTGCCTCCGTCATCGCCCTGATGACGGAGTCAGTATGACCTGTGAAACGTTGGTAAACATCTATCAGACCTCACAGCACAAGAACCCAGGAGACAGAAATCTTCAATGGAGTGTTTCTTGGCCAGTAAAATTGTTTATGAAGCATTGCCACTACTTCCTGATTTTGTGCCCTTTGAAGCATTTAAATTCCAATATATTTCAGCTGCCTGGCTAAATGGGATTTAAATACCTGTCATTTAAAGGTTAAAACTTTAAACCATCCAGTCATCAGCAATGAACATATGACAGACTCTCATGTAAAACGTATGAAAGACCCCCATAAGATATGTGATGAACTCTGAAGGAATAATCTTGAAATGGCCACAGCACTAGAATGTGAGGTTAAGCGAAAATTCCCTGTATCTTGCTGAGGAAAAATTTCCATACTGGATTGGCTTATCGGCTGGTTTGCACATGTTATATGGGCCAGTTATTTGTATTTTCTCCATATGTAGTTCAGCTCGATTTGTAGAACCATGGCTTTTCAAATGATATGTGCCCTTCATCGTAGGCATGGGCTTACTTACATTTCTCCATTAACATTTATCATAGATTATGTTGGTGTTCTCTGAGATGCAACCCTAATGTTCTGCCTGTTTTACCAGTGTAGCTCTGGTTGTTGCATTCACAGGGTATGCTATAGATGCAATGCCCAGTATCCTGGAGGATGTCTGACAAGTCCAGTATTCAGAAGTGGGTATCCAAGAGTGGCTGGTTTTGAAAACTTCGGTGTTGTACTAGTTCCAAATATGTCTAAACTTTTCTTATACTTCCTTAACATTGGGGTGGGGGATGGCAACCATACCTAAATATGTTTTTCTCTGTCTCCTGCCAACTTTTCACTGTAGGTCCCTTAGTGTAGACTTCAGTAAGTATCCGATGATGGAGACTAGCTCTAAGGGACCCACCAGAGTGGGCACCCCTCGCACCTACCTGCACCTGATGATGGAGATAGATTAGTTTCCAGTTTTTAACAACCAATACAAAGGACAGTGTCCAAAATAACAGTTCAGCTTACTAAAACATCTGGTGAGGTGCCTTTAAAGAAATTTCTGTACCAATAGTCTATGGATTTCTTACTCCTCCAGTAGAGCTGTTTGCAACAGCATTCCCATTATATAATGGAGCATGAACTTAGTTACAATATGAATTGATATATGTTCAGGTGCTGATAGTAGGTGGTGGTGATGGAGGAGTGGCAAGGGAGGTGGCCAAGCATCCTGGTGTAGAAAGCATTGTGCAGGTAGAGATTGACTCTCATGTTCTTGAAGTATCCAAGAAGTTCCTGCCATTCATGGGTACAGGGTTGACGAATCCGAAGCTTACACTTCATGTTGGCGATGGATTTCGATTCATGGCACAACATCGGCAAGAGTTTGATGTCATTATCACAGACTCTTCAGATCCTGTAGGTATGTATATAAATCTCTTTCTCTTTATAGCAAAGAAATCTGTTAACTGAAGTAATATGACGTGTTCCCTGAAGTTTGTTAATGAGCTGGATGACTTTGAATTTATCTAAAGATATTCTGCAATATGACAATCATTATCATACAGAGGGTAGTCTGCAACCATCTTCAACAGTGAATCCTGTCATATTTTGATGTACTGAGGTGGATAGAATAAACTTAAGATACAAGAATTTTATGCCTTATGATGACTGATCTACTGGCTTAAACTTCCTTGTATATTTATGTACATATTGTGAATTTAAATGTTTTAAAACTGTACTGATGATAGTCATTGTAATGATAATGCAATAATAACAAAGTTCCCATTAATTTAAATTATGTTTCATTCATACTGCAGTCATCTATGTTTTCAGATATTCACAAGATATAAAATTATGAGATTTGAACTTATGTTTGGCATGTTATCTCTCAGATTATGGTAATGGAAACTGAGATGGAATAATTAATTGACCGATATGTAAATTCAGTTTTGCTACATTTGGTGTTTTAGGCTACACCAAAACTAGATTATCTGAATTTCACTCTAACATTGCATGTCTGGAATACCAAATTTTTCTGCCTTTTCAAACCTTGCTGTATCTGTGGTGATCAGAAACATTATTTGGTTTTGTATCACCTTTCTCACGAATTAAATTTAACCCTCTGATTCATTCTAAGCTACCAATGATGAAATCACTGATTATGTTATAGTTTTACCAAGAAAACATTCCTCTTCGTTAAAATACTTGAAGGTTTCACAGTAAATAAATGTACACAAATCTCAGGCGATCTGCTGCATCAGTGTTGGGCAGACAACTGTTGTTTTTGAGATTGGCTTTGTCTGTGTTGTGTAGAGTGACCATTAGGAGCTGATATATACACTGCTCTTTACTTTCCCAGCAAGTGTTTCCCAACATTTATTTTCCATGGAGGAACCCCCAAAATAATTTTTCATAACTTTATTTGTAAGGGGCTTCCATATAAAGTCAGCTTACATAGTTAGAAAGAAAACAAGCATTTTTCCTGTCTTTTTTGTTTGTTTTTTAAGGTATAAAATCAAAATAAAGTTCACTTCCAAAGTCAGTGTAAGTTTTACTTTCAGTGTGACACTTGGGCTTGTTTCTCTTTGTACAAATGTTGAATTCTTGGCTGAATTTTTGACAACCACACTCGCAGTTTTTCCTCAACAGACAGCAGACGATTTATTTATTTCTTTTCTTTGAATGTTTATCACACGTGAGAAAGCTTATTCACAGAGGTAAGAAGTTGAAAACTGAACTAAGACATTTACTGCTTTTGCTGAGATCACAGGATACTATTTTCTTATTGAAATCCAAAACATAACAGGTGATGATTCATTGAATGTTATCATCATTGTTTGATCACACTGTAGTTCAATCAGTTGTTGTTGATGTTCTTCTTCTTGCAGACTGTAAATTTTGTGAATTTGGTGAGAACTCAACAAAAGTCATATATTTCTGATGACAAAGAAGGAAAGGTTTTCTGCCGGTGATTCCAAATAACTGATAATAATCTGTCTGGCTCAGAACCTGAAGTAGGAACAGAAACATTGCATTATCTCCACTTGAAGGGTGTTTTTTCAAACCTGGAGTTTATTTTTGGATGCAAGAACTTTGTGGAAATTAAAATATTTTCTTTTGGGCCCTACATGCTGGTGTTCAAGGTGTTTTAAGTGCTGATAAATATCTACTAAGTAGGTTCGTTTCATAGCCATTTTGTATCCAAGAAAATTAGAAAAACTGACTTTATTATGATCTTTGAAGAAAAGCAGCAGTTCCTCTTGCAGCTCAAACACCCTTGTTAAAATTTCCCTCTTGAAAGCCATCTGGCCTCGGAGTGTTGAAGGAGAGTCGCATGGTCTTTTTGAATATTTTCACACAGCTTTGCAAACATGCGTGACTTAAGAGGGTTGATAAAATTGAACATGTTCACAGCTACATCAAGGACTTGTTTTAAAATCTTCTCCAATAGTTTTTGAAAAAGAACTTCTTGGTGGAGGAAACAGTGGTTCGTTGTGACATCAGGGTGTTTTATTTCTTTGATGAATGTAACAAGTAAAGCCATCCCACTACATGCCATGTAGGTCGTTTGTGGGGAGTGGAGGTATAGCTACTATTATTCCTTCACCTTGGCACTAGATGGGGGTGAGTGGTCAGCATCACGCCCCGGCTGCCCGTGAAAGGACCCTGGTACCCACTGGATGGGAGGCTGGGTGGGCCCCAGAGCCAGTCTGGACGTAGAGGCTAGAGTAAAAATCCTCTGCCCTCGTCGGGGATCGAACCCCAGTTGTCCAGCCCGTAGCTAGTCACTATACTGACTGAGCTATCCCGACTACTTTGACGAATATAACAGCCTTTCATTGATCTTATTATTGAGGGGGCACCATCAGTGCGAATTCCAACACCGGCATGACAAACCACAGGATTCCAAATAAGAAGACAAGGTGTTGAACTGTCTTGACCTTTGGTCGTTCCTGAAAGTTCTTTGCAACAACAAAAGTTCCATTGTTTCACCTCCCCTTTGAAATCGTACGAATGCCAAAAGCTGAGCTTGTTATGGCCATTGACTCGTCGACTTGAACAAAGTATCTTCTAGTATTTCAGACAAGACATCTTCAATGTCGTGTGACATTTCATCCACGCGCATACTAATAGTATTATTGGAAAAAGGGACGTTAATTTCACTTCCAGTTTCATTGCCTATCAGCTCTTTTAACTATTATTTTACAAGGAGACATTGTTAGGTGTTCAGCAGTAGTGTGACTTTTCATTTGTGTGCAACCAGCCCAGCTACTAAATAGCTTGCGTCTTGAGCCCTTTTACCGATGGTTACTTTTTTTTAAAACTTCACGTTGTTTGCCTTGTGAATCCATAAGTCGTTGGAAGTAATCGTTTTATTTGACAAAGGCTGTGGTTAGTAGTGACGTGTCGATTTAACTTGACCGGGGCTGTAGCTGTGCTTGTGAGGTTTTGTTTCCAGCAAACAGTGCACAGTGGAACTGGCCAATTTTAGTCTCTAGTCCATGTAAAACCCATGGCCAAGTAAGTCATTGTAAAGGCGAATTTTCTTCTTATCTATCAACTCTCTTCTTCTTTTACTCATACTTGGCTCTGGTAATTTTGATTAATTCTCACTAACGCACCTTCTGTTTATATACTTCAGCAGTCATATGCAGATATTGTTAGTTGGGTGGGATGTTAGATACACAAAAACAACCACAGTTTGGGTAAAAACGCTAATTACAAAAGTATGCTAAGATTACAAATCTATAAAACACCACTAGTGAAATCACTCCCGTAAATAAATCACTCTTTGTATAAAGTGAAGCTTTCGCGGCGAACGAAGTTGATGAAAGACTCTCGGGCAACAAGCCACGTCAGGTGGCTGAATGGTGAATGAACCATTTCTTCTTGGCGGAAGAAATGGCTCATTCACCATTCAGCCACCTGGCGCGGCTTGTTGCCCGAGAGTCTTTCATCAAATCACTCTTTGTCACTACCACTGGGGTAATTTGAACCGCACTCTCTACCCAAGAGTGACTCGGTTGCCCGATCGTCACGCTTTAAATTTGGAAAAACTACCTCGCTCAACCAGAGAGCTCGAGAAAAGACTAGAAACGCGGAGAATTCTGGGTAGCAGTTAGCAGACGAAAGGGATTCTCGGAACTTTACGTGAAGATAAGGACAGCGCTTCCAGGAAGAGTGTTTGTCGCGCTGCTGTTTTTCTCTTGACGGCACAGGGCTCGACCCGCCGTTCTGTCCACAAGTAAGGCGGCTCTGTAACAACACGAAACGAGCACAGACACAATACATCTAAATATGACTTTAAATACGAACTGACAAAAACAATACAAAGAGGCAGTTGGTTACGCATGGAGATTACTTCAGTATGGCCAATTACCGGACAGAAAGTCCCGAAATGTTAGGAGGAATATTTGGAAATTTCGCGGTAATTCTAAATGTTTATTAATTATTTATTCCCCGATTTCTCGCCGAATCCTGGTTAGGAAACAGTGACATAACATATATCCACAACTCATGATCACTCATGATGATGGAGATAGAGGCAGTCTTTGAAATTATGGATTTTTGGTCAGTATTGACATGACTGATCTGTGAAGAAGTTATTAGTGCATTTCTATTAGCTGCTAGACTGGTGCATAAATCAACATATTGTAGTTTCAGAGATCTGTGCAGTGGATATTTCTTGAAGCAAGACAGACATTACTCCAATTCATACCACTAATGCAGGTATAAGCACACAAAACTTGGTTTAATATTACAGGGTCTGAACCTCCGAGTTTCGTACTTCACTCTGCCAAAGCAAAACTGAAGTTTATAAACTTAATATGTAGGGTATAGGAACAGCAGAACAGCACAAAGAATGATCTGTAGGAGCTTCTGGCACATGGGATTAGAAATTAAATTTGCATCTTTGTCTGTTACAGGACCAGCTGTGTCTTTATTCCAGCAGAGTTATTTTGAGTTGATGCGTGGAGCTCTGAAACCTGGTGGAATTGTTTGCTCTCAGGCTGGAACAGTATGGGCTAACATAGACATTGTAGCACAGACATTTCAGCACTGTCATCTCACATTTAGAAAAGCATCATTTGCCTGTGCTGCTGTTCCCACATATCCCACAGGACAGATAGGGTTTGTGCTTGGAAGTCTCAGCCCGGTAAGATGGATTTCAAATTTACTGGGACTCAAACTATCATCCTGTCCAACTTTTTGCCATGTATTTTGATATTTTCATGTCACTTTAAATTAATCTATTATTTCCCAATATTTTTTGGACAGTGCTCTTCTTGGTGAGATTTCAGGTTTTCACAGCTGCACTGTTTTTTTGCACCATGTAGTCTGGTAGAAATTTACCAGCAATTCAGAGGTACTTATTGTCTCCATCATCAGAGTGATGAGTTTATGATGGAGGCTGTAAGCATCTCTGAAATGACAGTCAGTTGCTATTAGTCTATGTGGTGCAACATCCCAGATGACAGTCATCTTAATGATCTGAAATGTGTACCAAAATTAAGACAAAGGAACTTAAAGTAGATTATGTTTAATGGCAAATGTGTAAAAACAAACATACCAATGATTAAATTTGAAGAGATTGTTTCACCTAGATTTTTGGGGAAATCTTGAAAACTGTGTTGCCAACATTTTACTGAAGATTCAAGAACATAGTCACTGTAAGTAATTAATTGAAATAATGCCGGATATTTTGATTCAAAACAGTTCATATAGTAGTAACAAAACAAATGAGTGAATGTTCTCATCACTAGCAGTAACTTAACACTATGAAATTAGAAGGTTTTTAGATTCAAATTCTTAAGCAGTAGATTATCACTAATAAGCTAATTAATACTTAATAGATTTGAATTATTGTACAAATGAAAGCTTGGAATCTGGTATCATCTTGTGACTTTTGTATGTTAAATACTGATGATTTTGGTACTGTGCAACAAACAAGATTAGATGTACACACAGAATGTGACAGCATATTGTGTTGGCTACTGCCATATGTCTAATATAACAAGATTAAAAAAAGGACAGTAAAATTGATTGAACTGCTTAGAATCAATAGAAATATTACTTAATGATCCTATGATTTATTATGTTTTAAATTGATGTGTGAAAGACTTGATATTATATAATAAGGAACTTTGTGATTTGTTCATGTCATTAATATTATTTTGATAGTGAAGTCAGGGAAGCTGTGATGGGTTGGGGGAGAGTCAAGGCATGCATACAAAATTAAATCTCCTGAAGAATGGTCACATGGGCAATGTAGGAGATAGGAAAACATTAAGGTAGATATTAAGGAAGCAGGTTTTGAGGATGGTATGTGGACAGGAAGATGTTCAGGATCATATCAAATATCATCCACTGGTATTAGCCATGTTCTGAAACTTAATTCTGCTATCAGAGTGGTACCTACTGTCCACCGACCAGGAGAAAATCCCTGCTAGGAATTTGATATACGCTCATGCGCAAGATTTTGCAGTGAATGACGAGTTGCTACTAGCCACCCTAAAAGCATTCGTTCCACAACCACTGAACGACCAACATACAACAGGCTTTCATGTGTTCTGATGGGTACAGCTGGTATAGTGATTGAACCTAGAAAATTATCACAACACCCACAGAACACAGCACAGGTGCACTCACTCCATGCTACTCATAACTGCTTGATGTTTTGAGTCTGTGTGTAGTAGTGTAACTCTCTCTAGCATCATACTTCCCACTAATAGCAGTCCTCTAGTCCATCTGATAGTAAACGTCCCCCCTGCACTGCACCAGAACTGTTTCCCCCCCGCAGGGATTTTCTCCTGGCCAGTGGACAGTAGATGCAACATTAAAAAAACCTTAAGATATTCAGTTTTTAGGAATAAGGTTATGTCTGCTTAATTGTATTCTACTATATTACAAGTTATCACACAAAGACCTACGACTCGTATTACAAGAAACCTGGTACAAATTTGCCATCTGTCAGGTATAGTACAAGAAATAGTATAATAGATTACTTTAATTATGTTGCTAGATTGCTAGAGTATAATGTTCTCTTTGAAAGAAACATTATCCTGAAATTTACGCTGTCTTCTTTGAGACCCATTAATTTTTCCCACGACTTCAGTGGCTTATGTTTATACAAAATACCTGTTGTTTCATTTGAATTTCCCAGGTTTGTGCCATATTTTTGTGACCAGTCAACTTTTCTTTTAACTATTGGATGCTGTGATGACTTTCCATTTTGCAAGCATTTTAGTTTTCAATAAGTGATGGCTTTCAAGTAGGCTGTTATCATAATCTAATCTCTTAGCCAAATCTGCTGTGTACAATGCATTTTTTATTTTAATTTGCATGTTTGGTAAGACATGATTGCAACACAGCAGGAAAGAAAAACTATTTGCTTAAAAGGAAAATTATGAGATGTTAGCAAACACATGGGGGGCTCATATTTCCTTGGTGAACCAGTATGAATTATTAGTATCAACTTTTGCTGGCTTTGCTACATAGAATTTTTTAGACGCTTTAAAAACATGAATGTGAAAATGTATTTTTTTGCAAAATTATCATCACAGCACATTTATGAACAGTCTGTCAATATAGGTCTTAATTAAAGATGAGTAGGAAAACACTACCTATAAATTGGTGAAAATATGTTAAATATTTCTTTACCTGACTTCAGTGTTGTTTTCTTCTCAGACAGGTAGGGTCCTAGTGAAGATTGCCCAGTTTCACTAGCTTTCTTCTCTCTTAGCCTTGCCACATCGTACACCTATAGACTGCCTCCTCAACCAGGGCACTTCTTCAAATATGAGAAAGCATAATGGCAAGGCTGCAACTGAAAGCTCCTTTTTCACATTCTGTGACATCACAGATGTTGAAGTAGAATAGTGTTCTATGAATGACTCATTATATGTTATCTATAGAGGTTGCTATTTTCTGTCCCCGTTGTTGTTTTTCATCGTTTTTCCTACACTGAATATTCACACATATTTATGAATATATGTACTATCAGCACACCTGAAGTAGCGTACTATTAGTGTTAAGTGGCCTAATTAGTAAGCTGCTGTGACTTATTATGATTTTTGCATTTCCTACAGTTTACATAATTTCTCATCATTTCCCAGGAAAGTGCAAATAGGAATAAGACTTTTATGTGCAAAAAATCACACTATGAAGTGTAGTGACTGACTTGACACCAGGTGCAAAATCAGGGAGCAAACTGGATAATGACAGCCAGTTTGTATATTGCTTTACGTCTGAACATGTAGAATGAGGGATCCAGTATATGAAAAGTAAATGTTAAGAAATCTGAACATATGTCCTCAAACTATAATAACATTTACTTCGTGCACTAAAGATCCTGTTAAAGTCTAGTCAGTAGAATATCTGTAACATTTTGACAGTTGTCTTCATAGAAAACCCTCACAATTCACTAAGTAAATCATTAATATGAGAATATATCGAGTTTATAGAGAAGTTGGGTTCAGAGTATGTGTCCTGTATCTCTCTGTCTTTCTTCCATAACACCATTGAATTTAAATATGGCCTTTTATTAGAACATTCTGTCAGATATTTGTGTGTGTTCATCATCCCTATGCATTCTACATGGCCATCTCATTTTAACACCAGCCCTAGTAATAAAGTGTATACTTTATTAATTTATTTGTGTGTCCTGTACCTGAAGAGCATCAAATTTCAATGTGGCCTTTTATTAGAACATTCTGTCATCACTGATCATAGTAATAAAGTGCATATTAATTTCTTAATATATGACTTTCATGTTTTCATTTTACAGGAAACCAATTTTAAGGAGCCACTACGGATATTCTCAGAGACAGAGTTAGATTCATTTAATCTGCATTACTACTCTGCTGAAGTACACAGAGCTGCATTTGTCCTGCCTCGATTTGCCAAAAAGGCCCTGGATGAGATTATCAATAGTGTTACTGATGAGGTGAACACTGGTGACCGCTAAACAATCACAGTATTAACATTTGACTAAAAAAATACATACAGTCCTTTCATATTGTGAACAGTTTTATAATTCTTATACAGAGGGTGAAGTACCCTGGCAATATTTTAGAGCAATTCAAACTTTCTTACAGTCTGTATGATTGATTGGTGTCATTTCTGTGGCAACTAAGTAGGGCCAGGTTGAGTATGTAAACTTTTCCATTCTTTAATACAGCCAAGCAAAAATGTATTTAATTTTACTTCATGTCATTCTACAACATGAATGTTATAAGTTATCAACTACTGACATATAGGGATAGAAATTCATATGTTAAATTCGTCCAGATTTTGAGATCAGTCCGTTACTAGAATTATTGTAATATCCAAAATTTACTAATGTTAACTACTACAGAACTGGTTGAAACTAGCTACCTTCCTCCATTATAACAGAAGAATCTCTTCCTTCTGCAAGGTTTGAGATGACGTACTTCAGATTTTCATGAGCAGATGGCACCTGAACAAAAAACTGCCTTGTTAAAAATGTTGTGTTTATATGCACATGGGTTACAGTCTGAAAACTGGTGTACAACCTAGATGAAGGAGAGGTTTTTTTTTGCTGATGGAGCACTGTAAATGCATGAATATGCCCTTTTGTAGAACACTTGACTTCATTTATTTAGCCAGTAGTTCATAGGACCGTGGTGCAGCCAGAAGTTAAAGGAATTGAGGTGTGTTACTTATTTGATGAATAAACCATTTTATAATGTTTGAGGCTTACACAATGAATTGTCAAAAAAAGAAAAATGTGGATAACTTCCACAGCTAAGTACACTGCATTATATTTAAGCTAATTTAAAAACTCAGGAGATTCATTATAAAAGAAAGTATGTATTTATTAAGTGAACTATAAATATGACACAAATTATATATGACTAGAAGCTATCGCGGTGACTAACAGTGATAAAATCCTCTCGGGCGACCAGCTGTGTCAGCTCAGAACCGAAGTCCGACGGTAGAGAGACTGTTGCCATCATCAGGGAATGTGATGGGTAACCACAGTTGATTGTATATATATAATCGGTGCCCCTTCATGTACGGTCAATGGCCGGTGAGGAAAGGGAAGCAGAGTCAAGTGGAACCCATCTCGAAACATTCGCTCAGAGTCACTCTACCTAGAACTTATGGTCAAAACAACCCAACCAGCGTTGTCTTAGGGGGAGAAACAAAAGAAGAAGAAAAAAGAAATGACAAAAGGAACCAGTCTTTCATCCTTTGCCGGTCGAAAGATTTTGTCATCTGCAACGACGGTCACCCCTCTGGCATTGTCTCGCCTCTGTGTCACTTAACCAAACCAGAGCAAGAATGGGAGAGGGTCCACCCAAATTTTACTTGGTTGGAACCTCTCCCGTATTTTGCTCTGTCTCAATGTTGCTCAACCCGGCCACGGACCTCTCTGACCTTGTCCTGTCCGAGTGTTGCTTAACCATCTGCGTCTCCTGGAAGATGCTGATGACGGTGCCATACCTGGCTCTGCATAAATCCATTGTCTCCGTTGAAATTATTTGAGTGTAGTCATATTTTAGTTGCCTCCTTTACCAGTCGATCCACTGTGACCTCCTCCAAGCTAATTTTATGTTTTGTTTCGATGCTGTGTTCTGCTATCACCGATTTGTTGGGTTGATGGAGTTATATGTAATGTGCATGTTATTTGCACTTGGCTGTTAATGGTGTGCCCCGTCTGGCCCATATACACTCCCATTGGATCAGGTACATACCTGCCACACAAACTCTGAGGTAATCTTTCACCGACCTTAGCTTGTTGTTTTACTTAACCAGTCGGTGTATGTCCTAATATTATACTTGGCCAGTAACCTGCTAATCTTTCCGGATATTCACTGCATGTATGGTATTATGGCCATGTCAGCTGGATCACTTTCCTGAGTCCTGGGTTTCTTCTTTGTTTAAAGGGAGAGGTGTATCTCTGTTGCACTGTAGCCATTTTGTTGGAACTTTTCTTTACGTGTCAGATTTATCCTTCTAAGTTGTCAGAGTCGCAGATGGTCCTAGCCCAGCCAATGAGTGTAGATAAGATGGCAATTTTTTTGTACTAGATGATTATCCGTGTGGGTTGATTTCCTGTATACTGTGCGGCCTTTTCACTAACACTTCCAGAAAGGGCAGTGTATTATCCTCGGTATCCATCGTGAATTTGATGTTGGAATAACAGAAATCTCTGGAGTTCATGTTCCCCATGCGGCCATACCACTAGCATATCTGAACCAATGGGTCAGTTTGCACAGAGCAGTTCTTAGTGTTATCTTTTTGAAATGTTCCATATATAAGTGTGCCGTTATTGGAGCAAGCTGTGAACCCACGGCAAAGTCATCTGTCCGTAATATTTCCCTTCAAAAAGAAAGTATTCTGTAGATAAATCCTCTGCAGCTTCTGTATAAAGGATGCGAAACTTTTTTATGTGGTGTTCCATAAGTCCCACAAGGGGACTAATCCTGCCAGATGCTCTCCAGGAGGTAGGTGGATGAGCCGATACAATTCACTACTTTTCTTAGCGGATTGCTCTCTTTATGTGTTTTCGAAAGCCCATAAAGTCTAGGTGGTGCAGAAGCACTGGGGATGAACTTCTCGGCAGTGTTCTCTGGTATTTCTATTTCCTTCCTATTTATCAGATCTTGCTGTTGTAATTTGTATATCGGTTCGTTGAGCATTGCTTCAATCTTCTTGCTGTAATCACTGGTGTTCATTATTACCATGGCGAGCTTTCATTGGCTAGAAATATGGTCAGGTCTTCATCTTCTGTAAAGGCTAGCAGTGCATTCTGTTCTGCTTTAGAAGTATTCTTCTTCTGTGTCTTGCTTTCCTTAAGATAAGGCATGTTTCCTGTTGTATTTCTTCTGCTACCTCCATATGTAAACCTAAGATCGCTTATTGTGGACGTAGGCATGATTTGTGTTCATGCAGCTTGTTCTGAACTCTCTAGTAACTTTAGCACTGAATATGATTTCACAAGTTTTAGACTTATGAGTCTGTTTTTATAGTTTAAGAGGTTTACAACTTTTGGGCCTTACATTTGTTACCTGGATTGCTTTTGTATATAGAAGGTTCTGATGTTTCCACTTTCTCACAAATTTTTCAAACCTTTTTCCTCTTATGTGAAATTTGAGATTTTCATGGTTGTGAAGTTGATGATGATGTTCTTTTGAGTTTTGACACTGTGTACACTTCTAGGTAGATGCCAGCTTTCTGGAGAAACTTGCTGTCTCCATCTTCAGGGATGAAGTGCCAATGCTAGCAATCAGCCAAAAAGCTAACTACGAAGTGCAAGACATTGTCCCATGCTAGGTTAAACCATTTATGGGTATGAAATGCATAGCTGGAATTAGAAAACAGTGCCTTATAAATGATAACTGGGGGTTTGTTGTCTTGGGTGAAGTTTTGACATGTTCAGACTAAAGACAGTGGAAGGCTTTATGCAGAGTCAGAGGAAGGGGAAGGTTGAGGGAATGGGCCAGTCTGATATAAGGAAGGAGGGAAAATGGTCTGATCCAATAGGAAATTTCAAAGTAGGCGATTGGGTTCTGGGTAGAAAGTGAGAGAGGGAAGAAATCAGCTCTCTCCAGGGTCAACCAGTGGGTGCTATGTTCCTTCAGGTTGTGAATGAGAAGGTTCCATGCCATCCTAACTGGCATCTACCTGCAAGTCTACATGGTGGCGAAACCCAAAGGAACGTAATCTTTTCTGATACTCTGTTCTGGTTTTCTTCTGTAGACTGAACCACTTCTAAGTAAAGATGCTGTGAAAAGTTTCTACTGACTGTACACACTTTACTGATGTTACTGCAGGTAATGACATGTGATCACAACTGGGCCAACACAAAAAATCAAAAAGCCTGATTTCTGAAAATAAATGATGCCACAAATGTAAGTCATTAACTAAGCTAAACTATTTGAAGCAGAATGACAAATTTTCTGTTGACAAAAATGCATTGTAGATTTTTACAAGACAAAAATACCACATTTTCTACCACAAAATGGATCTGTGACCTATATATTTATACATTACAGTATGCTGATTTATGATCTGGCAATGTGCATTATAAATGTTAGCATAGGAGTGGAGAAAAATGTCCTCACTCTTATAGTAATCATGTGTGTTTCAAACTGCAATTTTAATTTCAACTGGGGAGCTCAGAGAAGTAAATTATAAATTATGTCAGACATGTACATGCCAGGAACTATTAAAGATTAATTTTCTAAGCAAAATCTGAAATATTGTAGGGGCCGTCAGATCTTTTGAGGTAATTGTTTACAGGATATAAAATAAGCTAATATAAACTTTTGTCACTGCCTTGCTTTGTGTTTAATACAAAAAGTCAATGACAAAGCACTCCTAGTTGTGAAATTTTATATCTCACTCAGTTTGAGACATGTAATCATCAGGTTTATTTATGAGCTGGTAAGAAATCCACCAGCTTTTAGTGTGTGTGTGAGGCACATTGTAGTCATGTTTGCATTATGTGCCTGTGTGTGCTCTAAAACATATTAACCCTTGGCATACAAAACAAAAGAGAGTGCCTAAGGAAATGTGGAGTAACTCTCAAAAGATTTATGTGACTTTTAAAAGCCCTGTTTGTAGCCCTGCAGATGGCATTCATTTCAACCCATGTATGGAGCAGCATTCGTGCTGTAATCATCACTACAGTTGCAGTGATCTTGTAGATGTCTGAAATCATGAATTTTTAGCAAAACAGATTTCTTATGAACTTAAAATAATTGACAACCTTGTATTCATATGCCTCAAATTGAAAGAAATAATTATTAAAACTAGGGAGTTCTTTTTCAGTGAACCTGTGTTTCATCATTCAGAGGGTACTTTTTTACTCATGAAAGTGATCTGTATGAGTGCAATCCTAAAAATTATGAACATTGTTGGTTACAAGAGATCAAAAGTTTGTGTATACATTATAATAGACATGAGCCACGTTAAACTGTACATAACTATCTTAATTGACACATGATACCAGTCATAAAGGATAGAGGTTTTGGTATATCTGTTCTGATACCTGTTGTACAGTACAAATTTCCTACGGCTTCTAATAGGGATAGTGATCACTCCTCTGTATGCAAAATCATGAACAAAAAAAGCTTGTAATGAATGAAGGATTCTATATGAAATTTGTAAGCAGTAGCTGTAACAGCTGTCAAATTTGCCTGATTGTAATGTGGGGCATTTGTACATTTATTTTCGGTTCAATTATAAGTTGTCTGAAAGGCAAATGAAAAATGTATAGAGAGTAAATGTGATCTTTTATTCAGTAATGTTTAGGAAATTAGTTTTCAGGAGCTGTTTTGGATTTGCTTGTTGACTTGTATATTTATATTTGTTACTTTTCATATTATAGATACAAATCTTTAAAAGTATTCACCCTAGAACAATCTGTAAGATAACAACCCTCTTTGACAGTAAAACATTGTAATCAAATTAACTTCATTGCTTCTCAAGATAAAATACAGTAATTTTTATGTGGACTCTTTAACTGCAAGTCCATCCACATCTTTCAGCATAATATCACATGAATGTCAGAGTCTGGCTTTGTTTCCCACTACAGTCCATTGAACCATGTTTTTCTTTTCTTTTTTTCCTCTAATGCATTTCTTCACTGTTTTTTTAATTGAAAGTCTTTGCTGCACTGTAATTTGAACCAATGCAAACTTTAATAAATTTTCTATCTTTAATTTTTGGAAACTGCTAATATACCTGCATGTTCATGCATTGACACAAATTTGTCCACATTCAGAAGAAAATAAACTCATCTTCACAAGGAGGTAAGCATGGCCAAAATAGAAATAGTACCCAGTATGGGTTCATTATGTGTAAATACATGTGTAATTGTTGGCAAAAGGAAGTGTTTGTAAGCAAGAACATCCTAAAATCTTCATCCTAAGATGGTTAACCATTGGACCATGATTACATGTTATAATAATGTTTCTTTTATATTTTCCTTGCCCTGTTTACATCCCAATTTGTTCGTAGTAACTAGTGGTTAAAACTTGGTGTTACCACGCCAGCCATCTCAGGAGAAAATACTGAACAGCTGATATATGTTGTAAGTTAAAAAAATCTGAAGGCTCTGACTTCAAAAGAAGTCTTTGTTAATTCTGAAAAAAAATAAAGTTAACTCAGGATTATTTTGGTAATAAGTTGAATTGTACTTCCTGCTACTGAAGGGAGCATGAACACTCATCACTATTAAAACAAGAGCATGCCATTGCACCTGTACTAAGTTATCTTAATATCACAGAAACGTTTTTTACTTGGGTTCTTCATTGTCACCTTGCACATAATTTTTACTCAAAGTATACATTAATCACTTATCGGTTAACTGTCCGTATATGCCTTGGCCATCAGAATTAACTTTGGCTGCAGAACCTGAAGATTCATCACTGATAATATGAAAGCTAATAATTTACCAAGGTATTGAACTATTTCCATCCTTTTCCAAATTCTTTGTCTCTCCTGACAAAGCTCATCATATCTGGACAAAGTTCACTATATACGTGCTTTCCTCAAAGAGGCCATGTTTCATACGTAATATTCTTTGCAAAATTATGGTTTTATTCATGTCTTGATCTGTAGTAGTATGGCAAGTAACTAGGGCAAATTTTGAACTTATTAATAAGCATTTCCATAATTTATTCCCATTATCAAGAATCATTTCTGTTACTGGTGTTATCAGATACAGTATTTTTCAAAACATTTTCCAGTTTATTATGTACATAATCAGTATGTATAAAATAATGCCTTCAAACAAAACTGTTTACACTTGAAAATACATTTAGTGCCAAATGAATTTCGACCTCAAGAGGTCATCATTAGTGGCAAACAAATTAACTCATATTAAATCATACAATTCCTAAGACAATGGTTTGTAGTAAAGCTGAAGGGTTGCACTTTACAAAACCATACTTTACGTTAATTACATAAGAGTTGGTGTATTATCCAAAATGAGCTACTTAGCTTTATGTCCACTGGTCTATGTTGAGGTTTCCGTTGTTGGTCTATGGTGAGCCGTGGTTGCGCTGTCTGTGCCTGTGAATTTTAACGTTGCATGGGTATTATGTGCAATTAACATCCAGTGTGGTATTAAATAAAGTATGGTTTTGTAAAGTGCAACCTTATGATGATGTATGATTTAATATGCATTAATTTGTTTGCCACTGATCACGACTTCTTGAGGTCAAAACACATTTGGCACTAAGTATCTTTTCCAAGTGTAAAGAGTTTTGTTTGAATGCTTGATTTTATATATCAATACACTGCACAGTATGCAAGGTTTCAAGAAAATCAGTATGGTTGAAATGTCCTCAATAAGGCTTTTCTCATTGTCTCATCTACCTTTCTTCAGAAGATAATTGTGGATATTTAGTCCTGAAAAGAGACCTAAGTTCCTTTCTGCTTCTCTATGAGCCATATGTTCACCAATCAGCTCCGAATTCCCCATGTATTATTATGACTTATTCTACATTCTATTGTCATCTGACTAACTTATGGATCCATGGAATGTAATAAAGATGTATGTATGTATCCTTCTGACATGCAGGCTACTGTTTAGTCACTTTATCTTGTCGATGGAGTCAAGGTTCTCTGAAATGACTACAAACCAGCCCACTACATCACCACCCAGTGAGAATGAATATAAGATGGCTATCTTCTGGGTTGTAGTGCCATGTAGTCTGGTAGAAGTGTACCAACATTTCAGATGCCCTTGTGCCTCCGTCATCAGGGCCCTGAAATGTTGGTAAACTTCTACCAGACTACACAGTGCTACAACCAAGAAGACAGCCATCTTCAGCCTCACTGCTAGGAAAACCTGAAATCTACTTAATAGAAGGTTTGCTGTATGGGTAGTATTTTAAAATTAGCCATAAAAATCTTCTACCCCACACAAATTCAGGATTGACCAAATAAATGAACCACCACAAGAGCTGCTACGTAACTAATCTCCAGTCCTCAGTTCTATATAGTTCCAGTGGGTAATACTGTCTTGCAGAACTATAAGAACTCTTTAGCACACATGATGTAGATTCAAAAATTCATTATATTCATACATTATTGAAATACAAGGAAATATAGTTTTTGCATAATACATTTAGTGCCTGGACTATTGTAAGCCAATGACTATAAATTTCATTCCCATATTAACATGGTATGTTTCAAATTAATCATACAATTCTATAATATTTTCAGTTAACTTTTAACTGCCATCTATGATAAATTTTCACACAGAAAGATTTATATGTCATATGAGAGAAAATAAAAATTATGTAATTTAAAGGCAATTATTTTGTGAGGAATTTATTGACACTAACCAAATATGTTGATAGCTATGTAGTAAGAGGTTGGTAGCAGTGGCTATCTGAAAAACACCTTATGTTTGTATGTTACTTGAAAGCATAAGGAAAATAAAATAGCAGCAAATTGCTTGATAAATGATCTGAAGCTTCCAGTTTGTGATTCAGTAACTGATACAAGTAGAGGGTCAAACTTTCCAGCAAAGTAAAGGAACAGTCTACAGACCAGGGAAAATCCCTGCTAGGAATTTGATATACGCGCATGCGCAAGATTTTGCAGAGAGTGATGACCCATCCTAAAAGCATTCGTTCCACAACTACTGAATGAACAACAGGCTTTCATGTGTTCTAATGGGTATAGCTTTAAGATTACCTCACAGTGGAGCAGCGATTTAATCTAGCATATTATCACAACACCCACAAAACACATTACAGGTGCACTCACTACACACTACTCTTAACTGCTTGATGTTTTCAGTTTGTGTGTAGTAGTGTAAAACTATGGCATGTCACACTTCCCACCAATAGCAGCCCTCTAGTCCAGCTGATTAGAAACATTCCTCCTGCACTGCACCATAACCGACATTCCCCGGCAGGGATTTTCTCCTGGTCTTTGGACAATATGTCAGATGGATTTTTTGTTGTATATGTTTTGGAATGCTAATGTGTAATCCAGTGAGTGAAATACTTGATGCATTCTTCATGCCTCAGGAAGAACAAAAATCACTGAAAACCATTTATGTTTATAAAATTAAGAAGGTTAAATGTGAGAGTTATGTAATTATATGTGTGTTTTTATAATTTTTAAGCATTCCAAATACTGGTTTCAAGATTCATACTCTTTTAAATGCTGTTAGATTCTAAAAAAATGTGTTTGTTAAATTTTACTGCATTTTTATAATACTGTTAAAACTTGATTTCAAGTATTTCAGAATTGTAAAAAGGGAACAGGATTATTTACAAAAATTACTACACTTGAAGTTCATATTTCTGCCATTTCCACAGGATAAGTTGATTGTGCTTATTTCATCTCTGAACAGTATTTTATGTATGTGCATGAACTAAAGTGACAGTTACATATAAGGTCTCAAAACTTGAATTTTCTGATGTGGAGAAAATCATGCATTTTGGTACATGAATATTTAAAATATTATGTTTTGGCTTATCATAAGAATTCATGAACACTGCATGTGCAGAGAAACAGCAATTCCCTTCATATATGTAATCATGATTATTCATAGTAAAATTTGAGGTTCTCATGACAGTGAGTATGAACATGGTTGTCTTCTGGGTTGTAGCACTGTATGGCCTGGTCTTCATTTTCTCATGTTTCAGAGGTCCTTGCTGCCTCCATCATCAGGGTGATGATCCTTGCTGGCCTCAAGGCCCTCTGAAATGGAAATCTTTTACCAGACTACATGGCACTACAACCCAGAAGACAACAATCATGATTGTTCATCCTCATGCTCAAGGCACCAAAATGTAATATCTTTGAAACCTCATTAAATTTAGCAGGCTTATTATTAAGAAAGGTATTAATCAAGTTTTGCATAGTAAAAACACTAGTTTAAGCTGAGTGTATGTTAGAAATACATGACATTTAAATTCTCACACCACTATTGACATACAGCATTTTGTTTTAATTATGATTGGGTAAGGTTATTAAAATCTGAGAGAAGTTGTATGGTTATCTATTTCCTGCACTGGGCACTTAAATCTGTAAATGAAGTTTATAGAATTTTTTTTATAATTAGCAGTTTTTAATTCATTGGGACTATGTTTTCTACCAAATGAGAGATTACTATTAAGCATATTAAATGGTCAAATCTGGTAGATATATTTACTCTTTTGTGCTGTTAGTGAAAGTTTTCTTACCAATATTGTTTCAGTAATGTTTCTATGGTGAACATTTTTTTTAATGTTACAAACCATATAGTAAATAATTTAGTGTGAGCTCTGTTGTTCATGTATAAGTGCCAGTTGTCTGTTGATATGAGTTTTGTACTTTTTTCATATAAAACAGAATACAGATTATGTATTGTTGAGTAAATAAGTATAGTGCTAGTCATCTATGTAAGGTTTATTCACCTTCTTTAGTCCTCTAGTATATTACATACCTGTCTCTCCCTCATTGTGTGTACTATTCTGCTACTCCCCATAATAATAAACAGTAATTTTGAGAAGAAAATATATCCTCATGTCCCTGATTCCTCTTTCTTTTCACTTTCATTATCTCTGCTTCTCTAATAGTTTGCCATTATTATTCATCTGGAATTAAGTTCTCATTCAAATCCATTGACATACTGTCACGTATACTAAAATATCAGTATAACAGACTTTCGTGGGGTGACGGAAAATATTCATGACAATGAAAGGCAAAATAAGACATTAATAACTTAAGATTTACATTTGTTCAATAAGTCATATGTAACCCACTTGTAGTGTTATTTGACTACTGGAGCTGCTTGCCATTCTCTATTCAATACATGATGTGCCAATTTTTCAATACACAGTCCAAAGCTAACACTATATTGTCATCTTTAATTGAATTATTCTGCACCATATTGTATACCATGGAAATAATGACAAGTGAATTTTTGTGTGCATGCGCGTGCGTGCGTGTGTGCTTTGTTCCTAGTCACAATTTGATGATACCTCCAATCAGCACTGTCTGCCTTAAAACAACACTGGCTGACAGTCATATGTTGTTCAGGTGCATTTCCAGTTGCTCTGTTTTGCCTAGTCAACTGCAATGTGCTGTGAAAGCTTGCAACTCCACACTTCCTAGTTTGGAGTTAAAATCTGGCAATTTTGAATAGGAAAACTGCTCAAGAAATTTTAAGAAATCACAGACATGCTTCAGACATTTTAAGCACTGTTTAGGTAGATATTTTTGTTCAGTCAGAACAGTTTGGGAGTCAAGTTGTATCTGCTGGACATGCGTTAGCTACATTGTAAATGTGGAAACATAGCATCTTCATAACAGAATGAACTGCTTAAAGTAGACGTCATCCCTTATGCTTTGTTAACTGATATCAACATGTTCATTACATTATGATACAATCATCATCAAAATGTTTTCATTTTATAGTTCATTAAACTGATATCTAGACTACACTACTGAAGATATCTGTATGCTTGTGACATCTAGTGCACATTTAACAAACTATCTGAAAGAAACAGCAATATTTGTAATTATAAAACATGACTTTCAGCTTCTTCTTATAATGGGCCCAGTGTTCATTCATTGAAGGTCAGAGCAACATATCTGGGCTAATGTAGGGGAAAAGATGTACAGATAATAAAAAAACAGATAATCCAAAATATTTTCATTGGTGAATTCACAGCACTTCACAAATGATTTAATTTTTTACATTGAGAATCTGTTTGTGATGGTCACTTGTGTTTGTGAACTGTTTAGACTCCTCCATGGTAGTACTAATTTTCCTGGTGGCTGTCATTTTTCAAACCCTCTCTGACCCATGCAATCTAGTAGAGTGTCAGCATGCTGTAGTGCCATGCTATGACGCTATGACAGACACACTGAGTAATTTATCCTTCTTTACTCATCCTCCCTACCCTCTTCTTCAGCCTTTTGTTTCACAATAGTATTGACAATATTTATGTCTTGTCATGTGCTGGAAGACCAGTTCACACATATCACTTTGTAGCCATTACTGAACATTATCTTCATTAATGTTTCAAAAACTTCTCATAGCACACACAGTGTCAAGCATTTCAGATTTTATGATTTCTTCATGAGGAAAACCTTGCAAACCATATTATTCAAGATCTGGAAAAGGTTTCCTCCATGACTGAACTAGCGTCACTGGGTTCACAAAAGACCATGCCAGAGATACACTGTATATAGATAAAAAACCATAATTTTTTACAATATCTTATTATATCATCTTCATCAGTGAGAATACTGAGATCAGCCCAGTAGGGTCATTTCATGGATGCAACCACTCAATCCCTATCAGATAATCTATATCTAATTCTGTGGCTGATTTTTGATTTTCAGCTTTTGTTTTATTGTCAGTACCATTTTCTTATGTTCTTGAGCCATCTTACATAAGATCCACAACTACTAACTATCACTTTCACCTAGCCAACACACAGTACTGTGTAGTGGAACAAACCGTAAGAAAATAATATTTGAAAAGGACCAAGCACCTGTAGCATCTGCTCTCTCAGCCATCAAGAAGGCATTGTTCTGTAGACCAACCTAAAATCAACCTCCACTCCCCCCCAAAGTGGAGAGAATGGTGCAGAAGTCAAAAGCTTAGTTCACACATGTCTGTGTTTGGGGAGGGGGGGTGTGCATGGATAAGCTGTAAACCAGGTAATCTTTATATGGATAGAGTTTACTGTAGTATTTTTGTCCAGTTGCTTAAAATTCTAAGCAAAATATTCCCCGAGCTGTGCTATCATAGTAAAATTAAGCACTGCACAGATGAGAAAAACAATGAATATTATTAAAAGGTCAGTGACATCACATTATACCATAGATGAAATGTTGTCAACACTGCAGTTTTAAAAATAAAATAGCTCCTGGTCTAGATTATATAAATATAGAATTAATAAAAAAACTGCACCACTACCCTCTCTCTTAATATCTGGAATTCCTAGCTATATGCTGGAAGTCTGGTTCCATACCTGATGAATGGAAAGAAGCAGTGATATTCCCAGTATTTAAAAGGAGGCAACAAAACAAACTGCTCAAACTACAGAGGTATAAGCCTGCTAAACTCTTGCTATAAAATATGTGCTAAAATACTATCAAATAGAGTAAACAAAATAACAGAAAGCATTTTGATGGAAGAAAAAAATGGTTTTCAGAAAGGCCTATCTTGTGTGGAATGTGTCTACACAATGACACAGTTAATTGAGGAAAGGGCAGAATTCAACATTCCCACTTATATTACACTTGATACAGCAAACAAGAATATAATGTCGTAAATACTTGAATTGAAAGGCTTTCCACAACATATATGAGCAATCCAAAGCCTGTATGTAGGAACAAACATTGTCATTGAGGATGGAGGCAGAAGAAGTAGAAAAATTCTAATTAACCAAGGAGTATGACAGGGATGTCCATTATCACCCATGCTTTTTAGACCATGCCATAACAGAATGACAGGAAATTATTGACTTCTTAAAAAGCAAACTGTTGACAACACTCTTATTTTCAGATGCTCAAGTGATCTTAATTGCTTCAGAGGATTCCCTCCACAAGTACCTGGACCAGCTATATGATATTACTTCAAAGCATAATTTGATTATTTCCATATCAAAGACAAAACTCATAGCATTGAAAGGAAAATACATGATACGGACATAACAGTGATAAATAATAACATAGTTAGAAATTTTAATTATTTAGGTTGCCAACTAGGCATTAACAGAAATTTAGATATACAGAATAAACTACAAAGGTTTAACTATGTGGAACAATTAAGAGTACACTACTTAATAAATCCTGACAGGAAACTAAATCAATAATGGCATGTCATAAGGTGCTCTAGCTCTGTGGTGGTCAGAATATTTCTTGATTCATGCAGCTGTCATGTTATTTTACATAATACAAAGAACTGTCTTCCAGAGTACTGTATTTCCTAAAAATCTCTTACTATGTATCACTGTATGGTCCTACTGCAAGTGGTGCTAGTACTGACACCAACTCTCATGTTTGTCCACAATGTTGGTATTACCAATTGTAAAAATTTGATTGGAGGGTAGCTATGGCATAATGTCCATACCAAATTTCATCCAAATATTCTCAAGTTGAATCATGCAGACAGACATGACCAGCCCTATATGCATTCATTTCATGCACACTGTGCAAAGAATGTATAAAAAGCAGGTCAGCCATTTTCATATTTGATTTCAACATTTGTACATCTTTTAGTGTGGACTTTTCATCACAATCTTCAGCCTTGTTTTTGGATCATACTAGAAAATGGTCTTGCCAAGTCACTTTTCTTTCCAAAGGTTCTGATTCTGATAAGTCTTGCTGATAGATGTGATTTTCCTAATTCTTTGACACACAAAGCACTATTCCAGCAATTATTACAGTCAAAAAACCAACTGAATCCTGCTTTCATGTGATCCAACATGCAACAACTTATAAGCATTGCCAATTATTTATTACCAGACCCATTATGCAGAACACATGCCAGTGCTAATGATTTAAAGAAGTAAATATAGAGTTGTTATTCATTTATTGATTTTTATTTAAACATTTATGCTGCAGTTCTTGCATCCAGTGGATAGCAATTTATGGGAAAAAAAGAGAGATGCCTGGAGCACCAGAGGACCAAGTATTTGGAGGCAGACTTGCCCCATTGCCACTTTATTCATGACAAATATTACATGAACTGCTTTGGGACTGAACTTGTGGTGAGATTCTGATATTTGACTGCCCAACTTATGGCACAGCTTACAAGATGATACATACTTCACTGCTTCATACATTTTCTGTAAAATAAATATAGGCCTACCACAAACTACTGTTTCTCATTGTTATATGATCTCTATGGATGGAATAATACAGTAAAACACCAATCAGTGTTTCACCTATTTATAAGGCTCTCCCGCTAATCCACCTATTACACACACACATTATCTCTCCTCTTCTGATTATTGTGTTGGGAGCTTCTTAAGTACTTACAGTTGTGTCCTTTGTGAGTATTAAGACACTGAGCATCATTCAGAGGTCATCAGGAATTAATAGAAATGCTTGACTACTTCATCTGTGAGAGAACAAGATGTCTTACAGCGTATCCCAGGTAGAATAACAATACAGGTGAGGACTATGCTGAAAATATCAAGCAAACGTTTGTAATTGCTGGAGGGCAAAGAAGTAGGTTTTGACTTGGAGCGCAAAAGAGGTCACTTCTCATTATATAAACACACTTTACTGTACGAAGAAGATAACTGCTAATTTATATTTCACTATTCACTGGTAATATACTAGATCATAATTTATATTGAACTATAATCATCTTGTTCCCTGATGATTACATGACAATTATGATTCCTGTAGCAATGTATTCAAGTTGTATAACTGCATGTAATCAATTTATGTTCACTTACACACTAATACCCTATTCACTAATTTAGAGCTGTTGGCTTTCAGTTATTTTCAGAAGTAAAAAAAATAGCAATGTTATAACTATTGTCCGCAAGGCATGAGAGTAGACCCAACATCTTTGGGGGAGGTGGGGTAGAATTCTGTGCTACTAGTGGACCGAAAAACACCCGCAGCTTATACAGGCCATACGTCGTGAGCTAACGTACTGACTGACCGATAGCACAATGTTCTTAGGTAAGGAATACATCACCAGCGCATGCGCAGAACCCACTTTCCCCCTGCCACACAAGCAACAGCTGATAAGGCCACGTCTACTCTCGTGCCTCACGGACAATACTTCAATCTGCTGTCTGGTTCCAAGCTATAAAAATTAGATTTTATACAAGCTCTGATTAAATCTAGATGAACCAAAGACAAAGTGGTTTTGAGGACAGGGTGCAGAGAATATATGGACCTGAGAGGAACTAAGAGGAGGCTGGAGAAAACTATATTATGATCAGCATCATAATTTATGCCCTTCACCAAATATTATAGTGATCATATCAATGAGGATGAGACATGTAGCATGGGAAAGGTGATTGGAGGTGAAGGAAAGAGACCACTTGGGGGCCTTAGCATAGATGAGAAGATGCCACTAAAGGGACCTGAAAGAAATAGGGTGTGAATATATGGACTGGATTGAATTTACCCATTCTATAACAGGCAGGAAGTTCCTAATTAGATGAGCATCTCAGGAAAGATTGGTTATCCAAAACAGTAAGCAGTGAAAATTTAAAAATTCTGTCCATTACCTTATCCTTACAACTATCTCTTCCTAATCCATTTCTGCAGTGTAATTTGTAGAACACATAGAAACATGAAGCAGTATTTCAAAAATTGACATGAAATAATGTCTATTTTCTAATAAATGCTCCCAGATTTCAACTTGAGTAGGGTTAGGAGAATGACTAGACCAGAGGGACTGGACAAACAGTGCCAAGGTATGAGGAGAGGATAAGGAGATGGTCTCAGTCAACAGGAAACAGTATCAACAGAGCATGAGAGAAGTGGCTGTCAGAAAAGAGAAAAGGAAAAACCAGCCAGGGGTTAGAAATGAGGGTGGAATCAAGGGGAATTCTGGCTTTCTGGTTAGTGCAGAATTCAAGGAAGACATTTTGAGGTATCAAAGATAGACAAAGCAGTGACACAGGTTGGAAGAAAGATGGTCAAGGGTAAAGATGTTATGCAAGAGCAGGATAAAGCAGATGAAGCCACCAACATGTAAGGAGGTAAGAGTACAAGAGGAAACACTGGCCAACAGAAATGATGATGATAGCCTGTAAGGTGAGACCTGTGTGCTCAAATCAGAGGTGGTCTTGGATGAAGAAAGAAGGGTGGCAGAGAGTGGATCAGTAGAACTGACACCCTAACAGAAGGTCCTACAACTCACTCAGAGTGCCTAATGATCCTTTCCTTCTTAAAAAATTTCCAATAACAAAGCACTCTAGACCTATTTGGTCTTATTCAGTAGCTTCCTGGTGAAGCCTTCCCAGTTACAAATGGACTTAAATTTGAAAGAAGAATGTTAAATAAAAATTTGTGTACTGTTTAAAACAGCAACATTCCTTGATAATCACTAGTCAGCTCTATCACCCTTCTTATGTACAGGTACAGTAACAGATTCCTTTCACTTCTCTGCCAGTTGTTTCCTATTCCAAATTGAATTAATATATTTGTGGATCTCAGAACATAATATGTTACCTCCTCCTTGGATCAATTCTGCAAGTATTTGATCAGAATGTGATTTACATCTTTTTAGCTTTTAAACAGCAACCTCAAAACAGCTATGCTCAGGTGCTAATGACTTAGTTGCATGTATTTCAGTCTGCCCAACATCATTAAGATACAAAACATTCAACAAATAGCAAAAGTAATTCTTTCACATATTCAAAATACTGTGGGAATCTGCAAGCAGATGACCATTCTCATCCTTTATGAAGTTAGTTATTGGTTGGTAACCATTCTTAAACTCATTTATGACAGTGCACATATCCCTACCATTTTTGTTCCCAATGTTTATTTAAACCTCATAATTTTGTCTTCAAAATATGCCTCCTTTTGGTCCTGAAGCTTCTTCTAGCTTCACGTCTTACACGTCAATATTATCTCCAGTCATTTGGCTCAGATTCTGCAATGACTGCAATTTATATTGCTTAAATTCAGGCTAAAATTTTGATATTCTCTCTAACATTTTCCCAAGTCCAACTGATATCTAAATTTTATTTATTAAGAGCTTTTTAAATTATGCTTTCAGCAACTCAGACTACAACCCATCAAACGAGAGGGTGATAGTGAATAATGAATTGAAAAAGGATGTGTAGGGATGTGGTTATGGCCTAACTGAAGGTACTGGAGGCACTGCGGAAAACCACAAAAACCCAGTCATGATAGATGATTTATGGGCTGAGATTTGAAGCTGAGAACTTTTGAATACAAAGTAGAAGTCCTAATCACTTGACCATGATTATGATCCAAGTTTTGTAAAACTGCAAACCTGTTTTAGATTTTGATCTGACACTGTTCCTTATCTTCTGTATTGTTTATCCTTTTCAGATTTAATCTGTGCATACCAAAAGTTACATGTTCCTTGTTTGATAGCCCCCTTTGCAGCCAATAAATGCTGACTGGTATCATAGTCAGTCCCTCTGAAAGACTGGACATCAAGTAGACTTGACTGTCATCTTTCTATTGTAACAATTTTACTGATTCCATGAGTTCACTTCAAGCTGGATTTCAATTATAATTAATTACAGTGGACAACTAATTTTTATTTGTCATTGATATCATGCAAAATAATCTCTTTTTACTAAATCAGGTACACTGATCATGAAAACAACAATAAAAAAATTGTAACATACTCAGATTTTTGTTAGTCCCTAATTTTTATGTTATTCAAAACACATAAAGTAAAGTATCACCTATTATGCAGTTTGAAATATGGATGTTATTTGATTGAGATTAAAGTTGATATGACCATTAAAATATCATATGCTTGAATTATGGTTGTTCATATAAGAAAAACAGTAAGAAAAGACTCAGATGAAGAAACCTGTATTTGAAATCCACTAATAAAATATTATAATCTTAAATTATGGTTCACACACACACACACAGAAAATATGTCAGAAAAGTATGAAAATTACAAAAGTTTCTACTCTGTTTACAAATTTAGCACATAAAGTTACTTTTCCCTCATATGAATGTCATCTTCCCTTTCCCATTACTATTCTCTTCTACACTGTTATGTGATGCACAATTTTTAAGTCATGTCTGCAATGAGCATGTCAAAATTAATGAAAATGGTAGTTTTCAATCATGTTACCAAAACTTTATTGATCAGTGTCATCCTTGGTTACTGAACTTGAAAACACTGAAAGAATAACACATGAAATAACTGTTCACTGTTGATTATAATTTCTGTCTTTTCAGTTTTGTTTGTTTGTAATTTACAATTGTCCTTGTAGTAAACATAACGCAATGTTCATGGTGACTTCCAGTTTTCAAATCCACTCCTTCATGACAGGTAATCCCCTGCTCACACTATTCATACCTTGACTTCGAACTACAGATCACTCAGCTGGAACAGACTCCAAACTGAATTGTCAATCCGCACTGTTCACTCACTGCCTCACCACTTGGCTGGCTAATTGCAGCATCTTGTATGTAATGAAATGGTGATTGTTCTAGAACACACTCCACCAGCCCCACAAGGTATTTATCTAAGTTATCACCAGCCAGAAGGGTACTAGTGAAAAGTCTAGAGCCTGTACAATGTGCACACACAGGTTGGCTGTCCTCATCCAGAGGTCTGGCCACCAGTCTGTGGGGAGGGAGGAACTCTTGTTTAACAGATACACTGGCTGATACTCATTACATTATCAAGATGTGAACAATCTGTATGTCCTTTCATTAATAGAAATCCAAGTATATTTATGAATTCACTGATGAGGGAACATGGTATTCTTGAAAATATATTAAGTTTACTATTCTAGCCTCATTATCTTTACAAGAAAATAACAGCCTTAGAGGAAATTAAAAAGAAACAGTGGTTGTCGAGCCTTGAGATTTCAGTGATGAAGGGTTATGAGGATGTCATACCACCAAGTTGTGTCATATGCCTTCTCCAGGTTGAAGAAGGCAGCAACAAGGTGCTGAAGTACAATAAAGGCAGTTTGTATGTTCTATTCCAGGTTCACCAAGTGGTCATTGGTTGATCTATGGTGTTGCAATCCAAATTTAGCATTGGAGAGATTTTGAGTCTCCAGGATCCAGACAAGATGACGGTTTACCATGCGCTCCATTTTCTTGCACAGGCAACTAGTGAGGCTGATTGGTCCATAACTACTTGCCATGGTGTGGTCTTTGTCTGGTTTCAGAACAGTAGCTTCTTTCGTGGCACCTGGTATCAACCTCTTCATCCATATTCGGTTGAAAATGGACAGAAGAAACTTCTTGCCTGCAGGTAGGGGTGAGAAAGTATTTCATTATGGATACCATCAGGGCTGGAGGATGTGTTGCAGCCGTGTTCTAATGCTGCCAGTAGTTCGTCCAAACTAAATGTGACATATGGCACGGTGACATGAGATGTAAAATTAAGGTGTATTGTTTCTGCGCTGTTATTAACATCTCTAAAACAAGTATCACAGATGTCAGAACTACATACTGAAGAGAGAAGAAACTACGTTGTTGGCGATGTTGGCTTGGGGTGTAATGAAAACGCCGTCAACAGAGATGCCAGGTATGGGAGTCTGATTGCATTTACCTGACATACATCGTATTTTGATCCATACTACATCTAAACGTGCAGACTAGGAGAGGCTAGAGACAGTCTTCCATGAAGTGTGCTTGGCATTGCGCATGATAAGCTGGGCTTTGGCCCTGAAACGTTTAAATTATATCAAATTTTGCAATATAGGGTGAATTTTAAAATATCTCATAGCTTGCTACCTAGCACAATATGTTTTACAACATTCATCTGTCTGCCATGGGTCAGGTGTGCTACAGGGTGTGGTGGACGACTTGGGGATATTTTGTGAAGTTCCTTGGAATACAGTGCTAATGAAATACTCCACCATTGTGTTAAGAGAAGGAAATTTCTGGTCCTCAAAGATCAATGACTGTGAGATACCAACCCAGTCAGCACGGCTGGTGATGTAGTTCGGATGTCTTGACACTGTTGGAGATGGTGTAGATATGTGTAAATTTACTGGGTAGTGGTCTCTACAGTGTAAGTCCAGAAGAAGAGACCAGTCAAGATGGACTGCAAGTCCCGGACTACAAAAGGCCAGATCCACAGCAAATGAGGTTCCTGACCCCACGCAGAGGTGCATATGTGCATCTGTATTTAATAGAATTAAGTCAAACACAGCACACATATAATAGACTGATCTTCTCCCTTCATCAGTAAGGGCTGAGCCCCGCAGAACATTCTTGGCATTAAAATTGCCAAGAATGAATTGTGGATGTAACTGTGAAATTAAGTGTGTCAGATTGGCTGGATTACTGGTACTAATAGAGGAATGTAAATATTGAACAAAGTAAATCTGAGATTTGACAGGTGATCACTTCAGTCTCCCTGTGTTTACCTATCAGAGTGTCTATATGGTCAGTCTGCGAGTCAGACGTATGTGACATGAAGTCGTTTCAGTTGGGTATGGCGATCGAGTCACACAGCGTTTTACGTGTTCCTGAACAAGACTGGGACTGGTACGGTTATTTCTGACAGGGTACTTTTGATGAATATTCCAGGGTTGTCTGTCATCAAGTAGGGGTGGTTGACATGCATGTGTTTTCACACTTGGCATGGTGGGATTAGGATATTTTCATTGTGGGTGGAAACCTCATATTGCATGGACACTCTTGTTTGGGGAAGTGCTGATATTTTGCTTCAGTTCGGTAATGGGCGGGTCTGCGTTGTTGTATGAATAACTTGCAGATGGTGTAAAAATTTTGCACATGACTAAGTCCCGATCTTAGGTTTGTTCTATAGGAACATCTTCAGAACACTTTCAGAAAGGAGCGGCCGTCCTCGACACGGAGTTCCTGAATCGCCTTCTCGTCCAGAGAGAACAGGACACCGTCCATCACCAGATGCATGCTGATGATGTTAATTTATTGGGTGATGATATAAATACAATAAAAGAGGAACACAGAAGTTTTACTAGAGGCTAGTAGACAGGTGGGGCTAGAAGTAAATTAAAAAAAACTAAGTATATGTTAGTATTTCGTCAGCAGACAGGCGGGTAGAATTGTCTTGGGGTGGCTAACAAATCCTTGGAATGTGTGACAAAGTTAAAATATTTGGGAACAACAATAACAAATAAAAATGATACTCATGAGGAAGTTAGGAGGAGACCAAATTCCGGAAATGCCTGCTACTTCTCAGTTCAAAACATTTTGTCTTCCTGTCTGATTTATAAGAACCTGAAAATTACGGTATACAAAACAATAATTTTGCCTGTTGTTTTGTATGGGTGCGAAACATGGACTCTCACTCAGAGGGAGGAACACAGATTGCAGGTGTTTGAGAATAGCGTGAGGATATTTGGGCCTAGGAGAGAAGACGATGGGGTCTGGAGAAGACTGCATAAAGATGAGCTTAATAATCTGTACTCCTCTCCCAATATTGTCAGGGTGATTAAGTCGAGAAGAATGAGATGGGCGGGGCATGTAGCACGCATGGATGGGACAAGAGGTGTGCACCAGATATTGGTTGGAAAACCTGAAGGGAAGAAACTGCCAGGGAGACCTAGACGTAAATGGGAGGATAATATCAGCCGGGATCTATGGGAGACAGGAGTTGTTGGCCCAGGACAGGGTCCAGTGAAGGGCATTAGTTAATTCGGTGATAAACCTTCAGGTTCTGTAAGCCATCTAGTTAGTTATTTGGTTAGTTAGTTAGTCAGGCTTGTCGCTGTTGTACTCCAGTAGACAGAGCAGCAACATGCATCGCGGTGGTATGGGGATCCTGCTGAGTAACCAGGCGACACAGAGTATAATTTTATGGCACCCATTATCTGAAAGGATCATTACAGCTTGATTTACATCTAAGATCTGGAATTTCACAGTTGTGCAGTGCTATGAAACAGAGTAAGAGTTAAAATATAGCTTGACAAAACGCCTCGGAAAGTTTGCCAGAAAGATATAATCCTGCTAATGGGAGACCTGAACACGAAAGGAGGAGATGACAATAAGGGTTTGAAACACATCATGGGCAGACACAGAGTGGGGAATAAAAACGACAATGGTGATATATTTGTGAATTTCTGCGCAACGACCTCGCCACTGTTCTGCCATAAGATCACCTGGGTAGCTCCAGACAATCGGACATAGAATCAGACTGCCAATTTTGCAATAAGCAGGAGATGAAAGTGTTCACTGCAGGATGATAGCAACCAATGAGGAGCTGATGTTGGAAGCGACCATCATTTGGTAGTAGCTAAAGTCCAACTCAAGATACTTGGTACCTGAAAGAAGTTTGCCAAGTGAAGCAGACTGTTCGATGTGGCTAAATTGAAGAAATAGGAGGTGAAACAAACTAGAACTAACCAATAAGTATGAAACTTTGAATACCATTGAAATGGAGACAGTGGAAGTGGCCTGGATGACTTTCAAGTAGACCTACGTGGAAATTTGCGAGATCATTTTGGGGCACAGGAATGTGCTGAAAAAGGAATGGATGTCAGAAGCCAGCTGGGATATCATAAAACAAGGAAAGGAGGTGAAACAGAAGATAAACGCCTGCAAGACAAGACACCACAAAAGGAAGCAACAGACACAGTAAGTGAGCTTGACAGGCAAGTAAAAGAACTTGCTGACAGGATCGCTGGCAGCAAACCAACAAACAAGTGGCCTGAAAAGTTCCAAGATATGAATAAAAAGCTACTAGAACTCAAAGCAGAGGTGAAGAAAGGTGGACTGAAAATCAGATGTGCCTGAACTCCAAGGTGCAAGGACAACTAGCCATCGATGATCAACTGATCCAGACTGTACAACAGTTTTCTTATCTTTGAAGCAATGTGGATAAGGAGGGTAGAGTACAGTGGGATGTCAGAAATTGGATCAAGAAGGCAAATGGGGTCTTCTTACAGCTTTAGTCTCTTTGGAGAAACACCCTGATGTAGAGGAAAACGAAGTTCCAGATTTTCAGCAGCAATGTAAAGCCCAAGCACCGTTATGCCTGCGAGACACGGAAAGTAACCACCGGAATCACCCAGCAACTGCAGACCTTTGTAAATCGTTACCTGCGCTGGAGCAACAGAAAAGGTGGCGTTGGAATGGAGGAGAGGAAGGTCAAGAATACCCGGAGAAGAACTAAACTGGAGAAAGCATAGAACCAGGGATGGACCTGCGGGGAGGAAGCAAAGCAGCTGGCCAGAAACAGAGTCTGTTGGCGAAATTTCACGGAGGCCCTATGCTCTACTGGGGTGCGACAGGAACAAATAATGAAGTGACCTCCCACTCGTATAGAATAGCAGGGAGCTAGCAGTTGTAGCACACCTGTGGACGAAGTTCGCCCACAACATGTATCCTTCAAGGTAGGCAAGGAGTTCTCCATACAGAATCTCCATTTGAAAGCTAACTTCTCTCAACAAAAAATCAAGGAGACATGATTAATTCACATGCATGCATGCAAACACACATGAATAGAGAGCTTGGATCACTCACTAAACATTATACTACATTTTTAAAATGTCACTAATTCTACAAGTAAACAGTGGCTGTTTCCTCCATGACTCTGCAACAAAATACTGTACACATTTTGTGTCTTCCTCAGCTGAGCTACATGTTCATACAATCATAACTTCGCCAGGATTCAGGAGAGAAGTATGTAGATGAGGAGCAAACTGTTTGGAACATATGTTTTATCTGATTCAAAAGTGAAATGATCAGAACAGCTTGCAGATTATGGCAAATGGAGAGCAGACATACTATTAGACAGGTATAAGGATTTACAGGACCCAGGGTTGGCTGTATCAAGGATTATTCTTTGCCTACTGAATACCCAAAACTCTTCCTTGCATAGTTTCTGGTCACACTATTATAGGAGGAATAAAATCAGTGCTGCCATCAGTATTACACCATGCAAACAATTAGTAGTCAGCCATCACAGCATATCATACATGAATAAATGTAAGTTTCCTATACATCTATTATCTACAGGGGGCACAAGAAGAGCTACTGGTGCACAGAAAACAGTATTAGACATCTTTCTTGTCTAAAGGAATTATTCAAAACCTATTTGATCATATTTTAATATCATACCACAACAGAGAAATCGCTTATTGTGACACTGTTCATCATAACAGAAGCAAATTCCCAAAAATTTTAGCTCTAGGGCCCTGAATAGAAAGAAATGGGATATTGTAAGTAGATAATACAACAAAAACACAGCAATGTGCTGGAAAGACAAGAGAGGCAGATACAGCTGTGCCTGTGGGGAACTTTTTGTGTAAGTAATGCTCTGAAGCCCAAAGTAGTACAAACTACAACACACATGAGCTATACTGAAGCAATTAACAGGAAGGGCAAGAAGTCTAGATAAAGTTGCAGAAATTCAAGTGAACAAAAGAACTTTCATTTACTTGTCATAAATTATAATACAGATATCATGTGAAGAAAAATGACCCACTTGCTATCCAGGAATCAACTTGTTTGTGACCCTTTACTTGCAGCAGAAGACAGGGCTGTAAATAGAAAGGGAATACAAGGCAGATCAAGCCCAACAACACCACAGTTGTCCCATCTGGAGATAAAATACACAAAACACTAAGCATGAGTGTATATTGTTGTGAGGTTTGTGGTGCTGGACTGTGCATTTCTATGTATGGTAACTGTACAAAGCAAAACTGACCTTTAAATGGCACAGACTGTATTATGGGGGAGGAAATTTGGTTGAACATATGTGTGTTTTTTACAGCAAGAACAAAGAATTCTGCAATATTTATCAAAATATAAATCTAATGGCAGCAGAAAATGTAAATACACGTAATATTCCTTTCACTTACAAATAATCTTGTGGACTGACAGCTTGAGGAACAAGGTCTGTGTAAAGTGTATTTTATTTCATTCCTGTATGAAAGTTTTTAATAAAATACATATAACAAGATACACTGTTTTATTCAAACACATGTACAGCATAGCGTAACTGTGGAATTTAAAGCCAGCAGGAAATATGGGGAATTAATAATCTGGTACTTTAAATATTAATATTCTTGACAGTCCTCTTTTAGGTGTTCATGTGTAGTTTTATACTTGCATCTGATAATATATCTGAGATGCATAACGTAACTGGTCATTTTTGGCTAATATATGAAAATGATGTAATTATGTTGCAAGTTTAAACTAGAATGCATACTCAAAATGGGTAACAACAATCAACGTAAATGTGCCTTAAAAGTATTTTCATAGATATACTATTTCATGGTAAAATAATGAAAAGCTAATCAAAGGTTTCAGAGTTATTGCCATGTTAACTTTGTAGAAACAGCATGTATGACATTTTTATTTTATGTATACTTCTTGAAAATTTATACTTGTTAAATTGTGGTATCAGGGAAACTCAATGCTTGTGCAGTACTTCATAAGGAGTCACAAATTAAGACTGACAAGTGCCATTAAATTATGTGACAGTGATTCCACATCCATCTGTTGACTTGACATGGAATGAGCCTTTTATTATTATGACTATTGATTTTTACAAAATGGAAACAATTTGTTTTAACATAAAATGTCTCATGTGGTGGGGACTTGTCAGTGCACTGAATGTGCTGTACTTCTCCACCTGTCTGAACACATGTCTTACAGTGACAGCAAACTGAGCAGCCCCTGGTAGAAACTGACTAGGTAAGAAGATTGCAGTAGCGGCCTCAATGCAATCACATCATCATGATCCTGAACTTCCTTTGCATAAACGTTTTCCTTCATGCATACCCACATGACTAGCAGATGTATGCAACATGAGAAAGCCTGTTTTTCCCAGATTTCAATGGACCTTTTCAAATACACATCAGTAAGGTTGTCTTAAATCTGGATATCACTGCTGATATTCCCTCAGTACAGTGAGGGAATTTCCATCGCAAAAATGTAAAATAAAGAAATGCATTACTGTATACTCTGCAATAGCAAAATCTACACATCTTTGTTGTTGCCACTGTTCATGTTACCAGTACTATTAGAACTATACTGAGTCTGACAACTACCTGAATTTCCTGATGCAGAACCCCCACTAAATGACCACAGTACAAAGTGACACCAACCAAGAATGTCGTCAATTGCAAAAGGAGGCAAATGAAAAACGTTACTTACATTCTCTGCTCTAAATGATATCCCTCAAAACCTCCTTAATATTGTACTGTAGCTTTGAATCACTCTGTATATTAATCTCTGATGTATTCACTCACTGTTTCCTTCCTTTTCATATTTAAATAGGATTCAATTTTCAGAAGTTTCAAATATGCTTTTTAGTGAAGCAAAATGGACAATAATGTATTTCCTCTAAGAGGAAACCTCATTCCCTGTTATCCCATCATGCTATTAATTACTTAGTTATTACCTTATATCAATACAAGAATTAAAGGTTACATTCAGTCAGCAATATAATGTCTGTGGATTAACGTTTTGGAAAGTAGTTTGGATAAAGACAGTTTTATACTGGATAATAAAAATGTCTTAAATTTCTTAATTTCATCATAAACTCATAGCAAGTATATTGAGAATATTATACGAGGTGCGATCGGAAGGTTTCCAGACTGCGCGTATAAAAACCCGTACACTTATCTCAGGTATTAAATTCATCCATCACCATCGAAGTAGTTCCCCTGGGAGTGAACACAACGATCCCAGCGCCGCTGCCAAGCCTGGAAGCATCCCTGGAAATCTTTCTTTGTCAGCCTGTCAAGCACCATTTGCTATTCTGCCTGAATCTCTTGCCAAAGACTAGCCAAAACGGCTACGGAAACCTATGAAATGCTAAAGCAAGCATTTGGGGAGTCCGCAATGGGTCGTGCACAAACTTTTGTGTGGCATTCACGTTTTAAAAATGGCCGAACCTCTGGCGATGATGACGAGCGTTCTGGACGACCATCTTCGAGCACAACGCCCGAAAATGTTACGAAGATCGACGTCGTACCATCAACGACTTGTGCGACATTGTTGGGATAGACTATGGGATCTGTCAGCTGATTCTAAAGGAAGAACTCCACAGGCGACGCATCCTGTCTGAGGACCAGAAGCAGAATCGACTTCTCGTTTGTCAGGAGCTCAAAGATCTTGCAAGAACCGACCCCAACTTCCTTTCTAAGCCCCGTGTGACTTCTTCCTCTTCCCAAAGATGAAAATTCAGCTAAAGGGAAGGAGATTTGAGACGATAGAAGAGATTCAGGCAGAATCGCAGATGGTGCTTGACAGGCTGACAAAGAAAGATTTCCAGGGATGCTTCCAGGCTTGGCAGCGGCGCTGGGATCGTTGTGTGTCTTCCTTTATGCAAATATTTAACAATATGACATTCATTAACAATGCTGATGATGAAAAAGCTTGTAATCAATTGGAATTATGTAAGTTATTTTCCCATTATCATACATCAAGTCCTTTAATGTATTATATTCATTGCTTCACTGCAGAATGTAGAATATTTCTGTACTTATGCTCTTCAGGTAACTGTCAGTTACCTGTAAACAAATATAAAAAGTAAAGCCGTCCCATATACAACATGTAGGCACTTGGGGAGGGGGGAGAGGAGGTACAGCTCCTACTCATTTTTAACCTCAGTACTGGGTGGGGGCGAGTGGTTTGCATCTCGCCTCGGCCACTTTTTATCCCCACAAAAGGACCCAGTTACCCATTGGACAGGAGGCTGGGTGGGTCCCAGAGCTTGTCTGGATGCAGAGGCTAGAGGAAACATCCTCTGCCGTCATCCAGTCTGTAGTCAGTCACTATACTGACCGAGGTACCCCGACACTTGTAAAGAAATATCATAAAATACCTAAAACATTAACAAACTATTTTTATTGCTCGGGATTTGTTTCTTTGCTAGCTATCACACATTTACTTGTGGAAGAAAGAAAGTAATCAGGACAAGCCCGGTTTTATCATGGATGAAAAGGCACAGAAATAGTAAAAATACACCCACAATCAGCAATTTGTTTTGTATGAAATGGACTGCAATACTCAAAAGAAAAAAAAATAGGAAAATTTCTTTACAAATACAAATAAAATACAAACTTAAGCTACTTACACACCTTCCATTTTCAAACTCATGATACGTTCTGATTAATCTCCTGAAGAAAATTATTTAAGCCGTTCTCAGCACAAGATTTATTTCCTCTTCAGTCAGGTGTATCATCAGCTGCCACTTGGAATGACTGTTGAAACAAACAGGAAAAAGAAGTGTTACAGATTTGATCACATTTATACACATATCACTCCTTTAGTTTCATTAAACTTGAACAAAGACAATTTGTAGTGTTCAATATCACTCAAACCACATCACAATGACAGGAAGCAAACAAATAAAGAAAACTACTTACAAAACTTTCTCACACCCACACATCTACATTCTAACATGAGAAGATTCAAGAACTGTTTTCCATTGATAAGAAGTTCGATTATATATAATTAGAACTGAATTAACTTCATAGTTAGCATAGTTCTTCTTCAGAAGCTAACAGTACACATAGTTAGTCAAGAAATTAACTACCTTTTATAGAACCCAATAGTTCAGCACGGTGTTCACAAAAGCTTGCCAATAATCCTTATCCTGAGCCAGAGGAGTCAAATCCCACTTTCTAACCACATTTTAATATTATCCTCCCATCTATATCAGTGGTTTATTATCTGTTCTCCAGGGTTACAGTGCACAGATGTAATTAATTTTACACATTTCAAAGAAAATTAATGAAAAATATTTAACCTATTTCCAATACATATTATCTCCTCAAAGTGATTAGCAACTCTTTCCAAACAGCTGTAATATGTCTCTGAGATGTAGGGGGATTGGTACCATTTAAATCTGCCTATCATTAATATGTAGCTACAAGGACAGGTAGGGTGCCATTTAAAGAATTCTCCAAGTGCTTAATGAGAATACCAGTTCTGCATACATTAAGTATATTAGATCTTAAGTAACTTGATAAAAATATCCCCTTCATCACAATAATAAATCACAAAATTCAAAACTAATTTCCCTATCAAGTATCTTACTATAAAAATAAGTCTAGATGCTATATATATGTAGGATTTGAGGTTTTCAAGGCGGTGAGTCTGAAGATAGCTGTCTTCTGGGTTGTTGCACAGTGTAGCCTGGCAGAAGTTTACGACGTTTCAGAGGTCCTTGCTGCCCCCATCATCAGGGCGATGATGGAGGCAGCAAGGACCTTTCAAACGTTAGCATACTTCTACCAGATTACATGGCGCAACAATCCAGAAGACAGCCATCTTTAGATGCTATATAATAATACTAATAATAGTTGATCATTTATAATGTTTATGTCAGTGTTTCCTTAACTGTCATATTTACCAGTCAGCTTAATTAGATGTCACAATTTTGATTTAAAATGGTATATTTAACCCTTGTTAATGTTTATCAGTTACATTAATTTTGATCCAAAATTAATGAGTGCTGAATGCTCCAGTTTTGTTGTGTGCTGCCAGACCACTACTACTGGAGTATAAACAAATTTGTTCTTTACATTAAATAAAAGCTCTATTTTTCTTAAATTCAGTGGTTCCATTAAATAGCTAAGCCACGGC
>NW_019059681.1:185520-203620 GCF_000696155.1 Zootermopsis nevadensis
ATACATAATTTGACTAAAGATCCAAGAGCTGTGCTTTCACACATGTACCACCACGAAGAAAACTGAATGTGATTTCATTAGTACTACTAGGTCATGCAGTCTAAATTCTGCATAACCTGACTTCCAGAACAAGATTCACCATTGAACTGAGCATGTACTAATTTATATGAAAGACTACACACAATATATAATTATACATATTTCAATAAACAATGATGAGGTGAAAAAAATATTCAGGCAACATTTCTGGAGTTTGATAAGTTTTGACACCATGACAAGTTATTTTTAAATAACGACACATAATTTTAAAGTCTGAAAGTCTTAATTATAGCTGTGGTTCTCAAATTCTGTTGTATGAAAGGCAACATTTTAAACTCACTTATACACATTAAGGACCAGATGAACATTCATTTACCTGAGCTAATTCCACAATGTAGTTCGATAAAGAAAATTCCACCAGTTGTGATGTCCTTCAAAACCTGAACATGGAAAATGTCCACAACATAATGGAATTGCTGCAATTCTGATCACCACTTCATATTTACAATCTGCTGCACTCACCAAAATAAGATACTTTTTAACCATCTTAATTTATGATCCTCTTTCAATGTGACTCCTCACTTATAGCATTCCATGGTCCATGCATTTCTCTTTAACACATCCTTAAAAATTTAACCAATTTGTACACAATTTTGTGTTTCCACAGCCCTACATAATTTTCTCAGACATTACCCTCAAAAGCAGCACCACTTTTTTTAATCAGTTATTGTATAAGTAAAAAATACACAGGTGAGAGATTAGGTTCTCATGGTGATGAGTATGAAGATGACTGTCTTCTGGGATGATGATATGCAGTGCAATCTGGCAGAAATTGACTACTGTTTCAGATGTCAGTTTATACCATACTACATACAGCAACATCTCAGAATACAGTCATCCTCAAAAGACACACATTTTCGATAACAGCATTCAACAGTTTCCAAATTAAATCACTTAGTCTGCTGTCTCCAGAGAAAACAAGTTTTCAATCCAAGTTTTATCTGCAAACTGTTAAGATCTCAACAAAAACCTATAGTCTCTCACACACAATAAAAGGGTTCTCATTCCCCCTACTTTTGTTTATTTGAAAGTCTGTTCACACCAAAAGAATTATTTACACTTCCCAGTACTTGGTTCTGATTGTCTTCAAGACTTTTGTGTAATGTCAATGCAAGTGAACATACATTTGATCCAAAATAATTAATGAAATCCAAATGTGGATTCCATACTCCCAATTTATAAATCAATAGATCCCTTAACACACATATGTTTGCTTCACCTCATACATGATATACACAGATTTAATAATCATTTCTGATTTAACTGTAGCCTGTAGTTAAGGAACCTTTAACTTATAGTACACACATTGACTCTGGATGTAATAATTAATATAAGCAAAATTTCTTGTGAATTAGATTAATTCATGTAATGTAGGTGTGTTCAATAACATATTTTGTTCTTAATTTTCGTATTTAACTGTTCATGTGCACATGTATTAACTCATGGCAGATGTTTCTTTAAAATATTATGCAAGTTTTCATATTTTACTGTTCATATGCACATGCATTAACTCAAGGCAGATGTTTCTTTAAAATATTATACAAAAGTATGCTGCAATTAAAAGAATAAACTTCATTATAAATGTTTCAAGCAATTACTCGAATGTGCTTATTTGTGGTACACTGTTCATTCCCTTCACAAATTTACCATCTCAGAACATTTTTTCTATCAACACACAATACAACAATCCCTCCTCCAGAACAATTATTCCATATTTCTATAAGACATACCTAATAACCGTAAACATATAAGTGACTGAACAACGGCTGGAAAACAGTCCCATCACCATCTCTGCAACACTCACTTGTCCTCCTCACCTGCGCCACTTCATTCATCAGGCAGGACAGCCGTTCGCTTTCGCTCGCTCCCACTTCCCACCACTTCACGCTTCATGCTTGCTTCCTTTCACACTTCCTAATAGAGTCAACGTTAAGACAGCTGAGGGTTGGGATGGACAGGAACACACATCAACAAAGCCCCTGAAAACAGTCTTGGGGAAACATGGGAACCTAACAGTCATCTCTTTACAGTCACTCTACGGTCTTCTGCTCTAGAAGTGAACCTATGATATGCTATAAGGACTTCAGACAGATCAACTTAATCAAGCATTATATGCATGACAGCTAACAAAACATAGCTGTGGTGGCATATAAAATCAATAATTATGTAGCATGTACGTGCAAATCAATTATAAGGTACAACAGTTCCCAAACCACATCATGTTAATAAAGCTAAAATGACCATATTAGACATGTATCTCAACAAAGCACACTTATGCTCTCTAATATTCATTACTGGGCTGCGAAGAATTCACTATATATTGTGTACAGAATATACAAACTTGGTATCTTAAAATAACTTGCAAGAAATTTACTTCAATTAGTCAATGTGGCCTTCAACATCCGATTATAATTATTATTAATTAAATTCAATATTTCAAATTTAGTTTTACATTTCAATACCATCTCTTTACTTACTGACAACAATGTTTTAAACATAGAATAATGAAGGCATAAAATCACAACAACTGAAGAGATCACTCATTTAAAATTCAAAACAGAGGGGTTTATCTCAGCAAACCAGACAGCATCACAGTATTTACACTGAAATCTCAGGCAGAAATAGGTAATATATTCTCTAATAAATAAATAACACATAAAAGAATTTCACGAATTTGGCAACATACAGAATATTTAACATTAAAAATATAGTGCAATCTCCATTAACTGCCCGTGCAGACATTACTTATATTTGGAAACTGAACTCTGAACTTTCATATATTACCACTGTACAATCCCTGCTTAATGCTTCTGTGAAAACCACTTAAATTTGAAAAGTTAAGCAAGAAAAACCTTCGACTGAGAAAATTTAACACTCAGATAATCAGGTGCAGGGTATGCAAGGGTGAATATAAAGTGAGAGAATATCTCAAGGAATTTAAATTGGATTCCCACTGCAAATCTATCCTTACAAACTGCTGGAATCATGCAACAATTCAAGAACTGAATTTTCAACAAATGTTACCCTAAATTATATTATTTCCACCATCAATGGTCTGGTACTTATGAAAATATTACTTTTCTGTAGTGCATGGAAGGTGTAATCATAACATGTAGCATAAATCTGGTAGCATGTTTCAATTTAGGGACATAAGAGGGATCCAGAATATCTGCTGGAAAGTCAACTTCAATCTTTCACAGCCATTCTTTAAGGAATTGCATATTATATATAATAAATGTGAATGTGAAATACCATTTCACCTTATAAATACCAAGATATTTTAGAATGTCATTAGGTCTCAAAGGTATAATGACAGTGCAAAGGCAGATAGTACATAAGTCATGTACAAGGCTTCAAAAGAGCCTACCATTAGGCTTGCTCAAATTAAATCCATCCAAAAAGCAGAGGCTGTTAAAAATATTCCCCAAAAATGATGAGGCAGGCATCCTACTGACACACCAGCTAATAAATCCTCTCTTCAGAGAACCCTGTGGGCTACTGCTGGAACCACTATAAAACTGTAGCCATGAAAATCACAAGATGACAGGTCTGGGCTGTGCACTCACAAGCAACAGTATATACCACAATCACTAGAGCATTTTCAGTGCTTCATTCAGAGGATGTTTTTGTGAGATTTTGATGGGCAATTAGATGTGGTGTCACCATATTCAACTCACAGAAAAATCAGTAAGTATGTAATACAAACATCCATTCTTACTCCACACTACAAAATTCAAGTCAATTGCTGTTTTCAACACTAATGGATAGATGATGCTGGCATTCAAGGACTCTGACATCACCATCAGTGCAGAGCACACTACTTTGGACCTTTTCAAGACCTTCATACTGCCATCAAGAAAACAGATTTCACTCTGCTCACAACTGGGTTGTGTTGCACAACACTGTCCATCCCCATTTCACATGCTCTGTCCAGGATATGCTACAATCCATGTGTTGGAAAATGGTGGACCATCTCCTATACAGCCTGGACCTGTCACTACATGACTTCCATGAGTGTGACCCCCTCAAGAAAGTGTTACATGGCTGTAGATTCAGGTCAGATGAGGATGTCAAGGCTGTGGTGATGAAGTGGTTCCAGCAGCAGCCCAGGGACTTCTTTGAGGAGGAGATCCATCAGCTGGAATGTCAGTGGGATACCTGCCTCAATGTTGATGAAGATTATTTTTAATAGCCTCTATTCACACACCCAAAACAATTTTTGAACAGGTTCCATTTGATGAACCCTCATAACTATTATTACAGCACCCAGAAAATGTGGTTCTTTCTTTGAAATATGCCTAAATAAAACCTATTTACAATCATCATCAAAACAAAAATTGCAGCAGCATTCAACATGGTAGATCTAGTCGTATCAATCATGCTGTGTGAAGTTTTCCCAATGGTCATCTTCCTTTCATCAATTGAAGGGCATGATGTGTCTCTTAGAATCTATCCTAATGAACTGCCAATGTCAGCTTAAGGTTATACAAACCAACTCACAATGACACATATGCTCCATTAAGTACAGAAGCAATAGAAGATATGGAGGGCAATTATGCCCAACTAATAGCACATAATCAGTAAAAAGCATTCTATTTGTCTTAAAATCTCATGCTGGTAAATATTTATCCTGCATTTTCAATCCACAAGTTACCATTTATCACCATGATCTTTAATTCTGCTACAGAAGGCCCAACAAGAAAAATGAAATTTGCTCTACAAAGTCCCAACAGAAAAAGGAAGAAATAGAATTGAATGTATATCCATGATAATAAGATACAATATGACAGAGAAACTAAGAGACTTGTCAATGTTTAAAGGTTTCTGATGATGGTGTGTTATAATACATAACATTATTTTGGACTAATAATAATCTAAATTATAAAAATTATAAAACTATGTTTTATAAGCTGGACTGTGCTTCCATCTTCAGAAAAAAATGGGGAATAGGACAAATAGCCTATCTATCAGGATCCCTGATTAAGCTTCCTTGAAACCTATACTTTTATAATTTGATAATTTAGATGATCAACAAAGTACAAAAGAACAATTTTTGGCAAACTCTACCACAAAAAAGTTCTAAAACTGTTGATAACTATTCCTTTAAAAATTCTCATCTGTACAGATGCTAGTAGAAAGCAAATTAATAGTTATAACACATCATAACTTGTATGTATAATTTCTATTAATATACATTTTCAGCAGTGAAAGTTGTAAGACATAACCTCAAAAATACACACCATTACTTTACTTGTAGATAGGATTTGAGGTTTTCACAACAGTGAGTCTGAAGGTGGCCCTCTTCTGGGTTGTTGCGCCATGTAGTCTGGTACATGTTTACTGACATTTTAGCCTGAAGATGGAGGCAGCAAGGACCTCTGGAATGTAAGTAAACTTCTACCAGACTATGTGGCACAACAACCCACAAGACAACCACCTTCACTTTACTTGTAACTTTCAATCTACATACATGCATAAAATGAAACATTAGTTTCACATAAAATCTGCAGATATGTTCACAGTCTGTCACCATAGCAAATTTTACAAACCTGGCTACAAGGGTTCACAACTTTCTACTACCAAACATAAAAGTAAATGTAGGTTTCATGTGTTTGCCATGTTATTTTACAATCACCATATAGGTTGGACACTTTACACAGATCTATCACAACATACATTTTACAGTAATGCAAGTACAAATTACTATTTTGGAATCCAATTGTAGAGAAATGTCCTAATACCAAATTTAATCTGACTCAATACATCAGGCTCATACAGCAGTGGATTGTGAAGTAATAGCACTTCCTTCTGTTTGTGAAGAGTATACACAAAACACATAAGATTAATAAATTCTATTACCAAAATCATATGACTTGCAGTGACCACAGCTAAAAGATGTAGAAACCATGAAAAAGGCACACACACCATAAAAATGTCTGTTGTAATAAAAAAATAAACGATATGGATCAGTATCTGAACACTTAACACTGCTAACACAGATGAGTCAGCTTAATTCAACTCACAATATTAAAGCTTGTCTCTTTAAAATTCATTTTAATATCATCTTCCCATTTCTGTACATATGAGATTGATCAAAGGTAGCTGCTATTCAGAATGCCTCCAGAAGTATATACACATTTCATCTTTCTCTCATGAATTGCATGTACATCTCTTCATGACAATGATTTAATGGCTAACATTAATTAAAGAATAATATAAATTGTAAGTTCCTCACTGCATAATTCTTCCTTAGTTCATCTCTCTTCCATCACAATTCTATCTGCAGTATATTGACTTAAAATACTTACAATTTAAAAATTCTTTCTTCAGGGTATCACACCACACTTCACAATCAGTTGACGAACTGAGATTCAAGCTTTCACAGCAGTGAACAAGTGGACTGTAGTCTTCTGGTTGTGAGTACCTGCAAGACTGCATGACATCACAACCCAGAAGACCATAATACGCAACAAGTAAAATGATCATACCGTATACAACTTAAGATGGAGTTTATTAACTGAACAATAACAAACATTTCCTGAACTTAATATATCTTAATCTAGTTTCTCATAACTGTTGATCCAAAAAATCTGAATTCCAACAGTTCAAAATAGTATATTAGATATTTACTATATAATGACTTTGTCAATGACAATCTCTGCATGTTAAACAACATTCCCTGATATATTAAATATGCAAAACAATATTCTAGTAAAAAAATCCTTAGTCCAAACTGATGAATAAGTAAACAGGGTTGCAGAAGCCACCTTCCAATGCAAGACAGTGTCCTTCACTTCTGGAACAACTCTTTGAAGTAACAAGTATTTAATACAACACTTAACAGTAAAACAGTTTTTCTTCCTGTCTTCACAGATTAGGCATCTTAATGAGTGCACCAGCTCTGATACCCTATTTATAGCATTTCCTCTGTCTTCCTCTAACTCTTCACACTGTAGGTCTGTAATTCCATGCAATCTTTAGCTGTCTTCACCCTTTCTAAGTACATGTGTTCAACTATATTACTAAACTTGGTCCAACCTTCCTTTGTTCTTCATACTATATATTAATGATTTACCTGCTACAGTTATATATCTAAGATGCCTATTGCATGCAGATGATGTGAAGCTTTGTAAGTAAATTAACAATGAAAATATGTTAGAAAATTACAAGAGGACATAAATATAATATATAACTGAGTGTGGATTTAATATTAAAAAGTGTAATTTCTTAGTATTAAGCAGCACAATCAAATCTACTCAAGAGTCTGGAAAAACTATTAATGGTAAAAAGCTAGAAACAGTAGAACCTTCAATGTTCTTTGTATCACTATTAATTATCATGTTTAAAACATACATATTAATGATGAATTTAAGTAGCTGGACTTTATAATGAGAAACTTAAAACATCAGAGAGATATACATGATTTTGGTATGGTTAATGTGATAGTACTGAGCAAACTTGAGTATGCATCCATCACCTGGTCTCCTGTACATAAATCATAATAGAATCAAATATAACAAACACAGAAGAGGTTCTTAAGACATCTATTTTACAGGATGAACAAAAAATAAGAATAAGAATATTAAAAAGAACAATGATCTCCAGGCCTACTGTTGTTGGAAAATGGGGTAGACAGACAGACATGGACAGGACTATAAATTGTTCTTCGCTCATGTTACTACATAAAGAACATCAATGGGAGCATGGGAGCTTATAAAATCACTGATGCAAATACTTTTAAGCAAATGATATATTATCCATCTATCCTGAATTCTTTGATTAGCTTCTTGAGGTTTATAAGTAACTGACACATATTGCTCAGTGCAGGATGAGATGAATAAGATCTGTGGTTGTAGCTCAAAGATTTTGGACTTCTTAATAAATAGAGTAATTAATATTTTTATAGGTCATTGGTCTGCTTTACGAAACAAAAATTATTTTAAAGTATGTGCAAATAAAATTGTCTATCTATAGACAGGCTCAAACAAAGCACCGTTAAATCAGAATGACAATGAAAAATAAATCATGAAAAAAATAAGAGCTACCTGATTCCCTCATGCTTCTGGCCTTGCCAACCCAGCACAAATAATACAATGATGTGAATGATAACACTGATAATTATTTTTGCCTGTCAACAAAAACTTACTGGACTGTATGCTTCACAAACAAACAACACTTCTACATTCTTTTCTGCATATCACACATTTCATTATTTGTTTCCCCTTGCTCTTGGTATAAATTCCACAGAGGCTTTGATATGCATATGGTTAAATAATATAATAAGTGCACAATTTTAACAAGCAGACCTACTTGTATGAATACAATGCACATGTTAAAAAAACATTCAGACATGTGGACCCATATTTGCAATGTAATATCAATGCCAGTACCCTACCACACCTACTGGTCTACAAGAGAACATGGGCAACTGAGCAAAGTGTAGCCTTCACCCATTTTGGTGTTGGAAGACTCAGAAAAGTCATTAACATTACATTTTCCTCGAAATTATGCATACATATTAGTGTGTTTAATAGACATCTGGCATAAATAAATGCAATTAATAGAAGGTACAGAAAAGCCATATGGACAAATACAAGAATATTACAAATGACTGGAATTATGACATCAATTCTATGCTTACAGCACTTCTGGTCTGGGACTTAAAAAAATACACAGTGCTATCACTGGTTCTTTTTTATCTTTAACCACAGAGTTTCGGCTGAAAAACTTCTGCATCTAACAAGCATAAAATTATACTGATGGTACTGTCATAAGAAATACTTAGTCTTCTTATACTACCCAATAAATAACGCTAAAACTAACTCAAAGGTACAACACCATGACCCACCGTTATATATGATCATGTGCTAGTTCCATCTGTCATCCCATCCTTACAATCAATTTCACTGAAATCAAAATTGTCTTCCATTTTTCAAGAGGTTTTCCCACAAAAATTCTGTATGCCAATGTGAATGTAATTAGAATATGACACATCAGGGTAACTATACAGTAACACGTGTATGGTTTTATGCAAAAACTTAGTTGCCAGAAAGCAATTAATTTAGTTCATATTCTGGCTGTTTCTCTCCCTGAAGATACTGTAAGGTATTATTAAAACAGAAATAGTTCTGTCTGCTTTAAATAAGTGTATATCATTACAGACCATCCCGAGGGTTATGCAAGACTTAACTTACAAACAAATCCTCCTTTACATATATGTCTCCAAAAATACATTATTGCTTGCATTTTTAAATAAAATCATTTACTGTCTGCATCAATTTATTTTGAACAAGCTACCGCTATGATCGAAGGTATGAGAGGCACATGTCAATGTTAATTTTTTTTTACTATTTGTACAACACCATCAAAATATATAACAAACATATACACTTATGATAATATCTGACATTAGTAAAATCTGTCTTATGATAAGAGTTTGCAGAACTGAACCTTCACGAACATCAGGGACTGTCTGCATAGGTAAGTGCTACTTTAAACACTTCTCTATAAAATTCCAGAATGTATTTTCCATGTAGTATGTAATTCAAGTTTAAATTAGTCATCACTGCATTTATACATGCATAAGCACATGTCACATTAAAACTTTAGCAAGAAAATTCTCTACCAGACACAGTAACACATGTCTAGCATCATTATCAACAACCACAATTATGTGTACCTTATATCCAATCTACAATACTATTCATAACAAGTAAAAAAAAGAAGCACATGTTTGAGATATATAGTATGTTATGTTATGATTCTCTGTAGTTTTGGGCAATGGTCAATTCATTATACTAATATTTTGTTGGCCACTGTCCATTAGCAGAGTTGTATTTGATATACATGACATTTTAGCATCAATCCCAAATGCCACCATTAAAAATGTAAATAAAAAAGTAATATAAAAGTCTCAATATAATAACCAACCGTCTGATGATGGGAGTACCAACATTTTGTATTCAAATCCTCAGAAAATAGACAATGACCAATATAACATTAGCAAAATATATGTTATGTGTCAAATGATGATTACTTCTGTAGCAGAGAGATTCTGAAAATTTGTAAAGAAATGTAACACATAAAAGGAGTCAAGGAAACCATTCAGTCAAGAACAGCATATGAGAAACATGGATGTAAATCAACTGCAGAATAAACAACTGAGCCCTCAAAATTAGCATCATATCCTGTATCATAATTATAAAAGATAATTATTAAAAAAATCCTGAACCATAATAACTGAAGTGCCTTCCATTTTAAATTTCAACACAAGTTGAGACATAATGATAGACTGGAAATTAGTAATATAAGATTTCAAAGTGAAAAACAGTGGCATGAAAATCTTAAGGATACTTATGCCACAGTCCTCTATAAAAAGGAGAGAGTCTAACTTTCAAGTCCTGTTAGCAGTAACTTATTACTCATTATGTAAAATTATAATGGTCCTAAGACCACTGGAAAATATTCCATATTTACAAGCATGAAGCTTCCGTCACACCAACACAGAAACAGATATAAGTATGTTATAAATTAACAGTTCATAGTTTTTTAATTAACACCATTAAAAGTATGATAAACAAGAAATAATCAAAAATGTAAGTGTATAAATTCAGCATTTCATTACCATTCCATGTTCCCAACACTACTGCATCTCTGTCCACACTGAATGGTATAGTGGATAAACAGTATAAAAACCTTTCAAAGCATGACACAAATAATTCTCTTTCCTTAAAATCATATTTCCCTAGACTTAGGGCAAAACTTTAAGTGGCTATTATTATTTGAAATTGTGAGATATTATAAATGGTTAGTCTTAATCAATAAATTTCAATTTACTTAGACTGTACACAAAGATCTGCACAAGGAGAATAGGTGTGAAATGAAACTGAATCTAAAATTATGGACAATGATATCAAGTTGCAATATACGCATAGTCAACTGAACAAACATTTTCTGTTCATAAGTGATCTTTGCTTGTCAGGTTAAAGCTGCAACACTTATTGGAAACATCCAATATTTTGTCAAGCACTGCCATTGCCACACAATTAACAAAATGGTAAACAATTATCACATAAAACAAAAGTATATACTATAAATGTTCAAACAGCAATCCAAGCTACTACTTATGCCATAGAATTAGTGTAAAAATTAATACAAGATTAGCCTACAATTTGTAAGTGATCACAGGCTTGTTATGACTAGTGTTAACTAGGGAAACAAAGAAATAACATTTCATTAACATAGTTTTAATTTATTTTTGCACTTTCTTTCCAGTTTTATACTACTTGCTTTCTCTATGTTCTTTCACCTTTACTCCACACCTCACCAATTATCCTCCTTTAGGCCTATCCTTCCTTCTCCTCATTCTTCAGTTCCTCTATTTACACTTTCTTGCTAGCAACCAGCTACAAGGTAAAGCCTGACTGACATTTATACAGTGAGTAGTACAAAACAATGTGAGAAGGATAGAGGTTTTAAAGGCCACAGGCATGTAGAGCATGCATGTAAAAATGCACAACATTGTGGTTCCAGCAAATATATTGCCACATCACATACTACACCAATTAGTATGAAGAAGTTGCAGAAATGCTTATGTGTCTAATCTCATGGTTTCTCGATTTAAACTGGCTATCAAAATCTCCTGATTTCTGAACCCCCAAGTACTTTCTGTGGGGTTATCTGAAGAGGTGGATATCTGAGACTCAGCCTGTCACTTTGGATAAATTCATGATGAAGGCCAATGTCAGAGAAGTGATGCGGGCCAAGTTACAGTGTGATGGATAATTTCACTAAACACCTCCACTGCAGAAGAGGGCATTTACTACATTGTTTTCAAACTGTATATGTTACAAACTTCATTTCCAGCATTTCTGTTATATAAGATTTGAGGTTTTCACAATGGTGAGTATGAAGATTTCTGTCTTCTGGGTTGTTGCGCTGTGTAGTCTGGTCAATGTTAACCAACCCTGCTGACGGAGATAGAATGACCTCTGAAACGTTGGTTAACATCGACCAGACTACACAGCGCAACAACCCAGAAGACAGATATCTTCATTTCTGTTATATGTTAGTGTGTCAGTTTATATTATTTTCTCAGTTGATCAGAATTTATTTATAAATAAAAATAATATATATTCTCTGCCACACCCTTAACTATTAAATACCTGGCCACGATTTACAATTTCTGTTCTAGTATCCAACTGCAATTTGAGCTCAAGATACTATTGGAGTATCAGCACTTAGCATTTATGTTATACTTTCTATTGTCATCATGTTGTTGCTTTATATTCAACAAAAACAATCTTAACAGAAGCTGAATATTTTTCAAAGTTAACAAAACATCAGAATGCTGCTCCTATCTCAGAAGTTTTTGCAACTGACATATTTGTCCTCCTGATGACAGTGAACATTGGGAGGTTTCCAAGAGCATTATCCTTGTGCAGTTAAATTTATATTGCTCAAGTGACTCACACACACACACATTTTACCATGATAATACTATCTCACTCTCATTATGAAACAAGGAAAGCAAGCTTACGAAGTTACAAAGTATAAAAAAAATGCTTAATAACTGTGTGTCTAAAATTGAGCTAACATTTTAAAATAACATGTTTGAAGAATATGTTGATGCAGAATTTATGCTTTTATTTGACTATATGATGACTGAGATTATGTGACTGTTCTGGATTAGGCTCACCTGTTAATGTTGTGTATGAGATATTCCTTTCAAAGATGTAACCTAAATGTAATAAAACTGATTTCATCATCACTGTTGTCATAATTTCATAATTTATTTGTTGGCAGCCACATACAAACACAATCAAAATAAATATATCTTCCTTGATATATGTTTTGAAGCGTTCATGGCAACTAAACTCAATCAGGTAATCACCCATGTCAACTGGTTACACAAAGCAACCAACATATTAAGAACTATCTCCATCCCCATCATCAGGGTTCACAGCCCTGATGATGGAGACTGATGGTAATGGAATTTCCCAAGAAGATGTTATAGCTATCTCCCTTGCTTATGCCAGAATTCTGTTGATAAGGTAATGAACTTAGCTTCATGGATCAAATCTTTCAAAATTTTGAATGTTGGGTTCAGTTGATAATATTACAATTGAAGTGGTCCTTTCAAGATGACTTCATAAAATGTGATTAAACTTTCATCATTTTAGAAAATATTTGTTGATCTCATGCACAGTCAAATATCTTCCTTACATACCCAATAGTCCAGAAATGTTGCCTGGGAATAAACATATTCAAATACATATGTGAGCTACTTCAAAATGTTCTGCTCCATTTAAAACATTTAGCTCTTGCATGTCCATACTAAAATTTAAATACTAAACTTGACACAGATATAAACTGTTTCATGTATCTGTGACAATGGAAAACTGAAGTAACTTACAAGATCATTTTGTCTTTAAATAACTTCTACATAACAGTACTATGGAACAGACAGACAGTTAGCAAGGGCCAAGACAATTATAACATGGACAACTGGTAAATTTTTAAATCGTCAGGAAGTTGTAAGAAAATCCAGAAATCTGTTTCTGATTGTCTACTAAAAAGTTTGTTCTATTTTATAGGACATACCTCACATTCAGAAAAGAAAACAAGGAGTTCTGAAGAGGAATTATGCAAGCTACTTCCTTTCAAATGCTTTCCACCTATAAAGGGACAAGGGCAGGTATTATAAACCAGCAATTGTAAAATTAATAATTTATTTGTCCAAAACTTCAACTAATATGTTTTTCACTACCCAATACTCGCCCGACATAATGTAAAGATTCACACCAATGCCTTTAGCTGGTCTGAGCACAAAGATTTGAGGAAAAGTCCTCTACCCCCATCAGAGTTTGAACCCTGGTCAAAAACCTATTATTTATGATGATAATAATGAAAAAGACAATGATTCTCTAAAGGTTTATGACACTGGCTAATCAATTATATTAACATGTTCATTGCTGAAGTATATTTCTGTACACATTTCAGGAGTTCGTTCTATTCATGTCTTCAAGTGACTGCTTGTCCATATAAATGGGAAGAACCTTTTATGTATTTAAACATGCAGAATTTGAAGTTCCTGTAAATTGTATCAACTACTTACCAAGTTTTAAGCTTCAATAAAATCAAGAAATTTTCAGAAAATTTTCAAACTTGAAGTATATAAAAGGTATTTAAATGGATAAGTTCTGTAAATTATAGTCTGAACTGAACATTTAATTTTTATAAGTAGTTTCTTATGGAATACTAATGATGTTTTCATTATGGCATAAAAATGACTTGCAGATTTCTAAAAGCATGTTTCACTAATCTGTAACAAGTGTTTTTGGTGAGATTTGAGGTTCTCACAGTGGTGAAGATGGCAATTTTGTTCTTCTGGGTTGACACCATGTTGACTTGCAGGTGGAGATACCAATGTTTCAGAGGAAAAACATACAATCTCCGTCTTCTTCAGAGCAGAAGCTGGAGGCAGTATGTTTCTCTGAAATCTACCCGAGTCTGCAAGGCATCACAATCCAGAAGAAAATCATCACATGTTTTTGGGCTTCTCAACTATTTATAAAGAAGTATACTGCCATTTCATGCTGTGTTGTAACAATCATCTTCTAATCACAACCAGTCACATTTGTGACATAGCAAACAGCAAAATTAAGTGTCGGTAAGAAAAAGAGACACGTGCCTAAAAGGAACATTATTCTGCTGCAAGACAGCAAACTGTTGCCAGTAATTTCTCCCTTTTATGGGGAAAACCCATCAGTTCATGTGATGAAGATATTCTCAGAGAAAAAGATAAATGAGAGAGCAAAACATGTGAAAAAATGAAAAGGATGAAGATCTTACTTGGTTGAACTAGCAAATAAGAAAAATAGAGCAGAAAATATGTTAAGAAAAAACCAAAAGTAACTGGAATTTTGTATATGAAAATTGGTATGTATTTTACTCCACAAATTGTGATCATTGTAAATACGAAACTTTAGAAAACAGTACTAATACAGAATTTGTCAAGTACAGATGCATACTCCACAACTTTGCCTTCTTTTTTATCCTCAAGATCCTTACTACAGTATTCAAACACTATGACGCTTTAATACATCAATAAATAAACATGTACCCAAAAAATTAAACAAATTCACTTTACTGCCATTACTGCTTTTGTGCCAATACTGGAAGTGGACAAAGAGGGGTGCTGCATCCGGATAATCCGGGAAGAGATTGATATTGAGCTACATCTGAACAACATGGCCTTTGCCTGAGCTGGTCACTGAAGCCCCTTACTCACTCTTTTGAAGGATACAGAAATTACCAAATACAGCATTGTTAGTTCTGAACCGGCCACTACACTGTTCTTTTCAGGACCAAAACCTGGCCCCAGCCAGTCCTGATTTTCACTCTCCCTAATGTCCAGTGATCCACTTGTTGGACCCCAAGCAGTGCTTATACCTCAGACCTCTCTGTCTCATGTCCTTCCTCCTCCTGCTGGCCAGGCTGTGGCATGTCCCCACTCCTATTGGTTCCCATGTTCATAGTACATATCACTTCTACGAGACTTCCCTGTGCCACGGGTAACCATTTCATTTAATCATGCATAGGTTCTTAAACAAGGGACAAAAATGTCATTAAATTATTAGCAGTGTATCTTATCTGCTTAAGACTGTTCTGGATAACATGCTCTCATACTTTATAAAAATCAGAGACTTCCATGTTTGGTGCAGAACATTCTTTACTGATATGTTCAAATATTGCTAATGCAGATTCTTGTCAACCATAGCCTCCTATATATGCAAATACAGGTCCTTCAAACTAAATACAATTCTGATATCTTCTGCTGTTTTGAGAACAATTTCTGCTCTCAAAACGTTGGCAGAAGATATGGTCTATTCACCACTCAGCCACCTGATGTGGCTTGTAACCCGAGAGTCTTTCATCAACTTCAGTCGCTGCAAAAGCGTCACTTTATACATTAAATACAATATTATTTCTTCTCTTCTTGCATATGTATTCCTAATAGCAAAGTGACATTACTGAATGACTAGATTCTATAGCACTACAAAGAAAACAGTTATCTAGAACTAGAAGTGATATATTAGTCATTTTACTCACTGTCTCTCTAAGGATGCAAAACACGCAATAAAGACACCGCAACGAAAGCCTCTTATGAAGATTATATATAAAATCCAGATATTTCATTAGCATAATCATGGAAGATACACAGGTAACTCAAGATGGTATATAGCTCACACTGGTTTCTATCTATGATAAAAACATGTCAGACATGATGTAACGCTGATTATAAATCAATGGAATATGTACAGAAAAGATAAATGTCCATCTTCAACACTGCAGAAGAATGCATGGGCACTGTAATTCTGCTTGCTGTCAAATATTAACCAAAATAAAATTTTGAATATTTTCTCACAATTTCACCCAATTTTCATAAGAGAAAGTCATACAATAATAACTAAGTATCTGGCCCCACCAAACATTTTAAATCAAATTTTATACTGTATATTAAATTTGAAATATGTGGTCCAGCACAAAGAAACTACTTAATTCTACTCTATGCAGAGTCATCTTACAATGATCATGCTTTAATAGGTCATTTCATAATCTTAAACAACTGACAAAAGTACAGATACTTTAACTGTTTTATTTTTTGGTTTCAGTATTAGGTTAAGATTTTTCTATAAACACACAGCTGATCCTCACTTCAAAATCACACACGAGATACCTAGGATTTCATAACCTCCTTTCATCTTTCTCACTTGCTTTCCAGTTAACTCTCAACTATCAACACACATTTCTTTATAAACTTTACAATAACTTTGTACGATTTTAGTTTGTGTACGCAACAATTCCTCCCAATCATGTACATATACAGAAAATGTCAGTGTGCACACTCAGATACACTAACAACAGGAAAGCATCAGAAGCAAACATCACACAACAAAGAATTACTTTTAAGGGAGAAATACATATGTTTATAAATAAACACACTGTGTTAATTATAAAAAACAAATAAGATTTTGTGCACTTCCATTAGATACAGGGAACATCCTGCAACACCACTGGAATCTGCATACATTCAGTACAAAAACATCCAGTTTTCAAGTATGTTTTGTAATTTCTGTGTTCAAACTCTTTATTTCTTCTAACAATGCTGTTCAAAGAAATTCTACTTCTGTGGTGCATAACTGCATAGAAAAACTATCATATAAATTTTCATCAATTTATATTTACTAATGAGTAATTAAATGTAAAATACAAAATTATGCTTGCACTTAGCTTAAAACAAAAGACAAAAAAGCATATAAAATTAAGCTCTAGTATAACATGAAACAATATGGTAATGTTCTTCTGCATACACAATGCAAATGAGAGTAACTTCCTGTCAAATGAAGAGACTATTACAATTAAATGTGCAGCTAACCAATTTAATATTAAATCTCAATTTGAAAACTACAACTAAAAGCAGAGCTGGAAATTTAATATTAATGGTCAATTATAACTGGAAGAGGATATGAGATTCAAGTGAACATATGATAGAAGCAGTCAGTTTTCAATGATATTCTCTAACACAACATTAAAACTGTCACAGCTCTGGATTTAAGAACATCAAAAGCTAATGGAAAGTTCTACAGAACTTGAACAACATGACAAACATAATAGGTCATGTTAAATAACTATATCACATGGATTCCATTAAACAATGCTCCAACAGAAAAGGAAATTTTTAATATGCAATTTTACTGTCATTTAAGCATATACTTTCTACTCACACTTCTAAATAATTTATAATTACAGCTTTTATGCAACTTTCATCTTCACTGTCACATAAAACAACTGTCAGTACAGTAGTACAACAACAAAATTTTAATAAAAAGATTCCATTTTTATGTTTGCTATTTCCATGAAATGAGCAATATCTGATTAAACAAGTCAAATCAAATCTAACACTGTAATAATAGCATCTGAATATACCCTGTACCAA
>NW_019059681.1:203673-226574 GCF_000696155.1 Zootermopsis nevadensis
CTCTAAACCACACTTGCAGCATTTTTACTAGTTTATAAATTACAATGCACACCATTCACAAACCCCTTCTTGCACATTTTACCTGCATCCATATCTCTCCAATATTTCAATTAACAATCTAAGTAAAAGTAGATATTTTCACACTCTATACAAACATCCCATACAAAAAGAACAGATAAATGAGCTGTCTGTTTCACATGACATCTCCAGACAAATTTGAAAAACAGTGTTAATGTCCAACAACCTACTAATATAAACCGGACAGTTATGTGGTGACAAGTATAAACCAAACATTGTAAGCAAATTCATAATATGAATGAAAGGTTCCTTTATTGAGAAAGGTCAAGAACTGAGTAAATATGCCTCAAACATACCAAAATTGTGATTCAATTTTACAGATATACAATACTTCTATCTAAGAATTTTGTAATAATTTTAAAGACTATATTTTATACATATTCTAATGTAATAATATTAAAAATAATCAGGTATATGCATACATAATCAAAATCCTTGTGTGTTTAAAGATATATAAGACTTAAATTATTCAATTAAATAATTCTATGTGTGTGTGTGTATATATATATATATACATATATATATATATATATATATATAGACACAAACACACACACACACACACCTGACGTCTGTACCACATAAAACATTTCTGATGATATAGTCTAACATGATATCTTACGTCTGGTAAAGAAACACACAGGAGAGAAATATACTGGTATTTGAAACTTTTCAAAATGATAATACTTTCATGAAGCATTACTGTCCAAAATTCCTGACAGAATGAACTAAATAAATGTCTACATAACCCTTTTACTGACCCTAATCAAATTACTGGTCAGTGAAATATTGTAAGATAATCACTGTGTCTGTGGTATATATTAATTTCGTCATAACTGTGAGCAAACACACACACTACACAAATGCACACAGAACTTTGACTGTCAGCAGTACAATAAGGGGATCAATCATTTGCTTTATACTTCAGACTGTCGTTCTTATTTGTATGTTTCTTCATTTTGGATTTAAAACACATTCAAAAGTCAAACATACAATATACAACCAAGTTCAACTGTATCACTCACTCACTCACTCACTCACTCACTACTGCTCGTTTCATCAGCCTAGAAATTACTATTTTATGGAATATTCACTTTGTTCCAAAGTCTGCAAATAAACAATGGCAGGAAGAGTGAGTGACAATTGAGCACAGTTGTAATTTTTCTTCCAATCAGCATACTCAGTCATATTTCAAGAAGCTCTCCTGCTTACTTCCTCTCTGAGGCCAGGAACCAGGTTGCTGTGGTGTATTTGACCCTGGAGCGCCTGCGCCTTGACCAGCATCACCTGCCCCTCCTGCTGCCCCTTGATTCATCCAACTAAGGAACCCACCCCCTGCCTGCCCTGTTGCTGCAGGAGGTGCTGCCCCTTGTTGAGGTCCTGCTGGTGCTGTACCAAAACCTGCAGTCGTAGCAGGATTGCCAAATCCCTGAGGAGCACCATCACCACCACCCCCTGGTGCCTGATTCCCTTGCAAATTTCCAATAAGACCCCACCCTGCTTGATTTAATGCTGCAGCCACAAGAGCAGGATTCATAGGCAGAGCTCCTAAGTTCAAAGTTCCCATACCCAATGGATTGTTCATGTTCTGTGCCCCACCACCTCCTGCAGCACCAGGCTGACCTGTTATACCCAGTGCCTGGAGATTTGGCATATCAATGTTCCCTCTATTAGCTGGACCACCCTGGTTCCAGCCTCCTGCTCCAGCCCCCATGTTGCTGCCCCCAGGACCCCCATGATGTTGGTGGTGATAATGATGTGCTGTACCTGCCCCCCCACCGAAGGGGCCTGCCAAGTTTTTTGGCTCTCGAGTACCAGGTCCTCCTCGGGGTCCCCCAGCCCCCACCCCTGCCCCACCTCCATATGACCGTCCATTTGGATCAGTCTTGGGGGCAGCATTACTCACATGTACTGACACACCTTTGATGATGTGGTCCTCTCCACACAGACCCTGGGCAATCTCTGGATCCAGGAAGGTTACAAATGCAAATGCTCGGAATGGCTTGGGTATGAATACATCTGTGACTTCACCATACTTGGAGAAATACTCGCGCAAGTCTTCAGATTGCATGTCCTCTGTGCATCGACCCACAAACACCTTGCATGGCACCTGTTGAATCTGGCCCTCCTGTATAGCAGACAGACAAAAAACATCATTTCCTACATGACCACTGTCCCACTGTCATTAATTATAAAAATTAGCTTCTGCATACTGTATAGTAATGAAATATTTATTTTTCTTTACACATCTGTCATCAAAACTAAGACAAGTCAAAATAAATTATTCTGTAAGAAAGTTATAAACAGGAATATACATATAATTGAGTTTCTGAGTAACAGACAGAACCACAATAAAAGAATAGTTTTTCCATGTCACATTTAAATTTGGCAATAACTTCCATCTATAAAACATCTACATGTTTATGCCATCCCAAACAACCCTTCACTGAAATTAAACTGAACATGTCCATGACAAGCTTCACTCATTATTTCCATATGGATATGTGAATTTTATAATTCTTTGTCCAACTGGTATACTGCATGTGGGTCACCTCACCCAACATGGTAAATATTAAAACATATTCTTCCAGACTAATTATAACAGCTTTCTAATCACCAACACCTCTGAGCAGAAACACTTTTTAACAACACTGGTATTGTACAGAATTCAGTTATTAAAGAGAAAAGATGTAACCACATGTCCCAATAAGAGAACATATAATGTTTACATCTTAAAATATACACACACTCTATTCTTGTTTATAAGCATACATATTATTTTTATTTTGCAGACAAAATCATAAAAGTATACAATGTTCACTTAATAGGCACATTTGGCAGAAGGAATTATAATTGACATAAAGATGGCTGGTTGTCTTCTGTAATGACACCCTGTAGTCTGGTGGACAATGACTGATATTTCAGAGCTGCTTACTGTCTCCAACATCAAGACCCTGAAGATGGAGGTAGTAAGCATGCCTAAACATTAAGCAGTATCTTCCAGACTACACAACATAACATCCCAGAAGACAGCCATTTTCATAATTGTTGCCACGAAAACCTGAAATCTCTCCTAAAAATGACATGCTCTTCAAATTACAAGAACATTATAATTGTAGTCATAGGAACTTTATTATTATGATTATTGTATTTACTTTATTTTCTTTGTGCTGTATCTGTAATTGGCCATCTGGCTGTTGATGCAGCACTCTAATAATAAACAACTGAATAAATTAAAATGACAAACTGAATTAATAAGTAATCAATACTACGACTGTGTTGATTGTTATTATACACCAACTAACTAGATGGCTTACCGAACCCGAAGATTCATCACCGAATTAACCAAAGCCCTCCACCAGACCCTGTCCTGGGCCAACAAAATCCAGTTTCCTTCGCTTCATATCTCCCATAGATCCCGCCTGAGATTATACTCCCATCTACGTCTAGGTCTCCCCAGTGGTCTCTTCCCTTCAGGTTTCCCAACCAGTACCCGGTGCACACCTCTTGTCCCATCATGCGCGCTACATGCCCAGCCCATCTAATTCTTCTAGACTTAATCACCCTGACAATACTGGGGCAGGAGTACAGATTTTTAAGCTCATCGTTATGTAGTTTTCTCCACGCCCCATCGTCTTCCCTCTTAGGCCCAAATATCCTCCTCAACACCCTGTTCTCAAACACCTGCAATCTGTGTTCCTCCCTCTGAGTGAGAGACCATGTTTCCTAAGATAATTTTGCCCGCCTGTCTTCCGATGACAAGATACTAACATGTACTTAGTTTTTTCTGAATTCACTTCTAGCCCCACCTGTCTACTAGCCTCTAGTACACACTAAAATAAAATTATACAGACACTTGTTTTATATACAAATCAACTGTAATACAATACTAAATTAACAGAAAACAATTTCACTGCAGTCTAAACCTGATCAAGGCATTTACAGTGACCTACAATAAGATTATGTTATTAGGACCTTGTGTAAAGAGGCCATTAGATTGTAGAACCTAAATAAAAATTGAAATGGCTTGACAATTTTTCATAGAATTCATAAATATTAAATATAATGAAAATTGGTTAATCTGTTCCCAGGTTGTTTCATGCATACAAACACAAAGATTAATGGAGCAACTTTAACAGGCACTCTGGAGATTTGCAAATATACCTTTAATAATGATGGGAAATTAAAAATGTACCAATGAAGAATGGCTTGAATTACAAATAACAGGAAACATTAACAATTAGAGACAGTACTGAAACTACAGTTGTATTTGTACACCTACAATTTAAAAGACCAGTGTATGGTTAGCAAGATCAATGTAATTCTGAGCCTTGATTTAACCTCTTAAAGACACTATTTCAATTCTGAAGTTTAACCATGTTAAATTTGTAGTGAGTGTTTTACTGGCACAGCATCTTGCTTGCTTGTCACTTTTAAGAAAACAGCAGACATGAACATGACCCCAGAATCTGCGATATTGTTTCTGACAAAATCTGATCATGAAGAAAGTTTGTTGCAAAATAGTAACAAAAATTCTAAGTAACAAGCAAAGAATAAGAGAGAGAAAAAAATATGCTCAGAATTTTAGGCAAAACTAAAAAGAACTTGGCATTTTGGAAAAAATAGTGAAGAATCTTGGGTCTTCCCGTACAACCTAGAAACAAAACACCATTCTCCAATGAAAAAGTTCAGAGTCTCTGAAGTACAGAACAAGCATGAATGTCAAAATCCCCATCTGCTTTTTTGTGTCAAAAAATTACACATATAAATATGTTCCATCAAAACAGACAACCAAACATTCTACTTTATAGTTCATAATACTTACATTCATCAAAAAGACCAAATATCTGAACCGAAAAACGGTATGTGAATCTTTACACTTCCCATACAACACTTTGGTAAAACTATTCTTGGCCTAAATTCAAATACTGGTGCTAAAATATCTGCCACACTTACCTCATCTGGCTCCATGTAACTTCTTAAAGTTTCCAAACTAAGTCTTCTTGAAATGAACTTAGTTTGAACTACACACACTCAGAGCAATGTGATGACATGAAGCAAAAGTACTTTTGGAAAAAGATATCCAGTACAAAGTCAGAAGGTAAGTACTCTGAAGACAGCTGTATTCATTACATTTTAGCAGTCATTACACACACACACATTTTTTACAGAATCAGCCTATCTGTCATTTGTCAGACATCACATGATTGTAAATCTAAAATTATAAACAAAATGCTATGACTGATGAGTTATAATTAGGACAAGCCAGACCTGGCAAGAATTGACAAATTCATTTCAAGAAATAAAAATTATTAACTGCTGAAACTATGCTGCTGCCAAACATAATAAAATCATACAGTTCAACTCAAAATATTATTTTCTACTCAGATAAGTTAGGTGACCTGTAAAGGGACAGAGCAATCAACATAAAGACAAGCTCTGATCAAGAATCAAAGTAGTAAAGAAAACATCATACACTAGTTGAGAAATGAGCAGAAATGAGATCAGACACTGCAAATTGGCATCCACAAATACTGAGAATCCTGGACAAGTATGAATCCAACTACAACATGTTTCTTCTACAGAATGATTGAAAAGTCATGCAACATATTAAAATATTTACTGATGGATGCAATTCAATACAATTTGATTGGATTAATAAACACACAATATCACTAACTATACAAGAGCCCATGTAGGTCATACCAGTGTGTCAGTCATCTTCAAAGAGTCAAAGTGCAAGCATGTCTTCTTCACAAGTGCTAATTACTGAACACTACCTGGCATGTCATTTTAACTTAACTCACCAGAATGAGTTCAGGGATACATTAACCAATTCTCTTGTGTCAAAGAAATCAACAATTTACCATCTGGTTAGAATAGAATAGAATTTATTTACAATCCATAGATCCTTTATAGGCCTAAGCCAAGGATGTAAAACAGGTCATAGCACAAATACAATATTTGTTTCTAGTAGGAATATAAATACAAAGATATTACAGCTATTTACAGACTTTTGGAACTACAGTATTACAGCAAAATAACTATTATGAGAACCATCACCATTATTACTTAAATGTATTTATAAATTTTTCTACTGAGTAGAAGGAGTGAGATAGGAGATTCTCTTTTAACGCTGGCTTAAACATCTTTATATTGCGGTTTAAACTTTTTGTAGTAGGTGGAAGATTACTAAATAACTTAATTCCAGTATAGCAAACTCCTTTTTGACATTTACTGAGGTTAGAAAATGGCACATGAAGGTTGTATCTTATATTGTGGATCTCTGTATTTGTTCGAAATTTTTTCACGTTATGCACTACAAATGATAATAGTGAGAGCAAGAATTCACTGGGTAGTGGAAGAATAATAAACTTCTTAAATCATTCCCTACAAGAGTCTATCCTTTTAGTGCCTGCCATTATTCTAATGATCCTCTTCTGAGTGGAAAATACTTTTTCGCTGTCCATTGAATTTCCCCAGAAAATGATTCCATATGACATGATGGAAGTAAGCAAAATAAACTAATTTTAAGGTTTAAATGTTTCTGTGACATAAAAAGTGTGCAGGACATAAATTGTTCTGGTTGACCTTAGGTGTTAAATGACAATAATTTGGATTTAATCTGTCAAACTTCATTATGTCCTCCACAAAAGTCACAGAGAAAACATTCTCTTCAAAATGGATTATCCAATGAAAGTAAACATAAGGCTATAAATATTTTAAAACTTCATCCATATTCTGTACGTCATGCACAAACTTAAGGAACTTGATAAGGAAAAATGACTTCAGTACTGCAAATGGTTTACAAACTTCATTCAAGGAGGTACAAACATTTAAATAAAGTTTCCTATAGTATGGTTCCACCTAAGTGTATATGTTAAGAGCCAAAAAAGCAGAATATGAAGTGCTGAAATTCTGCATACCTCCAATAAACACTGTTTCACTCCTTAAAAGTCAAAGTATTATGTGCTGTCTCTCAGCATATGGTAATTGCTCCATTTTCTTCAGTGAAACAATAGTAGCTGAACATTACCAGAAACTGTTTATGAATTTCATTTTCCTTTTGGAAGTTGATGAACAGAATGCTGGCTTCAGCCTGTGTGATATATAGGCTGGAAAAGTGTTTGCCAGACTGGTGTCAAAACAGCTGGGTATGGGCCAGAAAGTCTGCAGGACTATAAGGTACTGAAAAGTGACTTCACTGAAAGGACTTGTGACAAAACCTGGACACACCAGTACCTAATCAGAAGGCAACGAAAGCATGCAAGTTTGTCTTCACCAAATAAATTCAAGAGTGAGCAAATATATGGCAACTGTCTTCATGTATACTATCTACATCAGTCATGTTGATTCTCTACAATGTGGAAATTCATTTATTGTTATTAAAGGAATGTGAATAAAAACCATTTGCAAGAAGAGGCAAATTTTAGTATAAAAAGCAGCCCCTCAGCAAGATAAATACCCAGTCACACAAAGTCCAAAAATGATTAAACTACTAATTTACTAAACACATGCTAGGTCTTATGCAGTCCAACCTGCCATCACTGCAGCAGCATAACAATGAAATAAAAATAAAATAAAATCAACTAGTGGTCACAAAGTATGGGGTTAAAATCCCCTATTCCCATGCAATAAAGATTGAAGTTCTTGAGGAAAAGTGCTTCAGAAAATCCATCATTGTCCACTTTTAACATTCAACAATTTCTGTCTTTTTGGAACACTGAAGTGGTGTACAAGAGTTCAGCAGTGTTGAACTCAATAATCAGCTGCAACATCATGTCTTTTATTAACTGCTGCAGAGATCTTTAAGAACTTCAGTGCATATGGATTTACAATGCTCATACAGAAATGGAAAACACTGGTAAAATTAGAAGAAACCGACAAACTCTTGCAACACATGTACGATGCACACTCTGTGCAACAAAAAACAAGTGCTTAAAACTGTCCAAATCAAAACTGGAACTGACATAAGCATACAGCTGAAATCATAATTCAAATCAGTTTTGATCTCTTGCATTGGTCACATATGGCATTTATCTACCTCCCATTAATTGCAATTATTTATGCCAAATGTCTATTAAGTTGCCTTCAGTAGACTACTGGTTAACGTGCTCGCCACTGAACCCAAGGTTCGCGGGTTTAAACCTGGCCAAAGTCGATGGATTTTTAAGGGTGATAAAAATCCATAGCACAACTTCTCTCGGAGGGGAAGTAAAGCCGGTGGTCCCATGTCGCAGATTTACAGCATGTAAAAGAACCTTATGTACGCAAAATTCAGTGGCCATTTCTCACCCAAGTCTCCTGATTCACTGCTAGATGGCTCTGGCAGTCAAATCAGGATTGAGTAGAAACTGGCAGAATCAGTAGGCTGGTCACTCACTACTCACAAATGCACACTTCAAAAGACTAAGAAACCTCTGAAAGGAGGCGGCCAAGAGCCACTGGTAGTAATAGTAGTAAATGTCTATTAAACAAAGACATCAATATTTCTATTTTGATGAAAAACACAAATTGATGTCTATGACTTTTATGAGATGTGTGACAAAATCCCACAACTAAATGGAGGTGAAGACTCTACTGTGCTTGTCCAACCACATTCCCTGGTAGAAAAGTCAGAAAGGTAGGGGTCCAATGTTGATGCAAAGACTACACTTGCAAGTTCAAGTCTTTCTGTAAATGCATATGTTGCACTCACAAAAATACCTATTTAAACCATGTTAAAAAATGTTAATGCAGAACTCATACCAAGATTAACTGGAAATGGATACTGAACTATAAAGCTTCTGAAAATCATAAATCATAATGTATGTTTGTTGTCTGTAAAACATATCCAGTCCAACAGCTTTTTGTTAATGAGCAAAAATCTCAAATCCTCCTGTGCAAAAAGTAAATGTCAGTTTATCATTAACATTATCACTATTATTTGTGCTGATTTGCAAGGATAGAAATGTAAGCAAAGCACACATTTCTGCCATTCTTCCATGTGTTGTTTACAAGCATTTTGATTTAAAGGTTCCATCCTGGATTAATTTGGCTCAGGATAGGGACCATTGGCGGGCTCTTGTAAACATGGTAATGAACCTTCTGGTTCATAAAATGTTGAGAACGTCTTGAGTGACTGTTAGCTTCTAAGGAAGGACTCAAAATCATGGAGTATTTGTGCAAATACAACATATGTATTTAAAAACGAACATGTTATATCAGGACTCAATCTTGCAAATGTAATATTCACATTAACACTAACCCCTACATTACTGACTTGTCTACCTTGTCTGTCTTGTTTTAACCCTTACTGTATGGGACCAGGTATATAACTCTAACACTATGGGACCCCTAGACAGACGTTAACTCTTGGATTAATGGCTTAGCAGCACACTACTGTGATGTATGGCTAGCTGGACCACACGAGCAGTAACACACAGGCGATAAGTAGATTTACTACAATCAGTAATAACAACATGACAGACCCACATTTGACAATACCACCTCTTTACTCTTTCAGCATTAATGAGAATGTGTCAATAGCCAATAATCATCCTACTGTAAGTGTTTTGATCATCATACAATATATCCTGCCCACACATTTCATATCACATTCTTGCACTTAAAATAAAACATATGACTGACTGCATTCTGTTATGATCACCCTAAACTACATATTAACTGAAAGCCAACAAAGATCAATATTACTGCATTCTACAAACCTTGTGAAACGCTTTTGTCCATAATGGTGAAACAGTTAATATAGGATCATAAAATTATGTATGATAACATATAAAACTTATACAAAATTTGTGAAGGCAGTTTCTCTATAGCATGCAAAACAATATGGTGGTTATGCAAAATTATAATTTAGCATACAGTATGATGCGATAACTAATGAATAACTGGTGACACAAGTATGAATTTTGTTTACAAATAAGTGATTACAAACATGGCAATGGTGTAAAATTTTATAGTTATATCTGACAAATTTAATGTACAGAAAATTGGTACATTATAGTTGTTTTCAAAAAGGAAATGACAACAATGTGTAAAATATTTACAACTGTAAACAATAAAAACATAATTGCATAGAATTTGTTCCGATAACTACGTAAGTCAAGCGAGCTAAACAGCAGTAAAACCGCTTTTTATTGTTGGATAATAAATTTAATCACTTAAATATAACATTAACAACACAAGATTTGTGGATATTTGTACAACAGGAAAAACAGGCCTGAGTTCTAACCAGAATTCCCAGATTTCTATTTCTACTAAAAGAAAAGTCTCTTCTAGCTTAAAATCTTGTCTTGTTTCAGTATTTTCAACTAATACATAGATTTCATTTATTTAAACATTTTGAATCATATGCTGATGAATCAATGCAGGTCTTGAATGACACATCAATGGTTCATAAAATGTTGAGAACGTCTTGAGTGACTGTTAGCTTCTAAGGAAGGACTCAAAATCATGGAGTATTTGTGCAAATACAACATATGTATTTAAAAACGAACATGTTATATCAGGACTCAATCTTGCAAATGTAATATTCACATTAACACTAACCCCTACATTACTGACTTGTCTACCTTGTCTGTCTTGTTTTAACCCTTACTGTATGGGACCAGGTATATAACTCTAACACTATGGGACCCCTAGACAGACGTTAACTCTTGGATTAATGGCTTAGCAGCACACTACTGTGATGTATGGCTAGCTGGACCACACGAGCAGTAACACACAGGCGATAAGTAGATTTACTACAATCAGTAATAACAACATGACAGACCCACATTTGACAATACCACCTCTTTACTCTTTCAGCATTAATGAGAATGTGTCAATAGCCAATAATCATCCTACTGTAAGTGTTTTGATCATCATACAATATATCCTGCCCACACATTTCATATCACATTCTTGCACTTAAAATAAAACATATGACTGACTGCATTCTGTTATGATCACCCTAAACTACATATTAACTGAAAGCCAACAAAGATCAATATTACTGCATTCTACAAACCTTGTGAAACGCTTTTGTCCATAATGGTGAAACAGTTAATATAGGATCATAAAATTATGTATGATAACATATAAAACTTATACAAAATTTGTGAAGGCAGTTTCTCTATAGCATGCAAAACAATATGGTGGTTATGCAAAATTATAATTTAGCATACAGTATGATGCGATAACTAATGAATAACTGGTGACACAAGTATGAATTTTGTTTACAAATAAGTGATTACAAACATGGCAATGGTGTAAAATTTTATAGTTATATCTGACAAATTTAATGTACAGAAAATTGGTACATTATAGTTGTTTTCAAAAAGGAAATGACAACAATGTGTAAAATATTTACAACTGTAAACAATAAAAACATAATTGCATAGAATTTGTTCCGATAACTACGTAAGTCAAGCGAGCTAAACAGCAGTAAAACCGCTTTTTATTGTTGGATAATAAATTTAATCACTTAAATATAACATTAACAACACAAGATTTGTGGATATTTGTACAACAGGAAAAACAGGCCTGAGTTCTAACCAGAATTCCCAGATTTCTATTTCTACTAAAAGAAAAGTCTCTTCTAGCTTAAAATCTTGTCTTGTTTCAGTATTTTCAACTAATACATAGATTTCATTTATTTAAACATTTTGAATCATATGCTGATGAATCAATGCAGGTCTTGAATGACACATCAAAAGCAGGAAATTACATAAACATCAATACTGCACCAGTCTTCTGGTTACCTCCACACATATTCATTATTTTGGCAAAAAAAAAATACAGGTAACCCTCGATTTGCGCCGGTTCAGAATAACGCCGATTTTGAAACCAGGAAGTCAAAAAGTGAAGAATTTTTATTTTTACTATTATTTATAACGTTTTACAATGTTTCTCGTACTGATTCTTACACTAAATCGTAATTCTTACATGGCTGATTTTGAATAAAAATTATAAATACAGTCACCTCTGCAATTACGTATGTTTCGTTAACGCGAATTTTCTCCAATGAGATTGATGAATCGGTAAAAGCTGTTTGTGAAATGCAAACTTTTGCATATGTGAGTTTGTTCTTATGCAGTTTCATTTCTGGCGCTTTAAACTTTCAAAGGGCTAATATAATCTCTGCGGGGGTACCGCGATTATTTTCACTACGCGATTTTCTATAGATTGGCATCTTACATGAATGAAGCTATCGCATAACAGCAGAGATGACTGTACACATGAATCACATGAAATAATCGCAGTCAATCGCGGGGACCAACGAATTGCCGATTGTAAGTGTATAAAATATATTTTTTAAATTCCCTTTACTTTATTTACGTTATTTCAGAACTTTAAATGTAATGCCATTATATTACTCGTCAATGTTTGGGTGCCGGGAACGCACGTCATTGACTTCCCATTGATTTACATTATAAAAAGAGTTTCAATTTACGCCGATTCTTTTTATGCCGGTTCGTCCAGGAACGCATCCCCGTCGTAAATCGAGGGTTACCAGTACTAACAGAACTTCTACAAAACCCAAATTTAAATAATGCATGAACATTTTATCCTGGGAATAGTGTATGCCAGATAAATTGAAATGCTCGATTTATATACAATTCAATTCCACTATATAAGTATACTTTGTAGGGGCCCTAAAAATTTTCTCTAGTGTATATCTCGTATTCTTGGCCATAAAAGAGTTATGGGTGATTAAATCATGAGTTCTTAACACAGAATAGATTTATCTGACACTACTACAATAAGATCCTTGGACTGATATCTGACAGACAAATGATCACTGTCCTGGTTCACTTCATTTAACTGTTCTCTGCTTATGTCTTAACTAAACTGTTCATGGCTCTGCAGTTCTGCATTCCACACTCCTTTGGTGCTGTCTTCATACTTCACATAAGAACACTCACTTGTTGCCTGCTACTTCAAAATAATTAAGTTTCTGACACTGTAGATACAATGTTTCCTGGTGACACAATAAGGAAGCTGGACAGAAAGAATGGAAATATGCCAGCATAAAGGTGGCTTGCAGGTAAGTTGATATGTAACACAAGGACAGCTGTGGTGTTGTAGCAGGTGGGGTGGGGCCTTGCAACAACATGTATGAATGAACAGTGTCTTACCTTTTGTGAGGTAATCCAGATAAATTTGTGCAGAAACAGTTCTTTGTGTTCACACAGAGTTAATTACATCAGAACTCCGATATCACTGCACAAATTTAAAAAAGTAACATGGCTCTTACAGTATCAAGTTTGACTGCACACAGAAAAAAAGCATAAAGTGCCCACATTTATCAGTCCTCCATGCCTGACATGTTTGCCATTTTGTACTATTTACATGAATGTATACTCTGTGGTAGCGAAAAAGAAACTATGCCAGACAGCATGAAGAAAATTAAAAACCAAGGCATATGATTCAGATATAAATTTTATTAAAATTTTAATCTGTGTTAAATCTTTTGTAAACTGGCACTTAAAGAGTTAAACTTAACTGTATGGTTCCCCATGTTCAATAAACATTATACAACGCAGAAACAAGAAATGTGACAAATATCAAGAGAGATACCCAGATGATGCCTACACAAAACAATTCTAGATACATAAAAATATTATGACAAAGCAAGAATATGTCACAGTTAATAAGAAGGAAATTAAAATACTAAAAAACATTATAAATCAAATCAAACTGTCTTCATATCTGAGGCAATAAAAATGACACGAAAGGAAAAAGTTTCAAATTTCGTAGCTAGACTGTAAGCGCAATAAGCAAAGAAACTTTCGGAACTGTTTGTGTATCAAAATAAACAATGGGGAATGTGCCTGGTGTGGCCCACTGATGGTTCTGCAGCATACTCAGCTAAACAGCCAACATCAAATGCTGACATCCCACATTTGTGCATAAGTAGTACTCACTTTTAAATAAACAACTGTAAGTAAATGAGAAAATAAATATTTCTATTTTAGTGATTACACTACATATCAAAGACAAAACTTAATTCAGTTAATTAATAATATGACATATAATCGTCTGCTGGACTTACCAAGATTATGACCTTTATTCTGATTAACACAGTCACTGATTTGTTAGAGAATGAGTAAAGACAGAATGATGAATGTAAACAGGACTTCCAGGACATAACAGACCTGAACAATGGTCTATGCAGCAAAACAAAAGTGAAGGATATGAGTGAAATCTGTACTTCAATTGTGCAAAATGTATAGTAATTTGAGAAGTTATGTGAATGCACCAAAGTATTTGGGATTATCCATCTTTTTCGATTTTCATGTGTCTTTTCACCGTCATTAGCCTGGATAATCAGGAGTTTCCTGTTTTTGGTCACACCACAATGTACAGTCAAACTTAATGAACTCTCTGGTTAACTACATTTCATTAGCGCTATCTTCTGTGATTTAAAGTGATTTGACTAACTTATATCGGGGGCTGCAGTCAGGAAAAGTTCAACCAGCATACACAAAATTTAACACACTGTGCCAAAAACACACACACACACACACACTTACCATAAATTTACATGTTGAAAATTGTGATTCCAATATTCATTTAAGAATGGGGCAACACAATTAAAACTCATTTCACAATTTGGTGACAAATTTGAAAAACTGTAGTTAATAACCACAACTAACCCTTTTAAGATATACAATGAATATGAACAATTCTGTGAATTTTCATGTCAGTTATCAAAATGTAAAAACCAAATACACAAAAAACAACTTCAATAATAGTAGACAGCCACCATTGAACTCACCACCATCAAAATGTCAAAACCAACTTTAATAGTGAATGTTATCCGAAGTAGTAATGCAGAACCTATATTGGATTTCTTTTGTTTATAATAATATATTATCCTACTAAAATATGAAAATCTCTTATCTTCTACAGTTAACTGTTTAAAGGACTCATAAATTTTCCTCACATATCATTGTGTGGCATGAAATATATGGCCTGTAATTCTTCTGACACAGGAGATAACGCATCACTATTCTGTAATAAACCCTGGCAAATAAGATGAGAACTTTCACCGTCTCAGTGGTGTGATGCCAGGTAACACAACATTTAAATAAAACCAAGCTTCCTCCATTATCTGTACCATACTACTTTTACACTAAAAAGCACACAAATTAAAATAATCTGTTCCACTGACCCTCACACCCCACTGCCCAAAGATCTATCTTCACCTAATTCTTCTATCTTCTTTTCAGCCTCCAAAAGGTCACTTTCCAAGTGGTGTACCCACTGTAATTTTGTATGTATTCCTCACCTCACATCTTAGCTACACATCCAGCCCATTACAGCCTCCTATATTTCACTATCATGAAGATGATAATGATACATAATAACAATTGTTCCACAATAGCTGGAGAGAAAAGAAAACTGAAAGGAGTGAACAGTAAAACTGTTAATTTTTGCAAGTTATCTTTGGAGAAATTGTGTACAAAACAAACCAGAATGACATAAAATGAAGTTTGGGTTAGAAAAATTGCACAGTTAATAGAAAACAGCACACACAAAACACAATGGAAAATGGAATTAAAGAACTGGAACTAATGAAAGCATGTGAAGTATTTGGACGTAGAAGAGAACCATAATATGGACATAAAAATTAGAAAGCAAAGTTTAAGAAAGAATGTGTAAGGAGACTGATTCATTCTGAACACTGAGTTGAGTGGAAAAAATGAAATGCAAGCAATTGGATCATTGACAATGCCAGTGCTAAGACATAATTTCAGAATAATTAACTAGCATCAACAAGAAACACAAACACTGGATTGAAAAACAATAAAAATTCTAACCATCCATAGACAGCATCACCCAAGAGCAGATATTCATTGCTTATATGTTCTCAGAAAAGAAAGATGAAGAGGACTGATGCAGGTGGAAGAAGCCTACATAGAAGAATTATTAAATTGGTGGAATATGTAAAAAATTAAGAAGATTGATTGATACAAACTGTGAACACACCTACATAACATAAAATCAAGACTACTACACACAGCTAACAAATTTGATAAATAAATAAAATAAAATACAAGTTTGTATAATACATTGTTCTGCAAGAAGCTGCTATAGATGCACTGAAGTGTCAACTTGGCTTTGGCACTGCGTTGTTTGGAGTGGACGTACTTTGTGCATTGTGTATTACTGCGTCGTCAGAAACAGCACAATGGAATGAAGTGTCAACAACAAGCTTTGTGAAAGCTGTGGAAAAGCCCCACTGACACGCATGCAATGTTACGAACAGCTTACGGGGATGAGGGTCTGTCCCGAGCACAACATTCCGATGGTTTAAGCATTTCTAAAATAATCCTCCGAAGTGGAAGACCGAAAACGACCTCCAACCTCAACTTAGTAGACAAAGTGAGCAAATTTATTCACAAGATACCACCGATTGACACTCAGGATGATGGCAAATGAACTAAATGTGAATAAGGAATCGACAAGATCCCATAATTATCACAGACTTGGGTAAAACGAAATTTTGTGCGAAATTTATACCACTCCCTTTGCGTGATGAGGATGCCAGCAAAAATTTTGTGTAAACAGCTGACGGTGAACCTGCTTTTCTACACATCGTCATTACTACGGATGAGTCATAGTGTTTCCAGTATGATCCTGAGACCAAAGACAAAGTGCAGAATGATAACCGCAGAGTTCACCAAGACCAAAAACGGTGCATTTCCAAAAATCACGCATCAAAACCTCCTGATCACATTATTAGATTCCAAAGATATATCTATAAGGAATTTGTGCCTCAAGGACAGTCGATTGCGAGTACTACCTTGAGGTACTGAAACATTTGTTGGCGAGAATGAAGTGTGAGGCCAGATTTGCAACATTCTGGTTGGCGACTTTTGCATAACAATGTGCCTGCTCACACACCGATCAACGTAAGTGCATTTGTGGCCAAAAAATGGGGCTGCTGTACTAAGTCACCCTCCGTATACACCCAACCTGGCTCCACCAGACCTTTTTTCTGTTTTCCAGTTTGAAACTGAGATTGAACCGTCGCCGATTTGGTACGATCAATGACATTCAGAAGAATGTGACGGCAAAAGTGAATACCATCACAGAAGCCGAGTTTGCAGGCTTTCCAAAGTTATATGAATTCTGTACTAAGTGTATTCGGTCCCTCGGGGACTATTTTGGGGGAAACGGTTATTAAATCTGTTCTCAGATGCTTTACTTTATTTGTCTTATTAATTTTTTGTTGCACTGTGTAAGTCAGGAGGTACTTTTGGATTGTAAAATGGAGTTTGGAATCATCTGAAAACAGAATTTTTATTTTGTCTGTATTAAAATTCATCTGCATAGAAATCCAAACCCCAGAAAATTCTAAAATCTAAAAAGCCTTAGTTCCCATGCTTTCCAGATGAGGGGTTCAGTATGGTAGTTCCTTAAATCTTGTACTTCTGAATATTTCTAATTCTTATAATACTCCAATTACAAACATTTCTTGAAACTGGATCTGCAGACTGAAGACCACCATTGATATCCTGGGCTCTGAGTTTGTACACTTCAGTGAATGGACTCAATATGGTGACATTTTCTTGGACTCAATTCAAGCCTCCTTTGGATGTAATCAAGATCTTCTGTCATTACCACAAGTTTTGGGTGATGATAAAAAATGACAGTTTGCTACAACTCTTGGCATAACTTTAAAACAAATAGTATATTTGGTACAGGTGAATCCAGACACTGCCAATAAAATTTTTGACATTCTCAAAAGTAATGTGTTCTTTGTAGGAGTACTTCAACAGAGAATGCCAACAGCTGACAAACACAAATCAGTAAGCAACAAAAAATTAAGAAGGCTGGTGATTATAAGGATGCTTGCCAGAGCACTTGCCAGGAAATACATTCCAGGACTAACCAACATTTTGCATTAACTTTGGAAGAAACTCTGCTTCACTATACACAAACATTTATCAAGTAACACATTATACCTTCCACTTTCTGAGAACACAACTCAATTCTCTGAAAAGAAAACAAAATATTTTGTGCATAACTTTAAACAATATCATACATGAACAATGTGACAATATGCATGAAACTTGGGTCAAAAGTATCATGTTCTCCACATCACATATAAAATGTGTTGACAATGAATCATCATGAAAGTAAACAAATGATGATGAATAGTAACCAGCATGAATCTGAATGCTTGACCCAGAGCACATTGAGGTGTTAAACCTATACAGTCCTATTTTACTGGATGTACAAGAAAAAGTGGCTTAAGACAGTGATACATAATGTGTAGTCTATCAAAGTTCTCTCTGCAGTTTATCACATTTTTCAGTTTTCTTGTTAGGTTAATGGCCACCTTCACGTACATATATGATGATCACAAATTGCAAGTATAATCTTTAGATTAAATATATTTCATAGAAAGTGTTAACCACATGTTTCAAATGTTTTCAAACATATGGTGGTCACAAATTGCAAATATAATCTTTAGACCAAAATATTTCATAGAAAATGTTAACTGCATATTTCAAATGTTTTCAAACACATATGTCAATGCCATAATAAACAGCAGTTAATTTCCCAGCACCTCTTTGTTATGTCTTGCTACATGTCTGTTTCTGACTAGGCAAGGACTGGTTCACTGAAATTCCAAACTTCCCTCTTCCCATTAGGTTCAACTAGAGGCAAGTAACAAGGACCTTGTAAACAGCCAATTTTCAAAAAAGAACACTTTCAGGGCACAGTAAAAATCGCAACTTGATGAACATTAATGTTTGGTGAAAGAGAGCATAAACAAATTGTTTGAGTTCTTATTCAATGGCATTATCAGTTCAGCTGCATAGTTATATTTTATTACATGTAAAAACTGGACAATTAAAAATGTACTCCAGTGTGTACCATGAGACCAGTGGCCTTTAAAATCTGAGGATGACAGTCTAACTTCTTCCTGGGAATCTAACCACAAATCCCTTGCTGGCTCAGACTCTTGCAAAGTAATTCTTTGAACAGTGGATCAACAATGAACGTCGTGTGCTGAAAACCCACATCACACATATCACTCTTTAGCCAATCTTCAATGTTTCTTTGTTAATGTGTTCAAAATGCTCATAGCATAGACAATGTCAAGAATTTCAGACTTGCTAATTTCTTCATTAGAAGCTTGAAAACCATCTAGATCTGGAAACAGTTTCCTTCATGATCAAACCAGTGCTACAGAATTCATGGAAGAGCAACTCCAAGATATATTTAATACAGCACCCAAAACAAATTTCTTTCCCATAATCCTATTATGTTATCATCTTCATCTACTAGAGTTCTGAGAACCTCAGCCCAGTAGCATTGTTTCATGGACTCATTCACTGAAATACCTAACGCACAATCCAGCTAATTCTGTAACTTATTCTCTGCTCTCAAACCTTTCAAGTAACTTGAACTATGGTTTACTGTTAGTACAATTTTCAGACATTTTACTTAAGATCCACATGTATGAACTATCATTTTCACCTGATGCACAGTACAACATAACAGAATTTACTGTAACATAACCAATACTGAAAAAGACAAACTACACCTGAAGCAACCCTCCCTTTCCATCGGAACAAAGCATCTCGCTACACCACCAATACTCTTCATAAAGCAATGAGAAAGGTAATGTTCAGCCAATCTTCTGCAGACCCTCCCAAAACCAACCAACCCTCCTCTGAAGAGGGCACAGAAAGATGTTCGATGTCAAGTTCACACATGTCTGTGTTTATCTATAGAAGAAATATGTGCACAGATATTCCACAAACTACATAATCCACATACGAATAATCAGAACTTTAATGTAAAATTTCCTCATAAATTTGATATACCAACAGAAGCAGGCTAATTATGTTTAAATGAAACCTGTAGTACAGTCCTCATAGGCAACATCTGTCTGCTGCATTTACTATCCAGAATGGTCTGAAACAAGGAAGAATTTCTTTTCAACAATGCTGTTGAACATGTCATCAGAAAGGTCCAAGAAAGCAAAACGGGTTGAAACTGAATGATCCACATCAGCTTCTGGTCTAAGCTGAAGTTAATTTAACGAGTGAAAACATGCATATCATAAAGAAAAACAAAGAAGCTTATTAGATGTTGGCTGATCTAGCAGCAATTGCAGAGAAAATTATCATGTCTTGTTATCACTACAGGACAAAATGTAACACAGATCTAATATTTTGGAACATCAAATGAAAATTAAAGTGACAAAGAAATTAAGTACATATTAATTTTGGGTACATGCTTGCACCATGCTGTTCAGAATAATTTTATTTTTCAGTCTGCTAGCTTAAAATATAAAGATTAAAACATACAAAACTATAACTTTACCTGTTGTTTTGTATGGATGTAAAACTTTGTTGTTTACATTCAAGGGCAAACACAGATTAAAGGTGTAGGAAAATATTTGGACCTAAAGAAATAAAGTGATGGGCAGCTGAAAAAACTGCATGAGGAGCTTCATAATTTGTGCTCAGTACCAAATATTATCAGGATGATGAAATCAAAGCAAATGACATTGGTAGGTGATGTAATGTGGTGTATGGGGTGAGAAATGTGAGCAAGTCTGCTTGGAAAGCCTCAAGGGAAGCAACCACTTGGAAAACCTAGGCACAGTTGGATCTTAAGCAAATGGGGTTAAAGGATGTCGACTGGTTTCTCCTGACTCAGAACACTAACCTGTGATGGGTTTTTGTGAGCACAGTAATGAACCTTCAGGCTCCATTAAAAGGTGGGGAACTTCTTTACACTTTCAGCTTCCCACAGACTCTGCTTCATGAAGTCAATAAGCTTTATACAGTAGAATGCACAAAATTTCTCCAAAAGTTTGGTAAGTTCTGGATGTTAAAAACAAAGACTGCACCTGAGTCCAGGCCTGATGAATATGTGCCTCCAGGCAAACAACACCAAGAGAGCCTAAACATGGCCTCCAGATAGACTGTTGGGGTAAAAGAACCATGCTGCAAGCCTGTGTAGGGCTTGTGCTGCAAACAAAATGAACAGTAAGGCAAGGTCTGTTCATAATTTTTGCATCTTTCCATTATGTGCTGACAAATGCAAGAAAAAATTATCCCTGGTGCTTAATTAGAAACACATCATAAAGAGGTATTGTGGTACAGCTCTAGTCTTAGCCTTAGCAACAGATGGAAGTGAGTTTATACCATGGCTGCTTTACTCAGAGGGAAAGTCTCCAATGCCCATCACATAGGAGACTGAGTGGGGCCTCAAGGTATTTTAATGTTCAGAACATTTAATATGTACCAGTACAATTTAAGCGCCACTTAAATTACCAGATACCCTGTACCAGTGGTGTAAAAAAACTCATCTGTTTTGTAGATATAAATATGGATTCTTCACATGTATATGAAAAACAACGATTCTCAGAAAAAAGTTGGAACATCTAAAACCAGTTACTCCCAAAAATTTATTCTTGAATGATTTATATCAAAACTTTCCCCATACCAAATCTAAATCACAAGTAGGGCAGTACACTGTTGCAAATTTCTTAGTGAATTTTCTGGTGCAATGCTTTGCTTTGTCCACAAATACTATACAAATATGCTGCAACATTCCCGTTTGTTTTGCACCCCTTGCCGAAATTCTGTATGCATCATGAACTATAACCATACGCCTTCTGGCCAAACTTATCTGACTGGTCCTTGATTTCAATCTCTGTATCTGGCAGACCTTCAGGCACTTTCTCCATAAATCTGTTAAGGCTAAAGTTATCTTCCTTTTCATTCAGAGTAAAATGTGTTAATTTACAAGTTCAAGATCAAAGAGGTGGACAGCAATTTTTCTTCACCACTTCACAGACATTCTTTGAAATGAACTATATGCCAGCAACTGATCTGATTTGCCCACACTGACCTCACATTTATTGTAGCACATTAATGCCAAAGGTTTGGTTTTCTTGAGGGCTCCTTTAGCTGCTTGTTTATCAACCATTCTGTTATCATGTACTGTGCTTAGGATGTAAACATTTGGAATATCATATGGTTTGACTATGATAATATTTCTTTGCCCTTTTTTCATGTATTCAGTTCACAGATGGGCAAAAAGTATAGAACTTGTACACCATATACTTCCAAGTTACAAACAGGCCCATTTTTATCTTTACACTACTAAAATGCTTTGAATCCACATTAAGAGGCCTGCTTTTCATGTAGACTCAAATGTGTATGCACTTCCATAAAGCAAAAAACAGCTTTATCTGTTGTCACAAAATCATCTGTTGTGTACACAACTTAAAATTTTGTAGTGACATTTTTCAATACTGGTTGTATCTTTATCAATGTTTCAGAGGCAGCAAATACCTCTGAAACACACGTAGACTTCCAAAAGACTAGACAGTGCTACAACCCAGAAGACAGTCATCTTCAATCCTTCATTATTTTGGTCTTCACTAATTTCAAATTCATCTAAATCTGAATCAATCACAATGTCTGTGATAACAATCTAAGTAATAATGTCATGTAATGGAACAAACTTGTTTTAAAATTTCTATGATGCATGGAATACAATTCTGACCAGTGACAACTATACGAGGTGCGATCGAAAGGCTTCCAGACTGCGCGTATAAAAACCCTGTACACTTATCTCAGGTATTAAATTCATCTATCACCCTCGAAGTAGTTCCCCTGGGAGTGAACACAATGATCCCAGCGCTGCTGCCAAGCCTGGAAGCATCGCTGGAAATCTTTCTTTGTCAGCCTGTCAAGCACCATCTGCGATTCTGCCTGAATCTCTTCTATCGTCTCAAATCTCCTTCCCTTTAGCTGAATTTTCATCTTGGGGAAGAGGAAGAAGTCACACGG
>NW_019059681.1:234305-253472 GCF_000696155.1 Zootermopsis nevadensis
CAAGATGGTGCACAGCGTGGGATAGCTTATGTTTATTGTCAAAACATATGAAAGAGTAGTTTTGTGAAAATACAAAGACAGTTTCAGAGAAATTTCAACATGCAATAGGAACCAGCAAGATGAGCAATAATTCACCTGGTACAGAAGTCTGAATCAACTGCTAGTGTCTGTGACAACAAGAAATGTGTGTTGGGAATGTACAGGCCAGCTCACATGAAGGACAATGTTGTGTGTGTGTGTGTACATTAAGTGCTGCTTTTAAATTCAAGAAAATTTGTGACATGATGTACCCAGTCATTCCACATGAAAAGAACATCAAAAAACACCATCATACGATGGGATTTCATATTGTATCCATACAAAATTCAAGTGGTACAGATGCTTACTGCATCCAACTAGCAGTGGAGATGAGTTCTGTCAAGACTTCTTACAGTTTTTGCAGCAGTACTCGGCCACGTTAAATTTCCTGTGGTTTAGTGACAAAGACCATTTCCCCCTCAGTGCACTTATGAACAAGAAGAGCATGAGATTCTGGGTCTCTGAAAATCCACAGAACTGTGGAGACAACTACATCCTGCAAAATGTATGCAATCAGCAAGCAAGGGCTTACTGAACTAATCTTTGTGGAGGGCACCATAACAAACCAGCAGTACCCCCAGCAACTGCAAAATGAGGCCATTCTGGTAATTCAGGAAGCAAGACATATGAACACAACATTTTACCAGAAGGACGGTGCATGACCACATATAGTAAATGTTGTTTTGGACATCCTGCACAATGAGACTGGAAGCCATGTCCTATCATGTGAGCATGAGTGGTCCTAGCCACGATGTTCACTTGACATAAATCTCTGATTATTTCCTTTGGGGCTACCTCAAAGATGTGTACCATGCAATCCTGCACACTGTTCAAGAGTTGCAAGTGGAAACTAAAGGTATTAGCTAAATAGATCACAGATGGCAGGTTGCCAGACAGTAAGTTTGCGGTTAATTTACAGCAAGGATCTCATATTGAACATGTCTTCACACGAAGACTACATTCACACAAACTCTCCATGAAGGTAAGCTTTAATTCATGTATCACATGCTTCTGTACAATAGAAAATTATTAATATTAAATACATAAAAACTGTTGGGTGTTTTTCTGAACACCCTGCACATCAACCAAATTTATGTCAATACAAATTCCTTCCTTCATACCTATTTTAAAGTATCTGATCTACATCTTGATCTTCCAGGCAGCAATTTCCCCAACTAAATCCTATGTGTTTGTTTCCTCCATAAAAGTTACATGTCCAGCCTCTAATCTTGTTAATTAATATCTCATTGTAGCCTCTTTACCAAGCAGAGCTCATGAGTGGATTTTAATTAACCTTTTAGTATAATGGATAGAATAGTTTCATCATGCAGAATACACTGTGATTATGGATATAACAGTTCCACAACAGTAAGATATGCTGTAATATTGATCTTTGCTATCAATAGTTTGAGCTGTTTGTAACAGAGGATAGTTATGGTCCTATATCTTTAAATTTTAAATATGCAATGTAAGTGTTGTATTGCATTATTAATGTCGTATTAAAATGTGGGGACAAAGTACTGTAGGCGGTGTCTAACTGCACAAAACACCATGATTACTGGCACAGCCTAATGATGCATATATTTTCACTAATGATGAAGTGGCTAACATGTCTGTTGTCACCTGATGCATATGAGTCACACAACTGCACCATGTGTCTATCACTCTCATGTCTTGTGGACCTCAGTGGCTTTGCCTGTCTGAACTGGTCAGCACTGTGATTTAGTTTCTCAGCTCAGTGACTATCAGACAAAGCTTTAAGTTATATGTGTGTGAATTTGATTTCTACCTCAAAGCCTTTATAACCCCAGGAATAATGGGAGATGAAAGTGATGATTCTTGTTGAGTTCTTTCAAGACCAAAACCAACATGCTGGAGTACTCAAAAGGATAATGCAATTTTAGATCTTTCTGGAACAATATTGCTTTCTAATGGGGTTTAGCTCCAACACTAAGGATTGTTATCAACAGTTCACACAATTGCAGACCTGGGATTCAGGATCATCCATATCCTCCTATTTCACCTGATCTTTCTCTGAACAATTTCCACATGCTCAGACCACTAAAAGAAGCACAGTGAAGAAGGCACTTCACAATGACAGAAGAGATGAAACAGGCAGCACATTCATAGTTTTTAAACCAATGGAAACAATTCTGGGCCGACAGTAGACATAGGACAATGACCCAACAAAACAACTGAACAGATAAAGAGGGTAATTCATAGGGAACAATGTATTTACTCTTCATCAAACAGGGACAAAACAACTTTTTGGATTTTATTTGATACTCTCTCACACATAACAAAATAAACCCTTTATGTTCTCACTTTCATGGTGATCATAATTTTTAAGTGCATCATTTGGATTGTGGTCTGGGTTATGATGTCAAACCACAGTGATCCAGAGAAATTTATCACCTCCATCCTAAGCAAAGTTAAGATTTGGAATGATTACTTTTAGAGGATAGTAGCCAATGGGAAAAATGAGAGTGGCTGTGAAAAGGGATGTCATAAAACAAGTGTGACCATATGGTTCAATGCCACCAAGGCTATACAGACTTTCAAACATACACACAAGGAAGGAGTTAACAAATGGTCCATCATTAGCATGACTTGAGCTCCCACATATAGCCTAACAAAACATAAGGCAGGCTAACTGACATCATTCCTAAGTAACTCCCAGCACTACATGAAAAACTCTGGGGACTTCACCCACACAGCACACGCTCTGGGTAAAGATGAAGGACATTCTCATCAATTCACTGCCATCTTACTCTTCAACAAGGTGCCAATGAAGGAAGACCTGAAGCTCATGAGAAAACGAGACTGTTTCATCATGTCCTGTCTTACTTGTTTTCCTGTTTCACTTATTAGTTCTATAAGATTTTGAAGAAAAGGCACTCAATAGGATAATCCACAAGCCTTTCCTCTGTTCCATTTGCTGATGACATGTTTGTGACCTGGCCCCATAGACTAGTAAAACTGAATGACTTCCCTGACCACATCAACCAATTCAGCATGGAGACAGAAGGCCACTTTCCCTTCAAGAATATTAATGTACACAAGAAACAAGTTGTCTCCTTGGGTCATACAGCAAGTCCAACCACACCAACTTCAATCAGGCTGCCAAGTTGCACCACCATCCAGCAATCAAGCATACTGTGGTTACCACTTTGGTACACAATACCAAAGCCACTTACAACCAGGATAGTCTCCACAAAAAATTGGAATTCCTCTGGAATACCTTCAAACAGAGCAGCTATAGAAACATTTTCTGCAGGCTCTCATCTCACCTGAGAGGGCAACACCATGCAGAGGGGATCCAACTTTGGTGACTTTCCTATGCTTTGCTGGCAAACCTTCTAATGTATTTATTAGCGGGGAGCTATTCAAGCAAAACATCATGCTGTTAGTCTCCCACCAGGAAATGCCTTCAGTTTCCTTGGTCCTATCAAGGATAACCTGCCCCTAGAAACAAGAGGCATATACAGCATCCTTGCAACTGTATGACAGTACACATTGGGCAAATGAGATATTCCACTGAAATCATGGTCAAAGAGCACCAATGGCTTATCCATTTCTACCTAAAAGATAAGTCAGCTATGGCAGAACATAACAGAAATCTGAGCCAACATATCCTGGAACAAAACATAAGTATACTGGCCAAAAAATTGAGATGCATGGACCAGATTACAGAGTAAGTAATAAACACTGGGTTCTATCCCAAACACACTGAACAGGGCAGATGGATTCTCCCTAGGCAAGTCATGGAAGCCTCTCATTCTCACTCTGAAAAAGTAAAGAAGGCTCAGAGAACAAGGCTTGCACTTCCATAAACCCTTCCTCTGCCCATGGCCATTATTAAAGCCTTCCAACAGTGGCTTTTTTCACAGCCTTCACTACAAGCATCCCTTGTAGGGTCTTTCTTGAAAGTCAACTTTCAGGGCCTTCCTCAAAATCACCCTTTTCAGGACTTCTCTTAGCCATTCTCACTTCTTCCATGAAGATGGAAGTTCCTCCAAAACACTGACAACACCTATAAGTCTATAGCGCATAAACCAGAATACCAAAGTCCAAATTGTTCCTGCTGTTAAAAATTCTTATCACAAGTTTCTGACAGTTTATAGCATACATGTACAAGGGCATATTATTCTGAGTTACTAGGAATGTCTTCTATTGATGAACCATCATACATCAAAGATTCTGCTGATTCCATAATAACATATACATTACTATCAAAAAATTATAAGAACCTTCTGTTACATTCATCTTTCCTGTCTGCCAATTTATGCTCTTCAGCCAACACTGTGTTAGTGGCCCCATTGAACTTTGACCTGAAATTATTTCATCAAGCCAAATTCATTTGCATGACCTCCATATACTGTGTATGCCAACCACGGGTAATGTCACTACTGTCTCTTCATTATCACACTTCATTCTACATCTTTTTTTATTTTTAAGAATCCTGCATTCAGTTTATTCTGCAGACAATGCTAGTTTTGTAAACAAGCATTACATATCCCTTGTCACAGAAAAGGATTTAACCTGACTTTTACATCACCCAGGAGTCATTAGTCTTGGACTGTCTTCTAAGATAACTCTGGAGGCAAAATCTGAAGATTCAGTATCATCGATCACTGTACCAATCTTGAGCTAGTTCCATCCATGCCTCAACCTCACAAACAACTTTTCTCAGACACATCTATTTGTTATTTTCCTGTCTACTTCTCAGTTTTCTATGTGGCCATTTTAAAGATCCCACCAATATTTTGTATACAATCCTCAACTAACCATCATAGTATAAAATATGCATACAAACAAAACTGTTTACACTATGGCATTACTGTCCTTCATAGTGTAAACAGTTTTGTTTGTATGCTTATTTTATATTCCAATACACTACATAGTATGCATGGTTTTAATAATCATCCTAGTTTCATACACAAACCATCATAAACTCAAAGAATAAACTACAAAGTTCATGGTTATTTAATTTCCTAAACAGCCTATTGTTTTCAACCTTCTTAGGTCCAAATTCATTCCTGAGCATTTTCCAAACACTTCCAATTTATGTTCCTCCCTCACAGCAAGAGACCACATTTCACACATATACAAAACAATATTGAAGAGGTACATTCTTTGGAGTACAGTGACATGCCACTTACTTTTCAGTGGCCATCAACAAAAATTTGAATAGCCAATGCAGCCTGTAAAGTAAGGCTGTCCCACTAAATGCCTTAGGGGCAGAGGAGATATTGTTCCTACTCATTCTTGACCTCGACACTAGATGGGGGTGAGTGGTCACCATCACGCCTGGCCACACTTACCCCTGGGAAAGGACCCTAGTACCCATTGGATAGGAGACTGGGTTGGTCCCAGAACCAGTTTGGATACAGAGGCTATAGTAAAAAATCCCGGTTATCTACTCCATAGCCAGTCAATATACTGACCGAGCTACCCCAGCCTGTGGTATTGAAAATGTTGGCAGCCACTGGTTTAGAGGCTGTAATGTTCAGTCACACCTGTTACCGTGAGTGGGGTAAAATACAGAGCAGTGTAACAGGTGATGGGATCATGTTGCAAATTTTGCTGCATAACTGCAAAGAAGATTTCTCCTCAAGGGGGGTGGAAGTTCTCCAGACTCCACATAAAAACTTTCAAGGTGGCTGGTACAGAAGGATCAATAACAAGATAATTTCTATGTTGTGAGGAGGTCCATGATAGATGGTTTGGACTCTGATATGGAGCAATACATGAAGCTAACATACTCTACTTTAGACAAAATTAGGGTATGATAAAATCAGAGCTTTAACATCTGGTCTCCACCCTAATATCAATCAGATAAAACATTCAAAATACTAAGTGACTGCTATCATTTATAGAGAAGCAATCTCAAGTGTTAAGAACAATACCAAGAAACATGGACAACAGAACAAACAGCAGAGAGCTAATATTAAAGCAGAGTCAGGTCAAGATGGAAACACTGCAATAATGTGAGTGTACACACAGGGCCTTTTGATGCCAAGCAAAACAATAAGTTCTCCAGAGTCACATCACATTAACCTGATGGAAATTACAAAAACAGGTCCCTTTTAAAACAATGTGCAGATAAACAGTGCCCAGGAAAACACAGGAGAAAGTCCTGGAGAGACTGAAAGAAAACATAACTGCCAACTTTAAAGATTTCATAGACGGAGTGTTCGTAGGTCACCGAATCACCACATTGTGTCATACACCTCTTCCAAACCACATAAAACACTGACAAAGTGTAAAACCAAGATAAAATAATTCTGGATGTGAATTTCCAGATTCACTAGATGGTCGAGAGGGGATCTATGGTGTAAAAGATCCATAATACATTTTAGTATAATGAGAATTTGTAAAAAGTTTTCTACCCTCCAGAATTCAGATTGGATGAAATTTCACCACGTACTCCATGGTTTTGTATATAGAACTAGTGAGACCAATAGATCTGTAACTAATTACAATACAGTAATCACTGTAGGTATTATTGCTTTTCTCAAGGTAGATGAGATAAAGCTCTGCCCATATACAGTTGTACACTCTGTGCAAAAAAATCAAGTGCTCAGAATTTTCAAATCCTCACCTGGAAGTGACATAAGCATACAGCCAGCATTGTAACTCCAACCACCTGTAATTTCCTTATACCTGTCCCCATGTTGTTTCTTTACACCTTCCATTAGTTTCAATTATTTATGCTGTATTTTAAGCAAAGACACCAATCAGTCCACCCTATTTGAAAAAAATCTATGAATGAACTTTTCAAGATGTGTGACTGGGTTCCACAGCAAAATGAACAAGATACCCAACTCAACATTTGTTATGTAGTTATCATGACCACAACATACAGTATTAAGGCTGCTTTAATTCACACCTACACAAAGACTGTGAGTTACATATATGACCAATTTGTATATGCCTCCTGTTAATACAGAAATTGTTCAGCAATAAAATACCAACAATTGTGATGTGTATACAGTGGCATTAGTAACGCCTAGGAAACAAACAATACATCAGATATGAATCTGACAGCACTGGCAAATTCCTTCCATCAACATGGCCATCTACAGAATGTAAACTTAGGTAAATTCCACTTTCCATCAAGACTGAAGAACACCTTCATTGATATGGTGGAAATCACCATTTCTCAGGCATAAATTTCTTTGTTAATGTAATATAAGCAGAACCAATTAGACAAAATCTTTCCAGATATTTCTCTAATTAGTATGACAGTGCTCATAAATTATTCTGAAATAATGGTGTTACTGCCTAAATATGCATGAGTCAAACGTTACTCTTTCAACTGTATCACAGGCTGTCAGCCTTTAAATAACTACAGCCACACTCACCCATTCATATCATTTTGCAGGCTACCATGGACAATTTACTGAAAACTTCACCAGTTTATTAAAAAAAAAAACTAGACCAAAAGTTCTCAAACTTGTTGCCGCATACCCCTAACAAAGTAAAAAAAAAGTCTGGTACTAAATACGAAAGAAACTTGGAAAATACACAATCTATATTTATACAGCTGATAGAAAAGAAAGTACAATACAGCTTTGCTGAAAGCCTACAATCTGAATTTATTTTGAAATGGTGGTAAAATTTGTAATCATTTACTAGCCTTACTTTCACTATTGGCACTGAATTTAATGAAAAAGTCTGCCCTTACCTAACCTATCTCATGAGTGACTGGTTGACAAGTTACACTATAAACATATGCCTTTAAAATTTATTCTAATCTATAACATCACAATGCACTGCTCAGCTGTGTTATTTAATTTAGGATGGTTTGTTTGGGCTCATAACAGTAACAGTTTGGAGGATTATACAGGATAAACTGATCTACATTACATTTTGTGACTAAACAACACCCAAATTAAAATGCAGGTCTACATGTCATTACCTGGTTGCTTGCACTATTTATTGCCCACTCCAAGACTGTAGGCTATGTCCCTGTAAAATTGTGAGCAAGATGTTACAACAGCCAAGAAAACCAACGTAAGCCATTGCAGTGACATCTCCATTCAACAATCTCCTTCACTATACCCTGCTACTATAACTCGTCACGTTATTACACAAGGCATTAATATGTTTGCTGAGGAAAAGGGGTCCATTCTCGTTACATACCTGTGCCATAAGCACTTCACCAAATGATTCAAAGTACTCCCGCAACTGTTGTTCCGTAGTTTTCCACGGCAAGCCAAGAACGATAAGATCTGAGCATTTCAGTTTTGTTTCCATGCGTTTCGTCTTGGCAGTGGAATTTTCTAAGTGATCGTCCGATTTACGTTTATTCTCTGCAAAGAAAATCAATTGATGAGATATGACACACAATGACCTGGTCATCGTGAGACTATAACATAACTTCTAGTTATTACCTTTCGGAAAAACGCAGTAGTATACACAATTTCCCCATCCATTTTCTGGCGGGTGTAACCTTCCTTCCACCAAACGCACCCCTCTCATAGCTCGGGATTCGGGGTTACGGTACTTTAACCCACAAGTTCCTGGGAACTGGGCGGCCAAAGTTGAGAGTAATAATGTACTATCGTCTTCTGTAGGCAACTCTATAGGTTCCTCGCCTTCATCCTCAGCTACTTGAAGATAAGAACTCATTTCCGCCGTCAGCTTGACGCCGATTAATCACAACTTTTGCACAGTAATTACTAAACAACGCTCTCCTAACCAGATTGCCAAAATACCAAGCGATGCTCCAGAGGAAATGTAACAAGCGGGTATAATCTCTGAACATAACCAAGGAACAAAGCGAGAGGATTAAGACTGTATGTCACAGATAATAACATACAGTTGCGTAAGTCTGCTGGAGGGCCGGCCCTCAAACATGCATATCGTCTTCACTATTGTCAATCGACGATCGACGGACAAGGCGGTGTTATCTACCACACGATCCGTGATGCCCTCAGACAAACAGACCATAACCAAAATCTGATATAAATCACACAGATATATATATATATATATATATAATGACTCTTCGATGTTGAATATCTTCTGAATTAATGGGTAAAATTAATAGTCAATAAATATATGTTGAAAGTCATGTACATAACTGATCTCACAAAATAAATTGTTCACTAATTCCAAAACATCCTCCGACTGTAATGAAATTCTCATCCAAATAAAATCAGAATTCACCAAAATTTCGACACCAATGAATACATTTCTTGGTGGTAAGGTTTTTCTAGCACATTGTAACATAAGTCCCTATTCCACGTATTAATATTAAGCAATTGTAATATGAAAACTAGTTCACATGTGTGTACTGCGTTATAGATACCATTGTTAAATTCAGCATTACTATTACTCATATAGCTTGTGACTATGCCTCTTGCGATGCTGAAACACTTTCCTTTGTTATATCATTTCCTGTAACGAGATCACTTCCTCATGAAGTAAAGACGCATGGGTAACATCTGCATTCTTTAGAATTGATAAGGAGAATGACAGCATGTCTTGTGACTATTAATCATTCACCCCACCTTATTGGATATCCTATATAAACTTATGACCCCAAGGTACATCATCAGAAGGTAGTCATAAAGTTATAGTGTTAACTTTGTGTAACCTACTGTTCAACTTTACTTTATCTTGTCTTGAGGTTGAATTAAACTCTTCATATTAGTATCTACAAACTGACTATCTTCTACATTTGAAATACCTAGCTATTTCAACTTATCCGCCAAACCGAAATACTACCAACATCCAAGGAAGCTGATTACCAACTTTACCTCAGGCACTTCCAAATGCATTACAACATGCTCTCCGTCAGAGGCTGTATATGACTTTCCTTATTTCCTAGCACCGTTCCATTTATTTGCCATAGTTTTGTCCATCGATGCATCTGATTCCAGATTTTAATCACAAAACAAGAATCAAATGCAAAACTTAAAGCCATATTGTACAAAGCAAGTGTGCTGCAGATGTAAACAACAGCGATCTTTGACTGAATACACAAAAGCAACATACCAGTCACCAATGCTTCTGGTACGATATGAACTAAGCACGAATAATGCAGCAGTTTCAGTCTTCTTATTGGCCATGAAACATACTTAAAAATATCTAGCACTTGAAGAATTTCCTACTACACTGAACAATTAATGCCTTAATGCAGGGATTCTCAACCTTTTTTGCTGATGTACCACTAATTCTAATTTAGCACATTAAATGTACCATTAACCAAGTGCATTCAGGAAAAACTGTGTGTTAATATTAACTTATGATTTTCTTACTTAGTTCGCGTACCACAGGTTGAGAAACGCTGTTCTAATGTATTAAAACCAGTCGCCAGAAATAAACAGTACTTGTACATGTTATGTTACCAACATATATCTGTTGTCTCTGCAAAACAATTGGGCAATCAGTGGTTAAGTAATCTGTAGGGCCCATATAGAATTCTATATCAGAACCTGTAAACAAATGGAAGCACTTACAGCTGCCACTGCATGAATATTTGTAAAACAAGACTTCTAGGAACTTTGCAATGATACTATTTTGCATAACCACTGTTGAAGGTTAACACATACAAATATGTTCTGCTACCTTACATGGAAGTACATTTACATAGTATGTCAAGTACAAGCAAATAGTCATCTTTTGATGCATTATTTCCATTCTGTGTTGATAACTTAGGAAACAGAATAGTTATTGGCCACCTTACAGTGTGTGCCCATTTCAAAGACTTGTTTAGTCTCAGCAGTATTTAACATGCCCGATGACACTGTTGCACCTCCAAAAGCATGCCTAACTTCATGTTACCATCACATGCCATTAGGAAGTTTTGTTACCAGAGAAAGATAAGTCAGGTGAGATACATGTAGTGGGAAGTTAAGGAATGGACAATGAAATTTTGGTGAATCTTGAACTGCTGAGCAGTGAATTAATTGTTCTTAAAGAGGAAGTAAAACAGACTTCTTCTGAACTGCTTGATATCAGAGTAACGTCAGGTGTACCGCAAGGGAGTGTATTGGGTCCACTTCTGTTCCTCGCATACGTAAATGATATTTGGAGGAACATTGAATTGACTATTAGACTTTTTGCAGATGACTGTATAATATATAGGAAAATTATAAATAGCAAAGATATAGAAAAGATGCAGATGGATCTGAACAGTCTGGGAGAGTGGGCGGTTGAAAATGCTATGAAAATTAACCCAAGTAAAAGTAAGGCAGTTAGTTTCACTAGAAGTCGGGTGAAGGAACCACTAAACTATTCGTTATGGGACCAAGTAATTCCAGAAGTGAGTAGTTCTAAATACTTGGGAATACTCTTAAGCAGCGATTTAAATTGGGCTGATCAAGTAAATTATACGGTGAAGAAAGCCTGGAAGGCACTTCATTTTACAATGCGTGTTCTCAAAAAGGGAAATAGTAACACTAAAAGTCTAGCCTACACATCACTAGTGCATCTGATTCTGGAATATGGGGCGGCATGCTGGGATCCTTACAGGGAGGGACAGATAAATGAGTTAGAATGGGTGCAAAAGCAAGCATGTAAATTTCCATATCATAGGAGCGATTCAAACTGGGAATTGGGCTGATCAAGTAAATTATACGGTGAAGAAAGCCTGGAAGGCACTTCATTTTACAATGCGTGTTCTCAAAAAGGGAAATAGTAACACTAAAAGTCTAGCCTACACATCACTAGTGCATCTGATTCTGGAATATGGGGCGGCATGCTGGGATCCTTACAGGGAGGGACAGATAAATGAGTTAGAATGGGTGCAAAAGCAAGCATGTAAATTTCCATATCATAGGAGCGATTCAAACTGGGAAACCCTGGCACAGCATAGAAAGACAGCACGTATATGTGCTCTCTTCAAAGTGTATACGGGAGAACGGGTATGGAAGGCTATAGGTGACAGATTGCAAAGGCCATATTATCTGAGCAGGGTCGATCATATTCAGAAAATTAGCAGCAGAAAGCAAAGGACAGATATCGGAAAACATTCCTTTGTGAATATGACCATCCAACTCTGGAACCAGCTACCTGCGAATATTTTAGGGACTCTCTCCTGTAAACCAAGTACTTTTAGGAAGAAGGTTAGAAAATTGATAAATGAGGTGAAGTGAAGGGAATACATGGGTGGATGCAGTGAAGTGAGGTAAATCGGGGTGAGGATGGGAAGGCTTTATAAGTGTAGTGAAGTGAAGAGAAGGTCCTGATGAAATGTGAGTGCATCAGTTCATGGTGTATGTAATTCATTACTGTTACTGTCTTATGTCTAGTTGGTATTAATTTTTAAGTTATCTACTTTAGGTTATCTGTTGTGTTTAAAACACTTGTGCCTTATGGTTTTGTAATCTTATGAGTTGTTTTATTTTGAGTGATGTGTGTTGTTTTGTTGTGTCTTATGATTTTTTGGTGTCTGCACCACTGCCACCAGGTAAAAACCCATTTGCAGTTAATAAATAATAATAAAATAATGTCAAGGAAATATATTAGATAATGCTGTTTATGAGAACCAGGGCAGTATTAGCAAGTGCTGAACAAGACAAGCATAATTTGTTGTTGAAATTTAAATAGCTTAAAGATAAAGAGGATTTACACAGTTTATGTATGAAATTGGCATCCAAAGCAAACTAGGCCAGAAGCAGCAGAATGCAACTCTGTGAATGAAAAGATGGTTAGTGAGGCCACTATGAGAGAGAAGTATGGTTCTGACATTAAGACAATGAAAAAAATCACCAAAAGTTTGAGAATATTCTTTTTTGAGCAATGTGAAATATGCATGTAAGAAATCCAAACCTTTGAAGAGAAGAGTTCTTTTGTGCAGGAGAATCTGGAGACCACTGTAACTGACAAACAATCAGCCTTTTAAGTCATGAATGATAAGTATCTAGTACTGAGCTGCATTTGAAAAATCTTCAAAGGAACAGAAGCTTCTGACAGAGGGTTATAAGCTTGAAACGGATGGCATATGTAATAAACTATTGAATGAGATGAGGGGAAAAGAAGAAAGAAACCGAAAAGACAATAAGTATAAGACTTCAGTTATAAGCCTTGGAAGGTGACTTTGACAAGTCTTGCATAGAACAGAAACTTCTGACAGAGGCTTGAAATAGATAATGTAAGCATAAATATGAGTAAGAATGAATTGAATATTATAAAGTTTCTCATGGTTATCAGTCATCCTAATATTAAAATAACTAGTGTCCCTGCTGCACTGTTTACACTCTGATATGTGTTTGCCATTTGAGGATTTCACTGCAGTGAAGATGTTGATGTTGGTCTTCTAGGTTGTTATGGCATGTGGACTTACATGCAGATACCAATACTTCAGAGTAACACACTGCCTCCATCCTAAGGACTGAAGTGAGGTAATTGGGAAGGAGACAGTTTATATAAGGTTAGGAGAAAAACTAGGCTATGAAGAAATATGCCAATCAAAGCTGAGAAATGAGGAAGAAATGGTGCAAGATATTTGGAAGACTCCATACACTACCCCTTCCCAATAATCTCACTTCAACCCTGAAATTTGGGACAGTAGTTCCTCCAAAATGTTGGTATCTACCTACAAGCCCATGTGGTGTTACAATCCAGAAGACCAACATCAACATCTTTGCCATGAGAACCTCTGCTTACCATAAGAACTGTATAATATAGTTCTAACTCAGAATGGTTTATATATATTTTTTACCAAGTGGAAACCTCAAATATCCAAGGCTGACTTTTTTGATCTATTAGACATTTTCGGGCATTTGGTACAGACTTCTTGAACGAGTGATCACCATATTACAAGGCCTCTACCAAAGACAGGGATGAGAAATGGCCGCTCAATTTTGCTCGTTCATGCTCGTACGGTTATTTTACAAGCCGTAAATCTATGACATGGGACCGCTGGCTTTACTTCCCCTCCAAAGGAAGTCATGCTACAGATTTTTATCACCCTTGAAATTCCATCAACCTCGGATGGGTTTGAACCTGCAAACCGTGGGTCCAGTGACAAGCAAGCTACCACTAGACCACCGACGGTGTCCCACTTGTGGGAACCACATATATTAGTAGCTTACAAAATGTAAACAATTATCTCTGCTGTAGAAAGCTATCATGAAGCTACATTTACAAGTACATTCTTTCACAAGTGATTGGAATAAGACACCCCACTGCTGGTGCAGCTTGGACAGGAAGGAGCAAGTAGCTCCATGAATGTGTTCAAGATTTGTAAACAACAATCACAAACTTCATAACATGTGCTGGAATAGGTTAAGGCAAAACGGTGTGTAAATGGAAAAATCATGTGTTACCACATGTGATTCAACAGTCACCTGTAGTTTTTAAAATCCATGATCGATGAGGACCGTCTGAATGATCTAATCCACGTGGATACCCAACAAACAACTCGAGCACTGGCAGAAGATATGAGATGTGACCATTCAACAATCGTTTGACACCTGCAATTGATGGGAAAGGTCCAAAAATTCGGTTCATGGGTGCCGCACACTTCTCCAGCATGACAACGCCAGCCCCCACGTCGCAAAGCTCACCAAAGACGTCATAGAAGGGCTCGGTTGGGAGGTTCTTCCGCATCTGCCCTAATCTCGGGACCTTGCGCCATCTGATTACCACCTTTTCCGCTCTCTACAGAACAATCTCAATGGAATTTCCTTCTACGACACACAGCTCTGAAATTGGATGGATTAATTTTTTGCGGCCAAACCAGCGGATTTCTTCAAGCATGGGATCGAAAAACTGGTCGAACGTTGGGAACAGGTGGTGAACTATGAGGGATAATACATAATTGATTGGTTTGTCAAATTCGTTTGGAAAAAATATAAATTTTTAAAATGCAAAAAAAACGGCACAAAGTTATGCACCAACCCAATATAAACCTTAAAATACTGATTTAAACCACAACTTGAACGCAGGCATATTGTGCCTGAAATACACTGTATAACATAAATTATAGTAAATGTTGTTTACTGCTTTTACCAATATAAATAAAAGAGTATTGCAGTGCAATAAAGAATGCTGTGCATTAAACACGCATAGTGCAGCAATTTTTATATTTTGTTTCCAGAAATCCTGCACTGTGAAAGAAGGAATTTACAAAAACTATTGTCTTTGACACAAATTCATGCTGCTTAATGAAGTTATATTTCATTATGATGTACTGGGAAGTGGAGGTACTATCTCTTGATGACAGTGAGTGGTCAGCTTCACACTTTGACTGCTTTACCACCAGGGAAAGAATCTGCATTATCCATTATATAGGATGAGGGGTGGGCCCCAGACCTGGTATGGACATAGTGGTGATGAGAAAAATCTTTGCCCCTAGTGGGAACTAAACCCTGGTTATCCAGCCCATAACCTGGTAACTATACCAACTGAGCTACTCCACCTCCTGAGTTTTAAAGTTAGAAAATAATTTATTTAAATGTGCAGTGTTCTTAAAATTCTTATACTCAAACAGATTTAGGCTAATACACAGTCAACATGTATTTTTCTTTATAAACAATGAAAGGGTGAAAAGACAATGGTTACAAACAGAAAGCTCAACTGTATTTTTTTATACAAGTGACTGGACTGTTTTCTCCTGTTGTCATGCATTGTTTCATGAAAATAAAATATTACTACTGCTTTTATTCTTGAATACTTCAGTTGTAACCGCCTCATACTATGAATTTCTTTTGGGGTCTAGTGATATTGTAGTTATTATAATTCAGCTTCATAGACCAATTGCCAACCTCTCATGTTTTCAGAAGAGTGCATATTATGCAGGAATCAAAATTTTCAACAGTCTACCATCAAGTCTCACAAGTCTTGTAAATAAAAAGGCACAATTTAAACCAGCATTGAAAAGATACTTAATTACACACTCCTTTTACTCTGTCGATGAATTTCTAATGTTTACAAGTAAGTCGTAATTTATCTATTGTACATAATGGGCGGATTTATTTGTAACTTATCTCTACTTCATGTGAACCCTTTGTCCTTTGTTTGTATTTTGTGACATTTATATAATAGTATGACTTGTATTTGTACAACATGTATTGTATTATTATGACTTATTCTACATCTATTGTCATCTGACTAACTTATGGATCCATGAAATGTAATAAAGATGTATATATGTATGTAATTAAACTCTTTTGACAAAATCCATATGGAAAATTGAGTGCTACAAACAATTAAGTAAAACAGATATAAGCAAGAAAATGTGATGTGATGCAGTGTTTGTAAACAATGATTATGGATACAATCTTGTCTTATACCTGAATAAACAGTCATGTGGCAGAAAGTGTAAACACAACAAACAGTGCTTTAACCAACAGTTGTCGTGTCAGATAAAAGCATTTCCTGTTAGAAACACAATTTTGACTGACATCTTGTAAAATCTTCAGAGCAAACTGAAAATGTCTGTTTAGCTTCCTCTAAAATATTTGATACCTGCACAAGCCTAAACTGAAAGTTTATGTTAGGAATCTTCAATCAGTATTTTCTACAGCCATGAAGGTATACAGCATAGCTTTATCGTGGAAATGGTGCAGATTTTCAATGTGACGTATAACTCGACCCTCCACCAGGTGGCTTGCATACTGGGAAGCTTGAATTCGATCCCTGGCTAATCCAACTCCCAGCAGCCAGTCCACAAGTGCGGAACCCAAGAAGGTCTCCTTGTAATGTTTCAGACGCCACCTTGAAATGTAGAAAACCAGTTCTCTACTTTATTATTATATTTATGACATAGTACACATGTATAAAATAATCTCATGTATAGTGAATTCTGTTATGGAACATGATTCATAATTGGTGATGCAAAATTAAACCATTTCCTGAGTCATTCATTTCAGTTTACATCACCCCACACTTCCCCAAGATTATTTTAAAACTGTATGAAAAACTAACCTCTAAGGAGTACAATATTACCACACAAGGATACTTAGTGGATAGAATGCTGATGGGCCCTTTCTTCAGTACACAAGAAGACTGCAAATTTGGTTTATAGGCTTTCATGTAAAAATATTTGATTTGGCAAACATTTCCAATCAGATTATATCTTCTCAACTGTACATAACAGGTTATATGAAAGTAAAACAATTACAAATACGAGCAAAACTGTTTTCAAACTTGTTTCATTTTGGAATTGAGCAAATTAGTTCAAGTGGTAGCAATGTACTGGGAGGTGCCTGCTTCAAATCTTGGCCTGAACATGAACTGTCCTGACATGTTTTCCTTAACCTCTTCAAATGAATTCCAGCAAGAAGCTTGAGGTAGACCACAACTGGTTCCTCCTTGTCTATTTCAAGTTCACTGAACATGATCATCCTTTGACACTATTCAGTGTTTAATAATGATTGCAGTTGAAGATGTATAGTGTGGTAGCATTTTACTGATGTTTCACAGATGCTTATTGCATCCATCATCAGGGCGATGAGTTGTCACCCTGATGATGGAGGCAGTAAGAACTTCTGACACATCAGTAAACTATAATCAGTCTACATGAAGCAATATCCCAGAAGATAATAATCTTCATACTAGCTGCTATGAGAACCTAAAATCTCAAAGACTGCAGTGTCACTGAATAACTTAGTATCCAGTCCTCTCCTCCTTGGTCAACTTTTGAATGTTTCTCCATGAACATTCTGTATGCATTCATTTACTGACCAATTTCATGAGCACCAGAATTTCCACAATTCCATTACCATAATAAGAATGGTCTACTGTGTGGCCTATATAAATAACAAAGTAACTCATTATGCAATGTCATTCAGACATCTCCCTGAACACTTTACCTCCATAAACTTGTAATCTGTGTTATTCACCCTAAGAGACTACTTCCTAGGACCTAACGTAACTGCTTGACATATTACTGTTTATACAGCTTAAACCACATGTCTCTTTATTATTATTTCCATGTTGATAGATATTCAAATAATTTGATGAAAGACTCTCGGGTTACAAGCCACATCAGATGGCTGAATAGTGAATAAACCATATCAGCCACCTGACAAATCTTGTAACCCAAAAGTCTTTCATCAACTTCAGTTGCCACGAAGGCTTCACTTTATACAATCAAATAATTTATTACACATGACACTGCTGTAGGCCTAAATTCAGACAGTTTCTTTGGTAGCCTGTAAACTAATTTCTTCCTCTGTCCCATTACATCCATAATTTCTCCCTAGAAATAAATGTAATTAGCATAAAAAAGTACCTAATTTAAGCCACTAAATTAAAATAATTTCACATTTTTTGGGCACTCTTGATGGAATTTTCTGGAGAAAAAACACAAATATCATGTAATTAATTATAGGATAATGTGATTTGTGTGTTTCTGAGAAATAATCTTATTTAATAAGCTAAAAAGTCAACCCATACATTTAGGAATCATATCATATAGTTAACTACATTTAAGTACAGTAAAACCCCTCAAGTTGGACAACCCTATATCCTGGACACCTCTTTATATAGGACACTTTTAATTGGAACCGGCGAATATCCTATAATTTTACACGTCCACAATACCCTATATCTTTGACACCCCTTTATCCTGGAACTCGAATACCCCTTTTGTTGTATGATGGGCAGGTTCATGCACTTAACTTCAATGCTTTTCAAGGAAACTTTTTCAGTTACATATTTTGTTATTTTGAATTTCTGACTGATGAATGCCTCCTCTCTGGAGGATTATCTTATGGACATTGAACCCATCATTGGAATGCATTGCAAGTGTTTAACCTTTATCTTACTAGCGTTCCCTGTCTGGAACGTAAGTTGTGTACTCAGCCCTACGAACGTTCCCGGTGCGGAACTCAAAACTTGCAACATTGTAAGTTGACTTGGCTACGTCTTTTGACCTCTTTTAGGGGCTGCAAATATTTAATCACTTTCTCTAGGGTTCTGACATGTTCAACATGAGCTGTCAACCCGGGAACTACAACCATAAACAGCAATAAACATTGTTATTGTCAAGTGGGTTTCGGCTACGTTTTCAGACCCCCTATTCAAAGCTTCTCACATTCCTGGGCATGATCTGTGAAAAGAATGTGTATCCACTGAAGTAGGGGAGACAAATTCTTCTGTGTGGTCATTAGTTCACAACCATGG
>NW_019059681.1:258244-281530 GCF_000696155.1 Zootermopsis nevadensis
CTAGTGTCCAGATAGACAATGCTATACCCTGTAACAGTTTCATAAAATGTTGCAAGTATCCATTATTGTTAATAAATAAAATACAGCCAGTATTTATGTTCGTAATGATTTCTACAAATGTAGGATTTGAGGTTTTCATAGGGTAAGTCTGAAGGTTGCTGTCTTCTGGGTTATTGTGTCGTGTAGTCTGGTAGATTTCCACCAATGTTTCAGAGGTCATACCGCCTCCATCATCAGCGCAATGAATGTGCCAGTCCCCACTGGTTAGGTTTAGCCTTTCCTCAGCTGCTAGTTTCCTATAACTCTAGTGTTTCCACTTGCACAGCTTACTCATCACCCTGATGATGGGGACTGTAAGGACCTCTAAAACATCAGTAAACTTCTACCAAGACTACATGGTGCAACAACCCAGGAAACAGCCATCTTAAAACAAAACACTGTGCCAGCAGAACACTTACAGCAATAAAAAACTGAATTCCAGTGCCTGACACAGAAATGATGAATCACACTGTCACATACCAACCAACCAGTGCTGTGAAATCTGGTCATTTGCCAGGCAACATATATAGGAAGCTGTCTCGTTCTATGAATCAGTCAGTAGTCAGTCTTTTGATATTGATCTATCGCCAAAGCAACCATTCTAAATTCTAAAAACCATTGCGTAAATTTCATTGTGATATCTCAGAGATGATCAATGCGGGAAAATTGTGGGCCAGGACAGTTCGAGGAACCCTAGAAGTGAGAAAATGTAACATCATTTTATATGGGACTTATCAGGGACCAAACAAACCAGACTATGCATCTGGGAAAATGATAGTTCGTGGAATGATGGATAAGTTTTCACTGTATTTACAAGAATTGAACAAAACCTTTTCAACTCTGAAATAATAAGTTTCTTCTACTGACATACCACAAACATAGAGCAGGCAAGCAGGATTAGCAACACTATATGCCTAAGGGTCTGGTGATCTTCATCATTGTCTTGTTCTTCTTCCATAGCCTCTTGAATGTGGTAGTGTTTCACAACATTATGGCACTGGTCCCGCTGAGCAGAAGGGCAGCCAAACCTGGCAGGACAGATGTCACCTGGATTTGTGCCATCTTGTTCTTCATGTAAACCACAGAAAGTACGGCCCCTATCTGAAACTATCTCTTCAATATCCACCACTTGCTGCTGTGGCCCTGCCTGACGCATGGGAGCATTACTTCCTACAGGAAAGAACTCACATTGTATAAGTACATCCATATAGTTATTTTGTTAACTTCCACCTCAAAATATGAGGTATCCCACAAGTCTAAGGCCAGAGGAAAATTTGGCTATTTGGCAAAACAGAGAAATGTAAAGAGGGTAAAGTTGTAAATTAAGTTTTAAATCCCAAGTGTCAGAATTTTGTACCTGGATGAGCCACTACAGTGTTTCACTCTTTACATCATCAATGGAAAAAATGATGGTAATGTTGCAACACTACCATTCTAGATACACAGTATGTGAATTATGAAGGTAACTAACTGAAGAAGTATATATTTTTCTAATTATAAAACAATATTTCTTAATTTCAAGGAAAATATCTGAGAAACTACTACAGTACTTACATGAGCTACAGTACATTCCTTTAACATCTTTGTTACACAAACAAATCTAATGTTTGTTGAGTAGTTTATTTTTTCCTGTTTTAATTATGTGTTCAAACAGTTTTTGGCATCAGCTACATATTTTAACATTTAAATATTATTTTTAATGGCAAAACACTTAAGTTTCTGTAACATATCAAAAGCTTCTATGCTGCCTAATGTATCTTGCACAGGCTGAACACTGCTTTCATTTCTGCCTGATCTTTGTCACTGTCTTTGTCCTGTTGTGTTTTTGTCACTCAGTTCATTTAATATGCTGGTTATCATGTCCTTTTTCAGTAGTAGTGAATACTGAAATATCATTGCCCATCTAAATAAGTTCACTTGAAATGACCCTGCACCTTGATAACAATTCTAACAAAGAGACAATTTCAAGTTGTAATAAATCTTTGATAGTGTTTTCTTGTTGGTCTGATGTAAAACAGTCAACCACAAAACCTGCTTTGGCAAGGCATTTTGTGACTGATTTGGGATTAACTTTATCTCATGCATTAGAAATCCATAAAACAGCAGCTACCACATTCAAAAGTTCAATTACAGACTAGAGACTTTCAGAATCTGCTACAATAGAGGTTAATATGAGGGCGTTTAAAAAAGTAAGAGCAAATTGACAATATTTCATGAAACGAATACCGCAGGCATTTCAAATTCCCGCACAGGGAAGATACATTCTTAGAGAAGGTTTTGACACTGCCCAATAAATGGCGTGGCATACTTAATTGGAAGGGATGCATAAACGAAATGGCGGCGCCCTTAGCTGTTTGCACCATAGAGGAGCAGCGAGCAATCATCAGATTTTTGTGGTCGGAGGGTGTGAAACCTCGTGAAATTCATAGAAGAATGCTGCATTGGCGAGAGAAGAGTGTACGAGTGGGTAGATGCATTTAAAAATGGGCAAACATCAATCTGTGATGACCAACATTCCGGTCATCCATGATAACGCACGCCCTCACACCATTCGGAGATTGAGATTTCAGATCTGAAGGACGCGTTGATTTGGGAATGTTGACGAGGTCAACGGGGTGGTGCATTCCTGGCTGAAGGCACAACCAAAAACATTTTTTTCTGATGGAATAAAGAAGTTGGTGCAACGTTGTGAGAAGTGTATAGAAAAGGAGGGTGATTATGTAGAAAAATGACATATCATTTGTATCTCTAATTAAATTATATATCAAAATATTTAATTTGCTCTTACTTTTTGAAACACCCTCGTAGTTTTCTGTATAGTATCTTAACACTGTTTATAATGCACCAGTCAAGTCGCTACAAAACCAAAGTGGCTTCTGGCATATGAAATTTTACTGTCACAGTTGACAAGTTTTCTACTTATGGATGGGTCAGACAGTTAACCGTTATCAATAACATATCTCTATTTTGTTGTTTCGTCATCTTGTTAATAATATTCATCCATTCAATGAACACCTTACAGGTCATCCATGTCACTTTATTAGCTGTCCAAAAAAATCCCAATATGTTTACACTGACATTTTTAAAACATCTTGATTTATTTGCCTTACTGGGTAGCGTCTCACTCATAACACTTGCTGGTAAGAGAACTGTTAATCTCTCCTTAGAGTTTCTGCCACTTTTGCATTTGTCTCCTTTCACTGCTAGTGTTTTTTCAACCATCACTTGAAAGAGGAGTACACAGTCAACTGCATTAAAAATGTCTTTTTCTTCATAGCCCAAAATCATTTCAGCAAACCTTTGTTTGAAGAAATTTGCTATATCTTGTAACTCTTCATTTGATTCCCCACTCAGAGCATTTTGTGAAATTTAATTTATGTTCTTAAAATTGTTGAACCATTCACTTGATGCTTGAATATCTTTAACTTCAAATACATCAAAGTGGTCACATTACACAATAGGCATATCATCACTATATGCAATAAATATACTGTACATATGGATATCATTCTCGCCAGGTCTGCTGAATTTTGGTCACTTTAGGAAGATGGTCTGTAGGTATAAATTTACATGGTTTGTTATAGTAAAAACTCATAAGTTGAAGTTCAAAAACCAGGAAAGATGTGTATTTTAATCTTTATGTTTTTAGATAGGGGATGGATGGGAAGACAAATTGTTCTGAACTGAGTGGTACCAAAAGGGAACTGTCAATACCAAAAGATAGATTAGGTTAAATTTTGTGTAGTTTTAAAATTTTGTTTGTGATTTGATGTCTGATGTGTTGCCAGTCATATCCAGTACAGCTTAGCTGACTTACTTAGTCATACAAGTAGCTCACCTTCTGATGTCCCACACCCATTGATATTAGTAGTATGAACAATTTTAGGACTTGTATCATCATCATCATATTCTGCATCACTGGCAAGTTCCCTACTGCTTACATCCTGCACCAGCAGCAAGTAGCGGGCATACCGCCGTTGGTACCGTTGATGGAGAACCAAACAACCAATGGTTACTAAAATGAAAAAAATCAAAAATAAATAAAAGTACAGAATGTCATGAAAATGCAAGATATTCTTGCAGCATGTACTTTCCTTTTCATTCCAAAATAATGATGAAATCACATGAAAAATTCGAGTTACCTTATTGTAGGCTGACATCTTTCAACCTCTAAAGGTAATTTCTTTTATTTACTTGGAGACCAAGCCACTTGAGGTTTCACACTACAAGTAAATTAAAAGATGCCCTGAAGATGATCTTAATATGCTGAAACCTGTTAGGCCTACAACAAAAATAACAAATGTTTCTTTCTGTTTTACTGTTATTCTGGTATGAATTAAGAGTACTGCAATAATGTGTGATATCTCATAGAGAGATAGATAGATAGACAGTTTCTGTAACTCCTAAGTGGAGCATAGGGTCTCCTTTCGGAGGTTTCACAGTCTTTAAAGCGTGCATTTAAGAGTAGTGAGTGACTCAGCACAATTTCTACTCACTCCTGATTTGACTGCTACAGCCATCTAGCAGTGAAGTAGTGAATAAGGAGAGACTTGGGTGAGAAATGGCCACTGAATTTTGCTTACAAAACATCTCGTATCATGCTCGCAAGGCTCTTTTACATGATGTAAATCTACGACATGGGACCGCCGGCTGTACTTCCCCTCCGAAGGAAGTTGTACTACGGATTTTTATCACCCTTAAAAAATCCATCGACCTCGACCGGGATTGAACCCGCAAACCTTGGGTCCAGTGGCGAGCATGCTAACCACTAGTCCACCAAGGGTGATGTGATATCTCATGCATCAAAATTATTGACTAGAATAATATACAGAAGAATAGAAAGGAAAGTTGAAGAGACACTAGATGAGGATCAGTTTGGTTTTAGAAAAAGGATGGGTACTCGAGAGGCAATTCTGACATTATGTCATATTATTATATTAATAGAAGGATGGATTAAGAAAAATAAAGATACAATTATGGCATTTATAGACTTGGAGAAGGCTTTTGACAACGTAAAGTAGAATAAGATGTTTGAAATCTTGAGGACGGTAGGGCTGAAGTATAAAGATAGACGAGTTATTTACAGTATTTATAAGCATCAGATTGCCATAATAAAAGCGGAGCATCAAGAAAGACAGGCATTTATTAAAAAGGGAGTAAGACAAGGATGCAGCCTATCGCCCCTGCTGTTTAACTTGTATGTTGAGGAAGCAATGAAGGAAGTGAAAGAAAAGTTCAGGATAGGAATAAAGGTTCAAGGGGAGAAGATAGCAATGTTAAGGTTCGCTGATGATATTTCCCTTCTGGCCGAAAGGAAGGAAGATGTAGAGAAATTACTGAATGCTATTAATAGATTACTCAGTGAGCAATTTGGCTTAAGGATAAATAAAAGCAAGACAAAAGTTATGAGAAGCAGCAAAAATGAGAATAATGATCCATTAAATATCAAAATTGGGAAAGACACAGTAGAAGAAGTGAAGGAATTCTGTTATTTAGGAAGCAAAATGGACGAAGCAAGGAAGACATTAAAAACAGATTGGCACAAGCAAAAAGAGTCTTCTTCAAAAAGATAAGTCTATTAGTGTCAAACATTGACCTGGAATTAAGAAAGATTTTTCTGAAGTTATATGTTTGGAACAGAGCGCTGTACGGAAGCGAAAAATGGTCAGTGGGAAAGCCAGAAAGAAGAAGGATAGAAGCATTTGAAATTTGGTGCTATAAAAGGATGTTGCAAATTAAGTGGACTGATAAAGTACGAAATGAGCTGGTCTTAGACAGGATAGGTGAAGGAAGAAGTCTATGGAAAAATCTTACGAGAAGAAGAGATAGGATGGCAGGACACATTCTGAGGCACCCAGGATTGGTTAATTTGGTAATGGAAGGAACAGTTGAAGGGAAAAATTGTAGGGGGAGACTAAGATTGGAATATGTGACAGATTTTTGAGGATGTGGGCTGTAAAAAATATGTGGAAATTAAGAGATTTGCGCAAGATAAGCAAAAATGGAGGATCACATCAAACCAGTCGGAAGAGTGATGACAAACAAACAAAGTATCATATTGGTTAGTATTCATATCATAAATACTGTTAAATGGAACAGTCAAAGATGGTGCTTAAGTTCTACTTGTACAAACAACATAGTGCACATAACTGGGTATATATTTATTATAACAGCATGTTGGCCCACAACTTTATGGACTACCCATGAAGAAAACAATCTTTCATTTGTTGTGTGACTCATAACAGTAATTCTTTTCAAGTCACATTTATCACATAAGAGTTTGTTTGTTAGTTTTGAAAACAACTGTCCACATATTTATAGAGTGCAGTAGGCAGACAGCATTTCAATAACAGAGGAAGCATTAGAGTGATAGCAGCAAACATTTGCAGGACAGACAGTAAATTTACAAAACAAGTTTCAAAAGGAATGGGAGAAGAGGAGAATTTGTTTTGTTCCTCCCTCAAAATGAGAGATCATGTTTTGCATCTATTTAAAACAAAAGGCAAAATTATTGTTTTGCATATTTTAATCTTCAGGTTCTTAGAAATCAGACAGGAAGTCAAAATATTTTGAACTGAGAAGTAGCAAGCATTTCCATAACTTAATCTCCTCCTAACTTCCTCATGAATAACATTTTGAATGGTTACTGTTGTTCCCAAATATTTGAACTTTGTCTAAATTTCAAAGAATTTATTAGCCACCCTAATATGATTTTGCCTGTCTGTCTCCTGATGTACTTAGTTTTTTCTGGATTTACTTCTAGCCCAACCTTTCTACTACCTTCTAGTAAAACTTTTGTGTTCCCCTTTACTGTATTTATATCATCACCCAATGAATTAACATCATCAGCACATGCCAATAGCTGATGTGTCCCATTCAATTTCAAACCCACCTGCCTATCTTGGACTTTCATGATGGTGTATTCTAGCACAAAGTTTAAAGAGCAATGCAGACAAGCATCTCCTTGTTTCAGACTGTTCTTAATGGACAATGAGCCAAATAAATATTTACCTATACAAATTTTGCTACAGGTTTCATTTAAGCACATTTTTATTAGCTGAACTAGCTTCTTTGGTATACCAAATTCACTTAGAATACTGTATAACATTTCTCTTAACAGAGTCATAGGCTTTTTTTTAAATCTATAAACAATTGATGTACTGTATTCCCATTTTTTCTCAAGTATCTGACAGATGCAAAAGATCTGATCCTTTGTTGATCTGTTACGTCTGAACCCACACTGATGATCCCCATTTGGAGTTCGCCAGAAAAATGTTTGAAAGAATTTTGTAAGAGGCTGAAAGTAGAGAAATTTCTCAGTAATTACCACACTCAGTCTTCTCCCACTTCTTATGAATAAGAATAATAATGGATTCCTTCCATTGTTGTGGCATCTCTTTCTTGTCCTAAATTAAATGAATAAGCTTATGGTTCTTCATATGCAACTTTTTGCCATCTGCATCCATCAATTTTGATGGAATTTGATCAATACCCAGAGATTTATAACTTCTCAACTTTCCAATGGCTAGTTCAACTTCGTCTAAACTAGGTTCTGGCACTAACAGTTCAGCCTTCTGTATTTTAATCTGCCTAACATCATCAGTCCCAAGAACATTTAAGAGCTGGTTAAAGAAATTTTTACACCTATTCAAAATTTTGATTGGATCTTCAAGGAAATTGCCATTATCATCGTTTGCCAAATTAGTCTGAGGATGATATCCTTTCTTAACATCATTTATGCCTCTGTACAGATCTCTGATATTTTTGTCTTTACTATTATTTGTCTCAAGCTCATTAATTTTGCCTTTCAGATATTCTATTTACTTGTTCCTAAAGGTTCTACTATTTTCACATATCATGTTACATAGATTATCCATATTCATTTTCTTTGGGTCCTGGAACCATTGAAATTTTGTTAGCTTCGTTCAATCTATCAATTTTGAACATGCTTCATCAAACCATGGTTTATTTTGATTTCTCCTCCAGTATTCTAATTTCTCTTTGGCTGAAATTTTGATAAAGTTTCTGACATTTTCCCACTCCCTGTTGATATCCACACTTTCATTATCTTTATCTGTATCTAAAATTTGAAACCTATTCGAAATATCAGCTTGATATTGCTCCTATACCTGGACCTCATTCAATCTTTTGAAATCAAATCTTTGCCATAGTTTCTCACGATTTAAATCGTCATATACTGTCTCACAATCAATGAATAATATAAATGTTGGTAGGTTGAACTATCTTCTCTTTTTTTTTGATAATTTGTTGAAGTGTAAATATGGCATCCATAGTGCTTCTTCCTTTCCTAACTTACAACTTGAAATTATATGCTACATGTCTATGCTCTGTTGCCATGTTCCTTTCACTATTACAGTAAAACCCCTCTAGTTGGACACCCCTCTATATTGGAAACTTTTAATTGGAATATCTTATAATTTTACATATCCACAATAACCTATATCTTGGACATCCTTTTATCCTGGAACTTGGTCACTCCTTTTGTTGTAAGTTGGACAGGTGCATGCATGCACTCAGCTTCAATGCTTTTATGGGAAACGTTTACAGTTACATATTTTTTTGTTTCAAATTTCTGACTGACGAATACCTTCTACCCAAAGATTTGCTTATGGTTGAGGGTGTGAGACATTGAACACATCATTGGAATGCAGTCAAAGTGTATAGTTATTCTTTTGTTGAACCCTTCACTGGACTACAGTAGGTATTGCTGTTTTAACTTTGTCAGTACTGTGATTGCAACTGAGTTAAACAGTGTTAACAGAAATTGGATTTTTCTTTTTGCAATGGGGAAGCAAAATTGGTGGAATTAACTTTGGAAAAGAAGAAAGAAGTTTTGGATCTTCTGAAGATAGGAGAAAGTTGCAGGAGGCTGGTAGAGAAATACGGCATCTCAAAATCTACTGTTTCCAACATCAACAGCAACAGAGCCGCTATTATCGATGCGTGGGAAAAGAATTGTAATCCAGACAGAAAAAGACTACGAAAAACACCTCATGATGAACTAAATGACAAAGTGTTAGAGTTTTCCAGTGCTGTCGTGTAAAGAACATTCCCATTAGTGCCACACTTTTACAGGAGAAGGCTAGAGAAATTGCAAATAGACTCCACATCGAAGATTTCTCGGTGAGCAATGGGTGGTTGGATCATTTCCGTAAACGAAACAACGTAAGTCTGCACGTCCTTTCTGGCAAATCAGCTTCTGCTGATATTCAAGCTGCTGAAGATTGGAAATGCAAACTTCCATGCCTTTTGTTGGGATACGCAGAAGAAGACATTTTCAACGCGGATGAAAGTGTATTATTCTACCGTCAACTTCCAACGCGATCCTTAATAGAAATGAGAGATACATGTAAAGGAGGGAAGAAATCTAAGGAACGGATTACTGTTTTGTTATGCTGCAATTCGCGAGGAGAGAGATTAAAGCCATTAGTTACTGGAAATGCTGCACTTCCTAGAGCTTTCAAAACGAACAATGTGAAACTGGACGACCTTCCCGTAATTTGGTGTCACAACAAGAAGGCTTGGATGACATCTAAAATTTTTTCTGAGTGGTTGAACGAGGTCAACCTTAAAATGAAGCGGGCTAATCAAAATATATTATTGTTTGTCGACAATGCTACAAGCCACGTCAATTCAAATCCTTCAAATGTCATTATACAATTTCTGCCACTAAATCTGACCAGCCACTAGATAAGGGTATTATTCAATCTGTAAAACTGCTCTACAGGAAGTAACTAATGCATTCACTAATCAATGCTGCAGATAAGTGCAAAGACGTGACTGAATTTTCACGAAGCGTTGCAAAGTGTTTCTGACATGCAGGATTTATGGCAGATTCCATTGAGGATGAAGGGGAAGGGGAAGAGATGGAAGAAGACAATTTTAATGAAGAAATAAACTGTCTTTCTGAGGAGTATCGCAACCAAATTCCTGATGTCAAAGCTCTTTCAACATTCAACAACATTCTAGAGGTTCACAACGATGTTGCTGGAACGGTCGATAATGTGCTAGACAAAGTGATGACTTCAAGTGACGTTGTGTGTAAAGAATCCTTGGAGGAAGAAGAGTTATCTGCGTACAAAGAACCACCTATACATCAGAGGGCTTTGCAATGCATAGAAGAATTAGAAAGGTATGCTTTCGGTCATAATCAACCAGGAATGGTTTGAAACTTTATTCGGATTGTGGCGAAAATTAGAAAGAGAATGGGCAAGTTTCAAGATAAAAGTAAAAAAACAGTGTCTTGTGACGGACTTTTTTACAAGAAATAAGTGACATCATATGTTGAGCTAATGCCGTAAGTACAATTAAAAAAATACATTCTGAACATTGCAACCCTGAGAGTGGGTTTCAAAAGATTATTATTATTGTCATTAATTCTTAATTCAAGCAAGCCTACAGTAGTTAGATTATGTAAGTAAATAGATTACATTGTCGGTAAATGTAAAGTAATGGTGCCCATCTCTTTGAGCTTATTCATGCAACTTTAATTTAGTGAAAACAAAATTTGTAAAAATTGAACATACCCTTTTGATTTTTCTTATCAGTAATCTCCTTTTTGGGAAGGGCTCCATAATACTTTACAATTACCACATTGTCATTACACCACAATTTGAAAGGATGATTTTCCCCTTTCCTTCTATCCTGGACACCTCTGTAAGTTGAACACATTATCGTGGAACTGCAAGTGTCCAAGTTAGAGACTGTACTTAGTAATTACCACTTTACTTCACTTCAGCAGATGAAATGAGACTGATAGCTGGTCATATAATTAACAACTTACACAAATCAAGTTATAAAAAAGTCAAGTAATCTGTTAGAGAAGTAATTTATAAATGACCTAAAATCATCAACAGAGAAGAAAGAACACAGGAGCATGAACCACTTCATAGCAACAACATTCAAAATTTCAGACTTGACTTCTACAGGATGGATTTCACAGGCCATTACTTTCAGAACCCATCCTGTCTAACATCTGGTCTTGGATCATTCAAAACTATCATTCTGATGCAGGCAAAGGCAATGTTTGCCTGAATACTACAGGCAGCTGAATTTAGATGAAATAGAAAAACATTGGGGAAATAAGGAGTGCCTGAAACTGTTGCCAGAATCCCAGTGCAAAGAAAATGCTATCATGAATTCTAACATAACAGATGGAGAAAATGTATTATGAATAATATGGTTTGCTACTGACTAAAATTGCTTTCGCAATAAGAAAAGTATTGGTTGGATTTAGAATGAAAACATATATTTGTGTTCTTTTTGAAACTCACCAATGAAACAAATGAGTAGAATGAAAACAGCAATAGCTGCTTGCACTTCTCCATACTGAAAATTTGGGTTTCTCTTCTCAATAATCATGGAGTCTGGATGTACAGAAAGTATCAGGGCAGTTACCACTACCAATGGACCTCTGTGAACATTATCAAGAAAAATAAATGTTAAACTTTCCACATGACATACTGGTCTATTACTCTGTTGAGGTCTTTGCGTTTGGTCACACAGTAAATTTGGAATAGTCATGTTCTTTATGGGGGCACATGGGCCCGTTTGCCTACAGCTGTAAGTGAGGCTACTTTTGAAATTTTAACGAGGTGATACATGGAAGCATGAAAAATTGGTTCTTAGTATGCCACTTATAGAGTACAGATACAGTGAATCAATTTTAAATATAAATCTCTCAGTTATATTCAACAGTTTAATAAAATAAAGATAAAAATCTTGCACAATTCTATAATGGTGCTGTCTCTCATGGCAATGAATGGCTGATACTGTCCATCAGATCCAGTTACACTTTCCCACACTATGCTTATTTTTCTTCTCTTTTCTTTTCTTCAGGTGCCAGCCAAGGGCCAGCATAAAGCAACAGATATATAACAGAATTGGGGGGGGGGGGGGGGAATACATACTATATTCAATATTAAGTACAAACTTAATGTAATGTAGACTAATCCATAAAATGCTTGTTCATGTATGAAAGTTGAGTGACCTATACACACTGTTCCTGATTATGGTGAGGTAAAGGCTTATTATTATTATTTAAATACAGTATAAAACAAAGTGTTTAGCATTTTCCCACTTTACACACTTGGGACACAACTCTTTCACTTTCAAAATTAATAGTCTATACTAGGTCATACAATTCCTATTTTTCCTATCATATATATGACAAATGTCACACACTTGACTGGCCACGTACCATTTAGCAAAATGTTAATTTTACAGTATCCTTCTCTTTTTTTTCTTCAAAACTACTGCATAGGCAATTACTCTTTCTACACCATTTAAGGTATATTCTGTAGTCATTTAGTGTCATTTTCAGAACATTTCTCTACTACATTTATTTGGGTTTCAGATAATGAAGACTAGATAGCAATATCACTGTATTTGAAGAAGGATGGTAATGCAAAAAATAAATGAGGAAATATTTACATAACACAACCATTTTGACATATCTGCCAATATTTAACCTTTGACTTCAGTGAATGCTGCCAGTGAAATCAAAACTGTTTAAGTGACAGTCTGGTAACAACAGCCATGAAGGCAACCATGCAGGTTTTCATGTCAAGTGGCCATTACTGCTGTCAAATTTTAATAAAACTCCCCAGTATCAAATTTCATTAAATTCTATTCAACCATTCTTGATATATGCAGGAAGACAGACCTATAGACACACAAACAGAACAAACCTAATAAGTGCACTTTTGCAACTTTTGTCAATATGCCTAAAATTTATGGGCAATTTATATTACCTGAAAAGTGATTTTGTACCACTGAAAGATAGTTGATGTAAACACCAAGTTGCTTTTCATTCTCTCTTCAGTATTGTGACATATTTAACATGGCTACTCCATTAACAGAATGCACCAACGATACCCTGTGATTCAATTTCTGTGGTCAAATGGTGTGAAAACTAGTGAAATGTACAGAATAACAGTTCAAGTTTGGTAACAAGTACATGAGCCAGAGGAAAGTTTACTGAGGTCTTAGGGTTTCACAGTGTAAACAATTTTGATTGTGATCTCCTGGATTGCAAACACGACATAGTAATGTAGGCAATTAACTGCCAAATGGCTACATGGTGTCACAATACAGAATATCACAATGTAAAAAATAATATTATACTTGGAAACAGTTAAACATCTTGCAGTTAAAACCAAATTTAGACACTTGTCTGATAAAAAGAAGCAACAAAAATTGCAGCGCAATGAATTGTATTACAAGAGCATTCATGATCATCTGAGATGATGGTAACATGAATAATCAGAATGCATAAGTTACTACAGTTATGTAACACATACTAATATTTTTTGTATGGGCAGAGATTTTCCTTTTCAGTACTACATCCAGAATGTATGATCTGACACTTTCACAGTACCTGAGTATAATTAATTCTTATCTGGCTACCAGTCGTGTAAGGTGGTTCAAAGTAGGAAACACCATTAAACCACCTTACCTGGGAGGTAGCCCAAGAAGAATTCATTTTACATCCAGAATGGTTCTGGTGCCTAATAAGTCACCTATCTAAATAGTTCCAGATGGTTTTTCAATGAGACAAAGCAGCAAAAGTATAAGGCTGACCACTCACTTCCATACAGTTATCACTAATTAATGTAATCATAATTAGTGATGAGATTATACCGAAGTCCACAATACACCTATCAGTTCCCTGTGACTCCTTGCTCTGCTAGATACATGCCAATTTTACAGTAGATGCACTAAGCAGATATTTATATTAAACAGTATTTATTTTTAACTATGTACTTCTTTTTGCATTCAAGTGATTCTTAGAGATGAAATCAAGCATCTAGGTCCATACAATATACTGTATATGTGTTTGCATCAGTTATTCTTACAGAATGTTTAATAGTGATTTCACAGTCTTAAACAGAGTGAATTCTAGGGTCACATGTTGAAATAATGTACAGGGCACAGACATCTGTGTCCTTTATTCATCATATTCACTCATTACCAATTTTGGGATTCTTCCATGAATTGCATCTCCCATGAAGAAAAAACACCTTATTAATTTTGAAAACAGTTTCTAAGGATTATATGCAGGGCTGTGTAGTTGGAGTCGGAGTCAGTAAAAATGTACCGACTCCGATATAAAATCTTAACAAAATAGTATTTTAACACTTTTGCTACCATGTGAGCCGCCGGCAGCCTCACGCTTAGGGAGATTCAATGATGCGTTGAGCCACATGGTGTTGGAATAATGCTTTGTAACTTTGGCTCCGGTACCTTAAGAATACGAACTGTCTACAAATCAACCGATTCTGCAATAATCATTAGACTTATATTTAAATATAGGTTATAAGTCTAAAAAGTAGCCTGATGATTCACGTGGTGGTGATAAAATCTCTTATGGCACCATTTACCACTTTGGTAGGTTTACCATTATTAATACATATTGAGCTTTTATGAAGGAGTTGGAGGTGTTAGTACCGACTCCACAGCCCTGATTATATGACCGTGAGAATTATGGAACAAAGGTGGTAAAGCTAAAGATGGCTCTGTACCTAAGCCCCACCCCATGAAGATATGAAAGATGTAAAGCTCCATGCATTATATGTACAGCTTCAGTAATTCAGTCACATTTTAAAAGTATGTGTTTAATCTTTATTTTTGTACACTCTGCATACTAGATAACCTGCTAAATTAAAGCTAAATAGGTGGGATTCTGTTATTGTATGACTTGTGCATGCTCTTACACCAAAAGTTTGCACTTTTTATTATTATTTTGATTATTATGTATGGAAAAAAGAAAGATGAAATGGGTATGGTCTATAATGACAAGTCCATTTTTGGGTGTTTCTTTATGCACAATGTAATAATGTTAGATACAGAAAAAATACTTTTAAGTTGTAATGAGAATGCCAGTGTTTCTGATCACATCATTTGATCATGTAAATATATCTGCCAATGTGGTGCAGTTACTTCATTACTTTTCAAAACAAGTTTGACCATTCTCTGCAACTCCAAAAAAATTCTGGCAATATGGCTCAGTTGCTACTGCCATTCTGAGTCAGCAAAGTCCCCACTGGCAACATTACTTTTTCCAATGGTCACCATCAAATGAAAAATGTCCAATTATTACATAATTTCTGATTACAGTTTCACTCAACTATTAAACAGTATTTATGTTCCATTCAGTTTCTGATATGACTGAGAAATGCAAGAGGAAGAAAATTCAAATGTTTACACACTTTAATGGTGATGAGCCATGTAGTAGTGATGGGGTTAAAGCAGCACTTTTGCAGAAATTCCAACATGGGCTGTTGATTGACAAGGTTAATCTGAAATATTCTCACTACTTTATCATCCCTTAACTGCAATTGCAACCACACTCAATAAATTGTATTTTGGCTTTTTCATCAGTTCTATCTTTGCTACTGAATTCATGTTTATGTTCTGTAATAGATTGATACTCGACAATGAATTAAATTTCCAGCCCCCTACTATTCACCATGCGCAAGAAAAGTAATAAAATGTTTTGATATATCTGTTGTCACAACCCAGATTAGAGAATATATTACCACCACACTATGCAGACACCATATTTGCATAAAGGTTCACACTAACGCTTTCAAAGTATGGATTTCAGCAGTTATTAGACTAGTGTAAATGTCTTTCTTTTGTGAGCTGAGTGTAAACTGCCAATAAGATAAATATAATATTTCAGTATTATGCAATACACACAAATTTCATTAAAATTGTTGTGGTATAGATGTTTGATTCTGGAGGCAAATTTTACCTTTCCAGATGTTTAGTTCCCTATGAGTGTTTGACACAATGTCATTTGTTCCGGATGTTTTAAACACCTGTAATACTGGACTTGTTTATAACACTATTTACTCATGAACATACAGAAGTCACATATTTTAAACCATCTTGACATAGCTTGAACTTGAACTCACCCCCAACCAAGGACAATAAATAGAGGCTGCAACTTAAGGACAAAGCAGAGACTGCGGCACTGCAGAAATAGAAGTGCAATGGCTAGGAATGCTGTCCAAAGTCTTGAGCTGTACACACCAATGGTATATACAACAAACTGCAGGTAAAATGTCAAGGCCTGAGTCCGGTCTAGCAGAGACCACAAAATGATCCCAACACAACCAATTAACTGAAAGAATTAAAATTAAACCATTACAGTCAATTTTACAGAACAGGAGGCATGGAAGTGGTGAGGAAGAAATTATGGGAAGAATAAAAAATGAAGGAAAATTTTACAAAATAGTAAGGGACATTCTATGGAAATAGGAAATTCTCTAAAATGTGGAAATAAACCTTTAAAAATTTACTATGTACCCAAATTAATGTATGGAACAGAAACTTAGAAGTAGACTAATGGCAGAAGAGACAATAAGAAACATACAATTACAGAGAAACCAAAGACAAAGACCTTGAAAGGCAAACTAACAAATAAAAGAATGAGATAATGTGATCATATTTTTGAATGAACAGAGAGAGAGAGAGAGAGAGAGAGAGAGAGAGAGTGAGTTCCAAAGAAGGTTTTGAAGATTAAATTAAAACAAAAATGTCCAAGCAGGAGACCAAGATGGCAACAACAGGTTAAGAAAGGTCACACACAAGGAAGATACAGCATGGGAAGAAAATTAGAGGAGGTGCAAGAAGAGAGACAGATGGAGAGGCTTGGCTGTCAGACAACCCACTTAAAATGTAACATCTTAGCAAGAAGGATGAGATATTATATGGCAATGTTCATGACACTTGTGTAAAGAAAATATGTGCAGTGTTTATAAAAATTTAGTTATGTTCTGGACTCATCAGCAAACTTAACAGTAGCTAGTAAATCCTTAAAAAGGTTGTAATTCCAAATATTTGGGAATGATAATCAATAAAAATTACATTCATTGCATTCCTGAAATATTGCCACTATGTAATTCAAAATATTTTGTCTTTCATTAAATTTGAAGATTAAAATATACAAAACTATAATTTCAAACATTCCTTTCTATGAGATTACAAAACTTCATCCTTTCTTCTAACAGAAGAACAAAGATTGAGGGTTTTTGGGAAAAGGGTGCTGAGTACAATATTTGTACCCAAGAATGAAGTAAGAGGAGGATGAAGACAATTGTATAATGAGAAGCTTCTAATTTGTTCTCTTTGTTAAATATTATCATAGTGATAAACTCAAGGTTAGATGGGTGGGACATGTAACATACATAGGAGAAGAGAAATGTACACAAAATATTGATCAGAAAACCTGAAGGTAACAGACCACTTGGAAGACCCCGATATAAATCAGAGGATAATATTAATATGAGTTTGAAAGAAACAGGATATGAACTAAATTCATATGGCCATGAGTATGATCACATGCCTATAAACAACATCCAACTATTCTTAATTCAACTTTAAATCTGAGAACACTCTATTCCAGATGACATCTCGATGCATTATTTCTTGTTAATGTCTTTAAGGGCAAAATAAATTGCAATTTCATTATGGACACTGTTGGTATACGTGTGCCGGCGAGGCAAATAAGAGAATTTTCTACTTTTAGTGTGAGCAGTGCATTAAGACATAGTCCTTTAGCCACGTGCGTTATCGCTGCAAATAACGTATGTAAATCTTTGAACGTATTTAGCAAAAACATTGTCTCCCTTGAGGGCACGTTCTCAATAAGGGAAATGATCTAGATAGGTTGTCTTGATAGATGATCTAGCTTGGTTATTTTTTTTATTTATTTAATGTTTTACATTTATATTAGTGTTCCCTAGGTGGATTATTTGTTTTTATTTATATTTCTTCATTTATTTTTTTTGTGTATAATATTGTTTCTATTTTGGGCTTGCCTGTATTTGGCTGTTATATTTAATACTGTACATGTATAAGTTTAGTTAATCTGTTAGTGTAATATTTTTCATTATTATTGTATGTATTATCAGTGTTTGTCTGTTATTGGCTTCTTGCTGTTGGCAAACAAATAAATGAATTGAATTTTATGTTGACATTATGGATATTAAACAGTTATAATTTGGAGCTTACTTATGCGTTCCTTTATGATATTCATGCAAACAATAAATAATGATGATAATGATAGTGGCAGTGGTATTAATAACTATTATGATTATGATAATGTTGGTTGGAGCTTATCCTTCACAGGCTAACATCAGAATTGAATATGGAGATCACAGAAACCAAGAAGATAAACCTAACAAGTTGGAATCTTCCCACATGGCATAACCCCAGAGAGCAAACTAAGGGATCCCCATCAGATGTGGAAAACAAGCTGAATGAATCTGTGTTTCATATGCTGCCTGGTAGGCAACAGGGAAAGAATAGAGTCAAAACTAAGCACGACAGTAAGTGAAGCACAATGATATGAAACTGACTAGGTGAACTTTTACATACCATAAACACTCTCAAGAGTGGTTATGACATGTAAAAGTTTCAAAAAAAAACACAACAACACTCAAGCACCTCATGTTTCACTTCCTAAACATGATTTGTAAAATTCCACACCCACAATGGAGGGATTATGAATAGAGTATGAAAATTAACATGTGTGTATGTATGAGCTCTATCACTATGTTATATTCCAAATATTGCAGGACTTTCTACTTCAGTACATTATAATTTTCTCGCTAAAACTGTATAAAATACTGTCTCAACTAGCTGAGTCTAAGTTATATAACATTTGCATGTATTAATAGTGATTTATTATTTAAGTATTGTCATTGGTGTTAAATCTGTATGTGTTCTGATCTTGTATATTATTCAGTGAGATGTCTATTCCTGTTTGTAGTATTGGGACATTAGGTTCTGTACCAGGTTAATTTATTTTAATTTCTTGTTGGTGCTGAAAACAAATTGTTTTATGAAGATGGCTGTCTTCTGGATTGTTTAGCCTCGTAGTCTGGTAGAAGTTCAGACGTCCTTGCTGCCTCCATCATCAGGATGAAGATGAAGGCAGCATAGAACTCAGAAACACCAGTAAACTTCTAACAATACTCACTGCCATGAAAACCTCAAATCCTACTGAATTCTTTTTGATTCTTAATAACTTTTCTGGGCTATAAGATGTACTGGAGTATCAGACATCCAGATTTTATACAGAAAATTGTAGATAAAAACCTGTTATACATTCACGCTATCGGAACCTCCTAGACTTCATCATCCTCACTATTCTAGGTGACCTGTACAATTTATGCAGCTCCTTGTTATGCAATATTCTAAATTCCCCACTTATTTCATCCTCCCTAGGTCCAAATATCTTCCTGAGCAACTCATTTTCAAACACTTGTAATTTATGTTCTTCCTTCAAGGTAATAGACCATGTTTCACAACCATACAAGACAACAGGCAAAATTATTGTCTCTTTCCACATCCCTGCTGATAACAATTTCTAACTCTTTTAACGATATTTAAGGTCAACATTCATAGCGTGTTTAGTTCGATTTCCATTCTCTAGATCTCATTTAGTGCAGTACGCTACTCACAAGTGATCAAAACGGTTACCCATGGCAAGGGAGGGCAGAATGATTCCACTACACTGCTGCCTTGTTTGAATAGAGAGTGTTCTATGCTGTGAGTGCACATGGTATTGAGCTTTTTTCCCCCAATCTTTTAATCCTCTCTTCTAGCTCTTCCCTAATGTTATGGATTTTTGGAAGACCTACGGAGAGAAATTACCTGACAAAATAACCAATAACATATTTCTGTATCGGTATGAAACATTCAGCTGTCAAAATCAGTCGAAATGAAGAATTCAGTGCAATTTCAAATCTTTGTTAGTGAACATGTCTTTTTAAAACTTGGGACAAACACTTGGAACTTCTAAAAACAATTTTACTTCTGTGGTTTGGGTTTGTCGTGCTGTGTTTATTCACTGTGGTTTTTATCCCTGTTCCAGAAGTATATATTTGTGTGTGTGCATGTGCATGATAAATGTAATGAGTAATAGCAAAAGTAACATTTGGCTACAATAACGGATATAATGAGTAATGGTTATAACAAGCACTTTTAAAATTATTCATTGTCAGGACTTTTTCCATCAACTGTTCTTTAAAACCATGACGTTTCGGAGGCTGGTTCAGTATCCATCTCCAGGTGAGAGGTACCTACTCTGTTGGGTCACTGGACAGTGACAAAGACTAGCTCTATCTAAGGAATCCAACAGAGTAGGTACCTCTCACCTGAAGATGGAGACAGAACCAGCCTCCGAAACGTCGTGGTTTTAAAGAACAGATGATGGAAAAAATCCTGACAATGAATAATTTTAAGTGTAAACTACCGTCGTCAAAACCCTTTAGAATTGAACAAGCACTTTTCCTCAGTCTCTTGAATCTCGTTATAACGATTTTGACTGTAATTATTTACCACTGTTGTTGCTGATGTTGATCCCATATTTTTCCCATGTATTCAGTTTTGTCTACATTTACTTCTAGGCCTACTTCCCTGCTAGCCTGTAGGAGAGTTTCTGCATTCTTGGTTCTTTTCACTTTGTGGTAGTACTTCCTGGTTCCAAATCAAGACTATAAGCTTATGTATCTCTGAGTGCAGCGTCCTACCACCTGCATGGATTAGTTATGCTGGAATTGAGTCAATACCTGGAGATTTATAAAGTTTTAATTTCCCCAATGGCAATTTCAGCTTCATTAGGGCTCGGTTTTGGGATGAAGGGCTCTACTGTATGTACTTCAGGCTCTTTAAGTTGATCAGCTACGTGAAAGTTTAATAATGTACTAAAGTAATCTTTCCATTTATATACGATGCCATGTGAGCCCGCGAGGAGATCCCCACTCTTATCCTTGATAAAATGTGTCCTACGTTTGTACCCTTTCTTAAATTCAATTATGAGTCTATATAACTCTCTGATGATTTATTTTTGCTATCAGTTTCCATCTCCCCTGTGTGATCTTGGAAATACTCCCTCTTCTTATTCCTCAAAGTTCTGCAGCTTTCGTGCCTTACTCTGACATATCTTTTCCTGTTTATTCGTATACGGGCCTGCAGCCATTGCAATCTAGCGTGCTTCCTCCGTCTTACCAAGATAGAGCATTCTTCATCAAACCATGCTTTATTTTGTGACATTTTATGATACCTTACACTCTCCTCAGCTGAAATTTTGTTATCCCATATATTTTTCCAGGCCTCATTGACGTCTACTTACCTACTGTCTGTATTCTTCTCAACGTTTTCTAGGATTGCAAATCTACTCAAAATGTTTACCTGATACTACAATGATTGATCGTCTCCTCCAATTGTTTAGAACATAATTAATTTGATTTTGATGATCTGATTTTTGGATGTGGCAACGTTAACTAATCTCACCCCATTCTCATTACTAAAATAATGTAAACTCTCACTCCCTATAGTTGGTTTTGAAATATCCTACAGACCAATTTTGGCACTGAATTCTCCTAGTAGAATTTTCATGTTGTATCTACTAAACTGATCAAATATACACTCTAATTCTCCACAAAACTATCTTTCATCTTATCACCCTTATCTTTAGATGGTACGTGCACATTTATAATAATAATATCACACCATCAACCTCACATGATTAAGTATAACAGCCTATCATTAACAAATTCTACTCTTTTAACTGCTCACTGAAAATATTTTTTCACTAAAAGACCTGTTCCCAGGCAATGGTCCATATTCCATTTTCCATTGTGTAATATGTAGTTCGCCTTTGTTAGGTGTCCATCATCAGGCCATCTAAACTCCTGTATCCCTGCAATATCCAACCTATACTTTACTACGCCCATAGCTAATGTACCCTATGCCCCTGTTCTACATAAGCTCCTCGCATTCCATCAATCCAATTCAATTACTTTAAGTAATTCATAACAGCAAGAAAGCCAATTACAAGTAAGTACTGGAAAGTAGACAAGGTACAAAAATACAATAAGAACTATAAATAACACAAGAACAGAGAGCAAATAGATTAAATATAAAGAGTCTGTATAAAGGAAAGTCGTGCATTGTATAATATAACATTAAAGTAACAAGTATAACAAAAAAAGACACAATTATAATGATTTCACTTGTAATCAACATCAATATTGTATTAATTTTTACTTAAAATTTTCAGTCAGTTCACTTTTTTTATTAAAGGTACTAATATGTCAATTATATTGATTCTTATTACTTTTATGACTGATGTATCTTCCAACTTAATAATAGTACATGGAGATTCCATTACAGTGACATCTGTGAGGAAAATTGCATAGTTTTCTAATTGTTTATGAATTTTTTGCACTCATTTAGTAGTATGATGTACATTCTGTTGTCAGTAAATGCTACAGGACTATTTCCTGTGGAATGATTTTCATTATATTACAGTGAATTTTCTAATGATAAGTTGAAGTTGGTTTTGTTGTTTTGTCAATAAACATTCAATGAAACATACCTGAGATACAACCAAACAAAATGTCATTTTGTGAGGTATTCTTTTATATTTCTTGCTGCATATAAATATGACTAGAATCCAAACCTGAAAGGAAAAGAAAACAATGAAGAAACAAAAATGTTTAATTCATTTTGACCTTTTACAGTAAAGATTTCCAGCATGTTAAGTAAAAATCAACTTCAAGTGCACTTCACAACTATTTATTTCTCATAACTTAAATTATTTTCTTGTTAAAAATCAAGTTTCCAGTGTCTATGCTGTGTTCTACACAATATAATAGACAGAAAATACAACACTTGTAGCTACATTCTTGCAATATTTTGGGGGAAAATTAGCATTGCCAGCTCAGAAAGACCTCTATCTAGCAGATGCAATACCAAGAACATTTTTAGTGTAGCTGACAGACAGTTATGTCACAAAGTGATGCCCAGTGCATAGAGTGTGATTCAATATTAGACAAACAAAATTTTACTGGCGAGTTGTACAACCATATACGAGGTGCGATCGGAAAGTTTACAGACTGTGTCAATATTGGGCGAACCGGATGTAGTACGAGCTTCTGCCGCTAGGGGGTGCGGCCTACATTCATAGTGAATCAGTGTGCCAGCCGGCATCATCGAATTAGCATTTGTTTCTTAGTTACGGGCGGTTTGGTAGTGCATTACACCGACCCTCCTGCGATTTCGGAATGGCGTGTGCATCAAATGTTGCCAAAGACTCGCCAAAACGGCTACGGAAACCTATGAAATCCTAAAGCAAGCATTTGGGGAGTCCGCAAACTTTGGTGTGGCATTCACGTTTTAAAAATGACCGAACCTCTGTCGATGATG
>NW_019059681.1:285950-309414 GCF_000696155.1 Zootermopsis nevadensis
TATTTCTGTCTTCCCTCTTCACTGTTGATATTCTTCCATCTCCTCCTCTCATCCATCTTATCGAGCATAGCCTGTGTAATCCATGCCTTCCTTGGTATCCTTTTCATCCTACCAACCTTTTCTTCTAGTGCCACTGTTAGGCACTTCTTGACATTCGTCCATTCCTCTTCAATGCTTTCGCCTTCACTTTCACTTAATTTTCCTTCCAATTCTGCTCTTACTTCGTCTCGTGCGCTCTTCAGGTTCTCCAGGTCCCATCTCTTCTTCCTCACCCCCTACTCCTGATTTTCTTCATTCTGGTGCTGACGTTTGCAACTAACATATTATGATCTGAGTCGATGTCCGCTGATGGCACTGTTGTCACATCCTTTACGCTATTCCTAAATCGTTGCTTCACTACTGCAATATAAAATGCTTATGTACATTTGTGGGTGCAATGAATTTTCAATCATCTGCATGTAATAACCAGTTAAGTGACAATGTAAATTTCTTTTAAGTACTCTGAAAGTATGTAGGGTCTCACAACAACAAAAGGATTTTAATTAGTTTCAATTCTTTGGATCTTATCCATCATCTTAATTGTTTATAAACAAAATGTTTCAGAAACTGGTTCTGAAATTCTCTGAAATTGAACCTGTCTCTAACACATTTTAAGGACATAAGATAATGGAGCAAATCCAAGAAATTGAAACTAACACCTTCAACAGAAAATTCGGGAATAAGAATAGTCTTTAATTTTCATTCCAAGAGTGATAGTAATATTTGTGTACTTGAAGTGTGATATTTCAGATGAGGTTACTGTCATCATCAGGGTGATGAATCTCACCAAGTTTATACAGATTTGGAAGATTTTATTCAGTGACACCTAGAAAATCCAATTAAAAGACTGTTTAAAATCACAAGATTTACATAGTGGTCATCAGTCAAAAGGAAGTTTTACGAGACTGTTCCAGCTCCTATGTTTACCTTTTGTATGTACTACTCTCCTCTTGCTTTTTGGTGTACAGTAGTAAAATATTTTAGCAAACATGCTTTCATGCAGGTACTTACAAGTAATGACTTGTTCAATTGATTTAAAATTCAACAGATTTTGTGTGTTAGATGACATACCTTGGACTGCCAGAACCTTTGTCTTTGCAGTTGATATTTCCACATAAAACACTTGTGGATCTTGAACAATTCAAATATGCTCCAGTGTAATAAAAGTTGTTACTGAAGCAGAATTTTTATAGTTATTTCTAAGGTATTCTATCACTTTTCTACCATGTCACCAATAACTGAGGGTGGTTCAAGGTTGATGTGAACTTTTCTTCATAAAAGGTGTCTGCACCAGAGTGACAAAATATTATTCATGGTAAATGGTTGGAACAATGCTCTCACTCCCAAAATCATAGCCATAAGCTCTACATCAGTGGTATTCAACCTTTTTTGTTAATTTCTCTTCAACTTTGTACCCCCAAAGTTGTTGGTGTATAATTCAAGTTATACATAGTATATAATCTACATCTAAAATAAATTAAATAAATTACAATACTGATTATTCAGTGTTTATCATAAAATAATATATTTTTTAAATTTCACGTACCCCCGGGGGTACGCGTACCTCAGGTTGAATACCACTGCTCTATATCATAATAGAAGCACTACAAGATGGCATCAGACCCTGTTATTCTAAGTGTGGAACAGCGATGCATGATTCCTCCTGTCATCGGCATAAACAATAAGAAAAAACATGCTTTGATCTATCCAAACATTCCCTCAGCTATTCGTCCTATACCCCACAATCATGAACTACCTGTACCTGTCCCTCCTATCTCCTACACAGCTGATTGCAGCAAAGAATGCTCACCATCACCACCATCAGATGACGCCATTCCAAGATCATCGGCATCTCAAGATAAGGAGTTTGTGCCAGAAATGTTACCTTCTACATCTCACAGAGTAATTCAAAGTAAACTGAATGATCTAGCGAGAGAGATAGAATTGCCTAAGTATAAGGCAGAGTTGCTAGGATCACGAATTAAGCAATGGAATGTACTTGAAGAAAATGTTAAAATATCCTGTTATCGCGTTCATCAGATTCCTTTACAAAAATGTTTTCCATGCAAGATGATCTTGTATTTTGTGATGACGTAGATGGTCTTATGGATGCCCTGCATATAGAACATAACCGAAATGAGTGGCGGCTTTTTATACCCAGTATTCCTATAGCTCATGCGGTTCATATGAAAGAGACATACGATAACATTAAACAATTAATTAACAGGGTGAATTATGACAAATATAAGTGGTGTATAAGTGCAGATTTAAAAGTGATAGCTATCATACTAGGCCTTCAGCAGGGTTGCACAAAATATTGCTGCTTCCTGTGTGAGTGGGACAGTCATGCATTATGAAACTAAACAGTGGCCCCTTCGACAGAACTTGGAACCAGGTAATAAAAATATTGTCCGTGAACCACTGGTAGATCAAAGTAAAATAATACTGCCAGCATTGCACATTAAATTGGGTCTGATGAAAAATTTTGTAAAAGGAATGGACCGAAATGGAGAAGCCTTTAGGTACCTCTTTCACAAATTTCCCCTCCTAAGTGAGGCTAAAATCAAAGGAGTTTTCGTAGGCCCCCTAATAAGAAACCTGATTGTTGATAAACATTTTGTTGACATTTTAACGGGAGAGGATAAAATTGCATGGGAATCCTTCAAGTCAGTTGTTAGGAATTTTCTTGGAAACAACAGGGCGCCAAACTATAGGGAATTAGTAGACAAATTGTTGAAAGCATACAGTAAAATGGGGTGCAATATGTCTCTTAAAATGCATTTCCTCCACTCTCACTTGGACTTTTTCCTTGATAATCTTGGATCGGTTAGTGATGAACATGGCGAACAATTTCACCAAGATATTTGTACTCTTGAAAGGCGTTATCAGGGGAAATGGAGTGCATCAATGATAGCTGATTACTGCTGGTCGGTGGTAAGAGATGCCCCTGAGGTAAAATACAGAAGAAAGGCCAAAAGACAACGTCTATAAGGTAGGTGAAATTTTTTAAACATTTGCATATCATATTGACGAATTTATTGGTGATATTTTACAAAAGCACTAAATATCTTCAAAACACGAACTAACTAAGCTTTTTTACTGTCATTTTCTAATTTAGCGGACGAAAATACATAAGAATTGATTAGTTTCATTTCTGATAAATACAACTCATTAAAACTTGTTGTCTAGTGTTACGATATGTATGAGATTTATGTAAAAAAAAAAGTCCAGATCAATCACGACCACCCTCATAAATTATAAATAAAGACTGTATGTGATACACACTTTTTCTTAAACTGAGATTAAATTTTATCTGTGTTCTACTTTTAATTTTCTACTTCAATATTAGAATGACATAAACATTAATATATTTATAATACTTAAAATTTCAATGAGAATGTCTTCTATTTCATCTTCATGAGTCATAAAAATCTAAATATCCTCAAGACACACAAATAAAATGGTATACAAACATTTTCTTTCAGTCTCCATAACTGACCCAGATACTTGGGTTGATGAAAATATGATGTACTTAGGTACTGTGAACAGATCTGCATGATTTATAGTGTTTGGTTTCTACAAAAACTACCAATACTTATAACAGTTTGTTTTAAATTTTACTCTGGAGACATTTCTCAAGTGGGAGATTAAACTAACTAACTAACTAGATGGCTTACCGAACCCGAAGGTTCAACACCGAATTAACCAAGGCCCTCCATCGGACCCTGTCATGGGCCAACAAAATCCAGTCTCCTTCGCCTCCTATCTCCCATAGATCCTGCCTGAGATTATCCTCCCATCTACGTCCAGGTCTCCCCAGCAGTCTCTTCCCCTCAGGTTTCCCAACCAGTACCCGGTGCACACCTCTTGTCCCATCTATGCGCGCTACATGCCCAGCCCATCTCATTCTTCTCGACTTAATCACCCTGACAATACTGGGGGAGGAGTACAGATTTTTAAGCTCATCATTACGCAGTGTTCTCCATGCCCCATCGTCTTCCCTCTTAGGCCCAAATATCCTCCTCAACACCCTGTTCTCAAACACCTGCAATCTGTGTTCCTCCCTCTGAGTGAGAGACCATGTTTCGCACCCATACAAAACAACAGGCAAGATTATTGTTTTGTATACTTTAATTTTCAGGTTCTTAGAAATCAAACGGGAAAACAAAATATCTTGGACTGAGAAGTAGCAAGCATTTCCGGAATTTAGTCTCCTCATAGAATGTTTACTAAACAAATATTCTAAAATTTTCCCCGCAGGGAAATGTATCTAAATTAAAAATTATTTTTTCTGGTTTATCAGCAGGGACGACATAATCTTTGAGACCGTTTATACAAGTAATGCAATGAGGTAGGTGAAAATGTTGTTGTTTTCTGGGCTGTGAAACCATGTGGTCTCCTTCTGTAGGAATATTGGTAGCCACCTACAGTACTACACGGCGTCACAATCCAAAAGACCATAATACCTTAGTTAATATAATGATATGTACAACTTATTTTAAAGTCAATTTTTGACGCACGCTTCGTAATACCCACACCAATGGCTTCATTAATAAAGACTTAGTTTGCAAATTGATTTTAAAGACGTAAATATGTGTATCTATATTTTGTAATATTTACCACAGCCAAGTGAGAAACTTAATGAAACTAAACTTAAGCTAAATTTACTGACTTTTAAAGCGTCTGTTTCGAAATCCAGGTAAAAAAATGAAAAGCGTTTAAGGTGGAACAAGAATACATTGAATCGATCAGGAAACAATGTCAGTAACCCTCTCTTTCAACATCTTAAACGCGCTGTCTCACTGCAAATGGTTCTGTAAAAGAATGGAAGTGACTTCCACAAGTCTTGGGTATAGAATCCACAGTAAAGAGTCATTGTACTTCCTATTCTGATAAATCTTCGACTTTATATCCATAAGTCTCCAGTTCTGAAACAAACATTAACACACATTTACTGATGTTATAGAAAACGAAGGCTACTACGAACTGATTGACTTGGAATAAAGTTTCGTTGTTTTCGATGTTTTGTGAGTGAGCGACACTGTATACTCACCAACAAACTTGTCCTCGTTCGCCAGAAGCGACAATCTCCATCCCTTGTTGTCGAAACTAGGCTTCCTGCCTCCATATTCTGCCGGCAGGATTTCTGGGCTGATGAACGCGTGCAGAGAGATTAAGTCTCTACCGTGCAAGTAGATCTGCAGATAAACATTCCATGGGCAGATTGAAAATGCTGATAATGCACGTTAATTCCAAACGAGAATATATAAATAATATTTATCCGATTCACACATCTAATAACAAGGTAAAAATAAAGCAGTCAGTAAGTATGAAGTTTTCAAAAGCTCTATCAGACTTGAGAAGAAATTAGTTATAAATTAAAGTAAAGAAAATTAACTACATATTGAGTCTATCGCCAGAATGCAGGACAAAATTGCACTTTAAAATATAACTAAAATATGAAACTATAATTTTATAATGAGATTTCACGCCGTGTAGTCTGGTAGAAACTGACCGACGTTTCAGAGGTGCTTACTGGCCCCATCAACAGGACCCTGATAACGGAGACACGATATTCATGTCTATAATTTTAACGTTTCATATGGGTGTGAAGCTTCGTCTCTCCAAATGCTGTTGGAGTCATCAAATCATTGAGGATGAGATGACAGGATATGTATCCTGCATGGTAGCACTTGATATTTTTCCTTCACATCTCCCTCACTTAATTTTTTCAAATAAAATCTTTCTGTGTCAAAATTTTGTTTAGTTCGTCTACTTACTGAAAGTCGCTCCCTCACCTTTGGTACCAGCAGATAATGATCAGTGTCACAATCTGCTCCTCTGAATGATCTCACATCAATTACATTTGTCTGCCTTCTCTTATCTACTAAAACATGATCTATTTGATTGTGTGTGCTACCATCTAGAGAAGCCCAAGTGTATTTAAGAATATCGCGATATGGAAATTTTTTCCTTTTATAATTAAATCGTTTAACGTAGCGAAGTTTACTGCTCTAACACCGTTATCATTACTAAGTGCATGCAGACTCTCCCTGCCTATTTTGGGTTTGAAAATACCCTCCTCCCAATTTTGGCATTGAAATCTCCTAGCAGAATTTTCATGTGATACTTGCCAAATGTATCAAATACTGATTCCAATTCTTCATAAAAGCTATCCTTGATATCATCGCTTTTGTCCTCAGTTGGGGCATGAACATTAAGGACAATGATGTCGCACCAACGTCCTTCCAAAATTACGTAAGCCAATCTGTCACTCACAAATTATACTCTATTAACTGCTGCCCTAATTCTGCTATGAACAAGAAAACCTGTCCCTAACTGATGATTGTCATTCCCTTTTCCACAGAAAAATGTAAAATTGTCCACTGGGATCGTGCCCTCCCCCTCCCATCGCACTTCCACTAAGTCTAACTTATAATTCTCTAATTCCCTACTCACTGATTTCAGTGCCCCAGCCCTATAGAGGCTCCTAATGTTCCAAGTACCAAATCTCATATCCCTTTTCAATTGCCATGGTCGTGCCAAAGGGTCCATCCTGATCCGAAGTTCGGTTGATTTTTTCGTAACAATGCTTTCTTTTAAAGGTGAAAGGTTGTTAGCCTTACGCCCAAGCCCCAGCCTGGAGGACCAGGGTATCACTCTTAGTCTAGCGCATCGCCTTAGACCTGTCCGACTTGGGTGACCCTATCATGAGAGGGAGATTAAACATTGCATCAAACTACTCATCATGACATGAGATTTAGTATAAAAAATCTACAGGCCTACTGCTAAATTTGATCACTAAAATTTCTCTAATAGCAGAGAATTGAGGAAAATAAAGAGAAAGTGTGCAAATAGTACTGTAAAAATATGCTTGCAAAAGTACTTGGGGGGGGGGGCTAGACAGATTTCAGAAAATTATGAGCAATTCATATATCTGCCATTGGATACCTGTAAATTTTGATGGCAGAAAAATGGACTGAAATGCAGTTCCATTAATTATTTTATATCATAGAGAATTATTTTGTTCATTGGTTTCATTATGTTTCCATCTGCCTGGTTGCTTGGAAGCCATAACCATAACTGCAGTTTCTTACTTTATATTCATCTTTTGATATCTTATAATATATTGGCATTCAGAAATTATTTTACTGATAACAAATTCCTAATTTTTTGGAAATAATGGAGACATTACAAAATGTTTCCTAAGTGGTTTCAGTTCAAGTCCAGATGTTTCTAAGTATGTTGAAGTTAACACAGCTTACTCAAGATATATACCATCTTTAATTGAGAAAATAACACATTATATTTCAATTTGTTATGCAGCAGCCCTGAAGATGAGAGCAGAGGTTGTTCTTGAAACGTTGGCAAAAGATATGGTTTATTCACCATTCAAACATCTGACAAAGCTTGGAACCTTAGAGTCTTTCAACAACTTCAGTCGCCGCGAAAGCTTCACTTCATACATTATATATTTCATTCATTAATGCAGAAAATTTAGAAAATTTGTTTAATATTACATTTCCATTCTATAAGTTAAAACAACTGGCCACAATTACCACCTCAATCTTGAAACAATCAACACAGGATCAAAAATGTCAAATGCCATGAATGCTCCTCCCTATGTGTTGAAATGCATTAGTTTCACACACACACACACACACACCCCCCCATCACAATGACATCAACACATGTGATTTTAAACAGTGACATATTTTATCCATACACTGAATGAGAGAATAACTTTGTAATGTTGGATCCAACAAAATACTTCTAGACTGTGCATTTATAATACTTTAACACTTTCTCAGATGCATGCACATAGGAAGTCATGTCTGCAATATAATCAAAAAAATTTAGTTAACCTAATGTTTCATGAATTTTGTACATTGTAATATAAGAGCCTGAAGACGGTCTACTAGACCAAAATGCAATCATCAGAAATATTTTCTAAGTTAATAAACAAATAAATATTACTGTTGTGTGTGACAAAAGACTACAAGTTACATTATACATACTTCTGTAATGTCCCAAACAGGTACTTTGAACACCTGCTATGAAGTTTTCGCTGCAAGGATGGGGGAAGAAACAAAAATCTGACAGCACCTCAGAAATTTCAGAAAGTAAAAGAATGCTATAACTTGGAAAGAAGGCTTTTTCAGATGCATGAACATATGAAGTCCTTTAGTGTTATGGTGTGCAGAACTCACCATTACATTTATGCCACACCCTGAAGTTATGCCTTATATATTTATCATAATTTAATATAATATAAATGTACTAAACTAACATATGTTCTAAATATAATTAAAAGAATATTTTGTGATGAAGGAACCAATATTAATACCAATCTAAATTTGATCCCTGTAATAAAATGAAATTTCCACAAACAGAGATTTTTAAACACAATCCTAAATGAAATATGCTTGAGTACAAGATAAATCCTATGAAACTTGCAGTTTGACAGCAATAAGTATTCCTGGAACAACTAGAGCTGCTCCTTGCAGTGTATGAACTTTCCCCACCATACAAAGTCCCAGAAGGAACAGAGCTGTGGCAGAAAATGCTGAGCCAAAGACCTGCCAACAATATGAAGTATAAAAGTACCACTTCGCTGGGTTCTCCGCATCTGCAATTTAGATTCATGCCTTCACTTTAAACAGGCATGCAGAGGTCAGAATGACCAAAGAACATAACGGGAGGTATAAACCACATAAACAACACATTCATTATATTTGTTACTTCTCATTTAATTTTGTATAAAGTTTCTCAGCATAGCATTACAAAGCAGGAGTGGTCAAGTGTCACACATATAAGGGTCAGTAGTTCACTGTTAGTGGCAACAGACAAATACATGATACCTGACGCAGCCTCTAAAACTCCCAAGACACAATCTTAGACGACTGCCAAAAATCACATATTCCTGATACGATTTCAGATGAATCTATTCTAAAAATTCTAGTTTCAGTTCAATACAATAAAAACAGTTTTTAAAAGTTTCCATTTCAAAAAGTATTATTTATATTCCACTTACTATACTGACAAAATTAACTGCATTGTATATCTTAGTTTCAGCATACCTTGAGAATTCCAGATAGAGCTACTGGCAGCCTGTGGTTGAACACCAGGTTTCCAATAACGCCAAGTGCTGTCATCAACACAATTGGATTGAGGATTATACTTTTTATTACAGCACCAGTCACTTGCAGCTTGCTGTTACTCCTTGACAATTCTGTCCCACCAATGTTTTCATGACTACCTGGTTGATTAATACTGTTGTTACATTTGCTAAGCTCCATGAGAATGAAGCCAATAGGGTTCAGAATCACAAGAGAAATGGGAGCCATCAAATACAGGTAACTTGCATAATCAGGATGAGTCTTCTGATACAGTGCTACCACTGTAAACAAAACAAAAATTATCTTAAAAGGCTAAGCATTGCTCCCATGAACATGTAAACACTTATAAAATACAATTCTACTTTTCATGAAAGCTACGATAGATTACATGTAGCCTTTATTTTAATACGTTCTGTTCTTAAAATATTAAATGTGAAGATTTCTGTCTTCCGGGTTGTTGCGCTGTGTAGTCTGGTCAATGTTTACCAACATTTCAGAGATACTGCCTCCGTCATCAGGGTGATTCATCGTAATGATGACGGAGGCAGTATGACCTCTGAAACGTTGGTAAACATTGACCAGACTACATAGCACAACAACCCAGAAGACAGAAATCTTCATACTCACCGCTGTGAAAACCTCAAATCTTACAGGTAAATGTGAAGGTGCCTAAACACCTCACCATGAAGGTGGAAAGTGGAGGCAAAATTTCACATATTCTTAACCTGAGCACTGGACAGAGGAAAGTGACCAGCTTCATGATCTAACCATCTTACCCCATGAAAAGAACCCCAGTCCCAATCAGGAGGTTGGGTGGACATCAGACCTGGTCTGGGTGCAGCAGAAATGAGAAAAATCCCTGATCCTGCTGGGTATCAAATCCTGTTTTCCAGCCTATAACCAGTCACTTCAATGACTAAGCTATCCTGGTGCATTAACTTTTCCTTTATGTCTCATCACTAATAGCAAGCTCTTGTAAACCTGGTAATGAGCCTTCATGTTCCATACTAACTCCCTGGTAGCAGAACTGTTAGGTCCAACACGAACAACACCAAAGCCCACCACCAGCCATGATCCTGAACCAACTCCATAACATTACCATCCTCACATCCCACCTCCCTAAGATCAATCTTGATATTATCCTCCCATCTCCTTCTTGGTCTGCCCAGTGGTCGTTTTCCAGAAGGGTTCCCTACCAAAATTCTGTATGCACCCATTGCTTCCCACCCATGTGTGCTACATGCCCAGCCTATTGATGCCTCCTAAATTTCACTATCCTCACTACGCTAGGTGACCTGTACAATTCATGCAGCACCTTGCTATGCAATATCCTAAATTACCCACTTATTTCATCCTTCCTAAGTCCAAATATCTTCCTGAGCACTTTGTTTCCAAACACTTTTAATTTATGTTCTTCATTCAAGGTAAGAGACCATGTTTCACAACCAAATATGACAAATGGCAAAATTATTTTTTATATATCCTGATCTTTAGTGTTCTGGATAGCAAATGAGATGATAACAGTTTTTGAATTGAATAAAAACAAGCATTTCCCAAATGTATTCTACTGTTAATTTCATCATTTCTATTTGTTATTGTCATTCCCAGATACTTAAATTTTGAAACATTTTCAAATAATGTGTTACTTATAATTACGTTCTGTCACTGTTGCTTATGTTGATCCAGTATTATGCCCATGTATTTAGTACTGTACACATTTACTTCCAGACCTATTTCAAATACTAGCCTATAGGAGAGTTTTTGCATTCTTGGTTACGGTAACCACATCATCCCCCAGCAAATTGACATATCAGCATAGGCAAGTACTTGGTGCAAACCATTCAATTTGAGCCATTCCTGATTCCCTCTGACCTTCCTGATGACATATTCTGGAGCAAAATTAAAAGCAATGGGAAGGGATCCAACAGAAGGTTACTCATATGAATTCTACTAGATACCCCATCCATACACATCTTAATTAGCCTAACAAGTTTCTTTGGTATTCCAAAATGCCAAAAATGTCATACAGTACCTCTCTTCTAACTGAGTCTTATGCCTTCCTAAGGTCCACAAACAGTTCCATACAAGGTACAGAATTTGACTAGGTGATTAAAAACCCTGCTGAATGCAGTTATCCCATCAGTATTAGGGGCCATTCTAATTTAGTTTCAATGTTTGTACCACTCAGCAGTTTATAATATGCCCAATTATAATTAAAAAACCCTGACTCAAAAGGAATGAATGTGTATATAAATGAACAAATAAAAATAACTTCAAAATTTGGAAAACACAAACTCCTTTTTGTTTAAATATATAATACAATTAAGATTTATTTAATAGGCCTTTTGAACACAGTTATGAACCTCCAGGTTCTGTACAAAATGTGGAATTTCTTGATTGAGATCACAATTAGCTTCCCTGGTCTCACACAGTCAGTTAGACTTACTACAGAGCAGTAATGTCCAAGTAACTATTAAAGGATTCAGTGAAACCACCATCAGCAGGTTAAATGAAACTCTCAAGTACTATGTCAAAATGAGACCTAAAAATTGACCCAAACATATATTATGTTGATATTTTTATTATATATATAGATTCACTTGTATGTAACATAAATAGTAGTAATTAGTAATTTACTTGTTTTGGACCTTATCACCATCAGTTGATTACTGTTATTACTAATTACAACATTTCAAAGGATAGATTTTCCTGTCTTCTGGTGTCCTGTATAGACCTCCTGAACATAAAGGAAAATCCATTCTTTCTGAAATGTTGCAACTAGTAATAATAAAATTATATGACAGAGGAAACTAGCAAATATAGTAACATATTAATTTAATGTTTGAAAATATAAAATACTAGCCATTTTGCATGCAAAAAACCCACCAGAGACTGGATCTGTTCAGGGTATGCAGAAAGAAATCTTAAAACAGAAATGACATTTGATAATACCTTAAATAAAATAACTACTGACTTCTTCTAACATTCACATTTCTGGTGGCAGAATTTTGTCCACACTTTGGAATCAACAGTATATGGAAACATCTTGATAAATGTCTCCTGCTTACTATAAAAGGGAATATCATTCTCAGAGAAGGTAAACCTACCATTCCTTACCACTTACCTATAGGATAACCAATAGCAAAATCATTGCTTTGTGTGCAGAAAATAGCAAATAGCCCTGCACGTCCTGTGTTGACGGGACGACTGACAAGCAGGGTAACGGCCACTACTATAAGAAACACGACAGTCTTTGCCACCAGAACAGATAACAAGAACATCCAGTTGACAGAGGTAAGATCCAGTTCAGCAAGAGAAAGAAAGATAAGTGCTGGCAGGGAGAATGAGCCAACAAAAGTGTTGAGACCCTTTGATTCTGCTTGAGAAACAAGTCTCATTCGTCCAGCCACATATCTGCAACAAGAAGGCAAACATCAAATTTCTGCTAAATCCATTACTGGCACAAGATATTTTTTGAAATGAGTTTGTCAGTCAGGTGTTTTAATAAGATAAACGTGTTATTAGTTATATTAGTTAGAAACACAACAGCTATTCTTAATTGTTCTAAGAAGCAGGCATACCAAAAGAAAGATTACAGTAGAAACTGAATACAATACATTGTTATGGTAACAACTATGTCTAAGAATAATAATAATGGCACTGAATTGATGGTATACCTACATTAATATAATGGTCAGCAATGTTTAATAGAAGTTACAGAAAGTGTCTGAAAATGGGACTTATTATGTAAAGCAATATTTCTAAAGTGAAATGGAGATAAAACAGACACCCATAATGAAGCAATATAAAAGCATTATCATATCTGTTTGGAAATACTTTATCAATGAGCCCCCAAAAAATTAAGTTCAAATAATACCTTCCAAAATCATAGCAGCAAAAATATAGTAATCAACAAATAATAACAGCAGTTAAACAAGAGACTTGGTATTCTTATTTAAATTCTGTTAAGGTAAGGTAAAGTCTTCCCTGGTGCTTAATCAAGCACCATGCTATGAAGATGTAAGAGGGAGTGAAGGCATTGCAATATGCATTCTTAACCTCAGGGCCAATTGCCATGAATGACCAGCTTCATTCTCAAATTGCTTTGGTACCCAGTGGATGAGATGGGTACAGTCAGAGATGGGCTGGACATAGTAGAAAAAAGCTCTGCCGAGCCAGGAATCTAACCCTGGTCATCCTGCTCAAAGCACAGTTACTATACTGACTACCCACTATCACTAGTCATTTACATAAATGCACCCATCCCAAACAATTTCTGCATGTTTCTTTTGATTGAGAGTCTTTCTCATAGTTTTTCAATCATTAAATAGTGGCCAGTGTCTGTCAGTTCCTCTGTAAGATTAGGTATCAATCGTACCTGTCAAACAAAATATGAAGTTAAAAATGTGCCATTCCAACAGAAGTACAAGTACATAATAATCAGAATTCTTGCAGTGGCAAATGACACCCCAATATCAGTAATATTTCCATGTAACCTCTAATTTTACTTACTGGGTTTGATAATATCCTCTGTCAATGTTTAGTAATGAAATCTATCAAAATTACTGTCATCAGACAACCTAACCTCCTTTATTCTCACTGTATCAAAGTTGTATACTGTGTTAGCCACGTAACCAATAACTCAGAAGCAACTATACTATATAAAATCCTAAAATTTAAGTACTAATTGTCAAGTCATCAGTAAAAATTCTTGTACAAAAACAAGTACCAGTACAGCACAAATTTGATCAATAATGAAAGACTGTAACACATTAATGAAACAAGAACATTCAACAATTTATTATTCCATGAATATCACTGATAAATGTGTGCAATACACCCACACACAATCAAGAACAACTTGTATGAAACTTCTTACCCACAAAGGATAACTGCGAAACATTCTATTAATGCTGGATACAGGTTATCCACAGCAATGTCACCAGAAGGTTGAGGCTGTACAGCATTTACAGAGAGGAGAGTGATATTTTCCATGTTGTAACAGGTCTGCAACAATTTCAAAAGCTTTCTAAGTTTGTTGATAATTTTATTACATGCATTACGGTCTTACAGACAAGAATATATGTCTTAAGTACCAAGAGTAAACATGTAATTTTTCCTTAGCCCAGTAACACTCAAGAAAATGTGAACATATGGTGATCTAATGCATTTCTTCGAATGGAGAAATGTGAAGTGGTATTTGAGGTTTTCATGGCAGTGTGTTCGAAGATGGCTGTCTTCTGAGCTGTAGTGCCATGCAGCCTGGTAGACATTTACCAACATTTCAAAAGTCCTTGCTGCCTCCATCATCAGGGTGATGATCACCCTGATAATGACAGAAGACAGCCATAAAATGTAAAGTGGATCTCTGACACTGGAATCTAAAGATTTTACACAAATGAAACAAGATCATGACACTGGATACTATGCTCTGCTAGTTCAATCTGATATTCTCATAACCAACTTTCTAAGGCCCATTTTGTTATTATACTGTCTCTGAAGAGAAATAGATATTACATGAAAGATAGGATAATAAGATAAAATGTCATTAAATGGAAGCCAATGTTGGCTGAAAAAAATTTACAAATTTAAATGTATAAACATATTATTACAATATTATATGTGTTCATGGTAGAAATAAATACTACTTAATCTGTTATGCAAGTTCATACAAGTTTGTTCTTCAATTATAAATTTAAAGTAAAACTCAAAATCATGATTCTTTACCAATAAACAGATACAGACTACAACCTAATAAATGTGACTATCTTAAAATTTTCTCTATTCATGAAAAACATTATTGGCCATGTCAGCAAAACAGAATATTAGTTTGAGTGAAGTAAAACAAAGGCAGTTTCAGTCTTGACAATTAAGATTCAGTGACACAAAACTTACAACAATTTTTGAACTTGCAACAAACATTATACAGCAAATTACTGTAGAATTTTCAGCAATAACTGGTTCATATCCTATCTAACACACATAAAACAAAAGGTTGAAATAAAATCATCTAATAACACTCAGAATTTGTTCTTAAACTGGGGAAGAATAAAATATGGACTTCCCCAAAGGCCAATTCTATGGCAATTGCTCTTCGTTGTATACACAAATAACATTCCTCCAACAATAAATATCATATATAATTTCATATTTGCTGATGACATGTCATAATTTCTAGCAAATTAGTTTTAAGGGATACATCTTATTGTATGTTGATTGTTAGGTTGACAGTCTGTATACACATCAATTTTTGATGATGAACTGCCATATCATTATCACATATTAAATATGACTACAGGTTCCAAGTTATGATATAATAGAATTGTGAATAACAGACACATGCAAATCTAATAAATAATTTACTTTGAGTGAATATATTATGTCTACACATACACATCTGAATAATTTGGTAAATATAAAGATTATGGAAGTCTACAGTTATGCAGATAATTTACAAATGACATGTTTCTGTACGTTCACCAACCTTCTTCCCCAACATGAATAGAACAAAACAGTCTTCACTTACCCTTAACTTCACAGAAATTGCACTGGAGGAGTCTGATATTTCAAATGTAATAAAGCTTGCACTAGGAGCATATGAACTCTACACACAACACTAAAGGATCTCCACTTGGTCCATGACACTGCGCCAGCGCAGTATTTCTAACCTTTAATAAATTCAATTCAGCAGGTCATATTACTGTCCCTGGATTTTTCCTACATCCCACACTGTACCCTACCGACTCCCAAGGCATCTAAGGAATTTAATCAACTCTTGGTGAGCATTCATGTGACAGGACTGGTGTGCAAAACTGGGCTAAGGTCATAGAATAGAATAGAATTTATTTACATTCCATAGATCCTTTATAGGCCTAAGCCAAGGATGTAAAACAGGTCATAGCACAAATACAATACTTGTTTCTAGTAGAAATATAAATACATAGTTATAATAGCTATTCACAGATTTTTGGAACTACATTATCACAGGAAAATAATTATGATGAGAACCATCACTATTATTATCTACATGTACTTATAAATTTTTCTACTGAGTAGAAGGGGTGAGATAGGAGATCCTCTTTTAACGCTGGCTTAAACATTTTTATATCGTGGTTTAAACTTTTTATAGTAGGTGGAAGATTATTGAATAACTTAATTCCAGTATAGCAAACTCCTTTTTGATATTTACTGAGGCTAGAAATTGGCACATGAAAGTTGTATCTTGTTCTTATAATGTGGATATCTGTATTTGTATGAAATTTTTCCATTTTATCCACTATAAATGATAATAGTGAGGGCAAGAATTCACTGGGTAACGAAAGAATATTAAACTTCTTAAATAATTCCCTACAAGAGTCTCTCCTTTTAGTGCCTGCCATTATTCTAATGATCCTCTTTTGAATGTACAATACTCTTTTGCTGTCCATTAAATTTCCCCAGAAAATGATTCTATATGACATCATGGAATGGAAGTAAGCAAAATAAACTAATTTTAGAGTTTCTATTTTCATGTGCTGCAACTGTCCTCATAGCGAAACATGCTGAGCTTAGTTTAGGGATAATGTATTGAATATGTGTTTTCCAGTTTAAGTTGTCAATTTGTAGGCCAAGGAATTTAGTTGTTTCTATTTCCTTGATTATTTTATCATCATACCCTATATTTAGATTCACATAAGTTCTGTTGTTAGTACACAATTTCATGAAATTTGTTTTGTGAGAAACTAATGTGAGTTTATTGGCTTTAAGCCATTTGTTCAATCTAGCAAAGACACCATTTATGCAATTTTGAAGACAGTCAATTTCTGGATGTGAAATAATAATATTAGTATCGCCACCAAAGAGTATAGGTTTAGAATGAGATAAACATAACAAACATTATTCATAATAAAAAAATATCTCACCAGTTAGAACTTAATACACTGATGTGTGTGTATGGTATGTGTATGTATGTCACATCTAACCTCACGAATCACGAATGAATTATCAGAGAAAACGATTATGGATTTTTCGTAATTCTCTGCAATTACCATGCTTTAAGAACCTGATTTTATAATCGTCTCTCCCTCATGAAATATAATAAATACAATACAGCAAACCAGTATGTGACTGCAAAAGCCCACGTGACAAACGAACAAATATAATGAAATTACAAACCTGCAAAACATTCAATTAATGGATTCCGATTATATGCAGATTCAGATTAAAGGCAAATCTTATGTTTAATTTTGCATAACACTGACTGGAATTTGTTTCGCATTTTCGACAAAGGCTCGGTAAGTAACATAAACTCTATTAATGAAACTCATTTTACATGTCTGCAACAACTACGAAACCAACGCACCAACAGCTGATTCAGACAAACTGGTAGAATCACCGGACTAGTAGATAAACACAATGCATATCCAGGAGGCGCGCGAAAATTGAATTTGCTGTTGACGCAAAACTAAAAACAGTCCACAAAATCCTAGTGATTTTTTATAATAACCTTTGTGCCACATTTTTTGTGTAAATACCCGTTCGATTCTTAGTTGTTTTATTAAGATAAACTTCGTGTCCTGTATTCATTTTCCATATTTCAGATTAGGGATTTTCCTAAATGATCCCACACACGGAACCAGCCTGTATGCACAAGTTGTTGCAGCTTGAAAAATATCAAAAGGTTTTGATATTGTTCGTGCAATCATGAACCTGTGCATCCATATTTGTGTTATATATGTTGTAACTTATGTAACATCAATAGGTGGAACGTGAAATAACAATTATCATGGCATCACCAAGTAGTAACAAAGACCATTAGTCGAAATTTATCGATCTTTCCTGAATATAGTCAGTTCTTTAGCACGTAAAAAGTGAATTATACAAAAACAAACAATTCAAAGGTTGAAGGTTATGAAACTCTAGATATAAATAGAGAAATTATAGTTAAGCATGCTGAATCACTCACATAAAAACACCAAACTTAACTCTTTGAAATTCTTTAGAAAATGAATATTGCAAGTGGCTGCTGTAGTGTGTAAGCTAGCCTAATTTGTACTGTCACTTGTTTACATTGCAGACTGGTATCATGTATGGGCCTTTTAATTATAAAGTTTGAAAAATAGATAAGTGTCACACTTTTTAAATAACATTTTCATTGAGTTTGAAAGAAACTCCATGTGATTGATTTATCTGAATACAATATCTGTATGTAAAGAGTTCTACTTAAGGAGTCATCTTGGGTTTTGAATGAACTGAATGGAATTAATTAAAAAAAGAAGAAGTTTGAACCAAGGTTCCAGAAGTGTCTTCTTTATACAAACAGTGCTTCAAGGCTTCTTAAGAAGTGAGAAATCTCTTCTTGCATAATTGTATCTACTTTTGTGGTAAATGTTTTGGCAATGACTGAGATAGGACAGTCCCTAGGCAGATTAGATGTTTGAAGGAAATAATCTTATGAGAGGCACTTACACGTTTTGTACAAGTTCAAAACTACAAACTTTCAGGGAAACAACCCGTAGTTTTAGTTTTAATGATGTGTAGATGGTTTCAGTCATGTCTACTGCCTTCCATTACTAATTTAGCCTAACTGTTTTATGAGCTGTGGAATTTGCATGAGAAGTAAAATATGATGTCGTTAAGAATTGTTAATTGTCATCATTCTTCAGAAAACCATAGTTTGGTCTGACATTTGGACAATAATAAGTTTTGGGAGACCAACATTGCTAGGTCTTCTAAATTCGGTTTAAGTTTGCTGGACCTAATGTAGTTTTACTATAGCCCTATTCTCAGAGTTCTTACCAAACCTTCTCAGCTACACTGAAAGTGCCACAGATTAGACTGCTGCTGTGTATCACTCTGAGAAACATTTCCATGCTTCAACATTGTCATATTCTTGCAACATGGATGAAGGGTTGTGCTTTATGAGAGGACAGATGGAAGTAAATTGAGAGAAGAACAGTATGGTTTAAGAGAAAACAGATCAATGGCTGCTTAAATTTTCATAATGAGGCAGATATCAGAAAAAAGGTGGGAATTTGACAGACATACATGTTTGGCTTTTATTAATATTGAAAAGGCATCAACAAAATAAGCAGACTGGAAATTTAGAAACCACTACACAAGGCAAATGTATCCAAAGGACTAACAGACAGAATAAAGATTGTTTATAAAAAATGTGAAATGAGTGTAATTATGTTTACAAACATACAAAGGTGATAGTTGGGGAAGTCTTTATCTTCTATGCTGTTCGACTTGATGATGCATGAGAACATATGGAGGGGAACAGAAGATAACCAAATGAAATACAAAAAATGACAGCGTGTGAAACAATTCAGTTACATGGGAACTGAATGCTTTTGCAGTGAAAGATAACAGTGCTTATGATTGCAGTAATTTGGATAATTCTTTTAAATTTCAGATTCCTCTCTTATTATAGAGGAATTATATAAACATTTGGCATTTATTTCATCCGCATCCATCGTTCAAAGACCTTTTCACTTTTAGCAACCCTCTGTATAAATGTCTAATACTAAAGCTAAGTTTCAAATATTCTCTGCAAAGAATTGCTGCTCTTCACAAAAGGTTCACAGTATTTCATAACTGTGCCTAACATATGTGCAAATCTGCATTGCATAGCTGACTAACTTGTCATTTAAGTTTTAAGGAATTAATTATAAAATGATATAAATGAAATAAAAATATGTATTTTGTTTTGGAGGCCACTTTGAATGTGAAACTATAAGATTTAGATTATGCGTAAATGTCGTAATAATATGGTGTAATGAAGAAAATCATGCAGACAGAAGGAACAGACCAGAGAAAATTTGGTAGGAGAAGTTATGGGGGGAAAAAAAGTAAAATTTATTCTTATTAATTGACTGGTTAATTTATCCACATGTTCTTTATTTCTTCTTCAGAGTTTATATAGCATGAAATTATATGATCATAAATGGTTAGTACAGAGGTTCCCAAAGTGTGCCCCCCCCCCGGGGGGGGGGAATTTTTATGAAAAAATTTTTTTTAACGAAATAAATTATACCTACGATTAACCTGGAAAAGGACCTTAGAGCGGCCATTTCAAAACTCCAAACTCGGTATGATAAGATATGTTCACAGAAGCAACCACATCCGTCCTATTAATCCAGGTATGAAGCGTATATTTTATTACAGTTTTTTTAAATTAAATTAATTAAATAATATATACTAAATTATAAAAAATGTCTACTCACAGCTAAATTTTATGTCAAATCTGTTTGCTTGCACTTGGTCTGGAAGGGGGCGTGAAATTTATGAAATGTTTTATGGGGGGCGCAAGGTATAAAAGTTTGGGAACCTATGGGTTAGTACATACTGATTTTGAAGGAGATGTTCATGACCTTCTCAAGGTACTATGCCAGAATTTGCCTGAAAAGACTGAGAACAATCATTCATGTGAGTACATTAAATTGAAATCACAGTCGTCACAAAATTGCAAGGCCAAGGAAGGACTTCACCTATCCTCACCACGTGGCTGTAGATCACCAGTATGGAGGTTCTATTTTTGCTACGCTGCAAGTTTTGAGCTATGTTCACTTTCCTCGGTTCTTCTTTTAGTGCAAACGTAATACAATTTTGCTGTGACCTTGCAGCATGCAATTTGATGACAGCCACTATAGTAGTATTCACAGTAGTGGATGTGCATTATAATGTAATGTATGCAGTAAGTTGGTTGTCAAGGCTGCGTTTCTGACAGTGGTATTTTACAACATACACCCTCTTACAAGGAGATGGAATTAAAGAGTTGTGTCTACCGTCGGCTAAACCTTTATCCGGAAGAGCAGTGCCGGTTAAAATCATATTTGAGGCCGACGATGCATTTATCTTGTCAGTTAATATCATGAAACCGTATACTGGACACACATATGGCAGTTCATGTCTGAGACAATTTTTAATTACAGATTAAGCAATATACACAGAATTGTTGAAAACATATCTGGTATCTTATTAGCTGAATTCAGAGTTTTATTAATCAGTTGTCCTGCACCTCACCAAAGTTGTTTTAACATGTATCTCGTATTTACATAAATTCCTACGTAAGAATCGTCCCTCAAGGCATTTCTATCCCCCGTCTGGTCCATCTTATTTGTAAGACGTAGGTAATATATCAACAACCATCCAAAGATTTTGGAGATAATGAATTGCAAATGAAAACTGTTCCATAAATTTACAGAATGTACCGATAAGATAATTGAATGCATTAACAATTTTAGAAACGTGTTTTGAGAATATTCTATTTCCTCTAAAAGAACGGCTTTATAGCAATCTACATATGCGTTAAAATTATCCGTAGTGAATATTGAAACTTATTTGTTAGCCAGAGTATCATAAGTACGATTTGAGTTTTTTACGGCGGCAAGTACGAAGATGGCTGTCTTCTGGGTTGAGGCGCCGTGTACTCTAGTGCAAATTTACCGACGTTTTGGAAGTCTTTGTTGTCTCCAAAATTAGGCACCCTGTTGGAGGAGGCAGTAAGAACCTCTGAAACGCTGGTTAACTTCTACCAGAATACAAGGCGCTATAATCTAGAAGACAGGCATCTTCTTAGTCACAGCCGTGAGAAACTGAAATCCACTAAAGCAGGTGAGTTCTATACAGAGAAGGAGCGTACTCTATAATTACCGTCAGTTGTTTTCGTATGAAGTGGAGAAATGGTCAGTGTTGATTGTTGGTGGACAAAGAAAGTGTGTAACTACAAAGTACGATACCTCGGTGCAAGCCGGCAAAATATTGCCAACAATTTTTCCCTTTTGTGGAGTAAACCCATCAGTAGGCGCTGTGCTGGAGATATTTTGTGTGAAAGAAGTTTAAATTTATCGCCAACTCCGCTCTGAAAAGAATACTGTTGGTGAAAAAATGATGGCTCTAACGGGGTTTGATTTTTCTATATTGGCATTTTCCTGGAGGAACCGAAGAAGACCGCGAACAATCTGTGTAAGTGCAGTCGCTCTCTGGACATAAATATTAAACCAGGAACTCCCGGAGACAAAGCAGGAGTATTATACACTCGAACGCAGCTCAATAAAAGCCTTTATATACCAACTAATGGTTGAAATTGATGGAGACACGTTGTAATGATAAGACACTGGAAATAATAAAGCTGTTTAGGCAGATGATATTTATTAATACAGGCTGTATTACATTTTCCAGAGGTCTTTGCATTGTTGTCAATTTGTTTCAGAAGCAGATGTATCGTTAGAAAGGAATCGCAATGAACTGTGAAAAATCAGTTTAAGGTTATTTTTTTTTATCGCTAGCATCGAAACATGTAGTGAAATGAATGAAGGCGCTCTATTGTAACATCGTTATAGCGATGAATGGCGCAAATTTAAATTTTAAATTTTAACATTTAAATTTTAAATTTTAACATCTAAATAAAGTTTGTGTATTGACCTGAATTTTATTATATATTTTAATGTGAAAAATCAGTTCCCTTATATATGTTTCAACCTTAATTAAATCGACATATGCCTCAAATATTTGTGGTAGACCTATGTTATGCAGTTCTGTAGGATGTATTTTATGCCTCGAAGGCTACTAATTATTAGATGGTGAGGAGCTTCTTTAAGGAACAGACGATATTCGATTATAATTAAAAAAAAAATATTAAATTTATAATTAAATATTATTTTAATTATAATTAAATAGAGATTTCGAATCATTTGCTAGTGACCGTTGCGTGACTTATTATCTTCTATGGTTAATATATATACATACATAAATTATTTTTATGCTACGCATTATGTCTATGGTTAAAGAATAAAACTTTAAACTTTAACGCGATTAGCCTCTCACATATACAGTGTTTTCTGTCATGTCTAAAATTAAATACATTAAAACAACGAGTATTGAAAAACATGTTTTTTAACATCTTTTATCATTAATATTATTGAAGTATATTACACAGCAAGATGCTCACAATTAAGATTAATAATACGCATTGTCTTCATTAATGATCAAAGAGAAAATAAATTTACGGAGCAACGCTTTTATGATGCAGATTCAACAAGAAACTGGTAACTAAAACTGTAACATATTTATAATCTATAACGTCATTCATAACACACGCCTAATTTATCGTACGTCCAATTAGTCACAAGACCGTCAATTACAATACAGATTGTGCACATAAAGTTATGTAATGCTATTAACGCTGTAGCCACTGGACTGTGCTTGTACTAAATATTTCTGTTGTTATGTCCTACTGATATATATTAAATTACGTAAATAATAACAGTACCAGTTACATTTTTCATGGTAGGAAAAGTGTGGATTATGGTTTCTTGGAATTT
>NW_019059681.1:309435-321969 GCF_000696155.1 Zootermopsis nevadensis
CAAAGTTACGGAAGAATATACTACCTTCATCATTAAGGTAATGATGTACGATGAAGATACGTTCCTTTGAAATATAGTGGCCATATACAAGAATTACACTGTCATATTTCAGAATATCACATCTCGTAATACTAATTATGTGTGAGCAATCGAAAGCGCTATTCAGTCTCTTGCATTGCCTTCTCATCTAATTAATTTACAACGCTTTATATATGTATATATATATATATTTATGTCACCGCGAAAGCTTCAAATCATATATGTATTGCATATACACACGAAATGTATCCTAATTACGCTACTCCCGAGAATGGGTTTGTCCCTTCTTCCTGTCACCAGATTTACATAAAATATATTCTTTAGGCTAACAATCAACTGTTCATGAACGGCCAATTCCAGTTTCAGAAATTCTTCTTCTTCACGTGCATCCACGGGCTGTCCAATCCCCTTTGTTTATAAATCTAAATGTTTCTTCCGCTATTTTCAAACATCATTAACGTTAAAGCAATAAAGTCCTTCACTAAGACCCATAGCAGGTAGATTGAAAATTTTCTCTTATTTCTTGTCCCGTTTCCTTTTTCAAGAATGAGTCCACTTTGAAAATTATTTCCTAACTACTTATACTTCATGACTTCATTCTTTGTTGTATTAACATTCCTGTAGCGACCGAATGGGTAATGTTAACTGATATGAGGCCAGTATTGATATTTTTATGTCCCGTTGACTCCGTTCCTATTTTCTGTTAAATTCTTTTCCATTCCCGTGCTTAAAGAACAAATTATTTGAAGACAGCCATCTTCAGACTCACAGCCGTGAAAACCTCATTATGTAGACCAAAGCAATGCCACTCAGGTCGGTTAGCTTGACGGACATGGTGTAGACCAGGAGTAATCAACCTCTTACAGATCGAGGGCCAAATTCACACTTGATAAACATTCATTCGCGGGCAATAAGTTTATAAATTATAACTTTATTAAAATTCTTTATGCCAGTTCAATAAAAACATGCTGACAGGTTCACTTTTCACTCACATTTTTTTTAACAAAACCAGTCAGAGAGGTGTTCGACACTACTTTTGTTGAGTAATGTTTCAATATCAGGTTTGATCCTGTCCTCGAGATTCTCATGCATCTGTCCAAGTATTCATCAGTCAAACGCATCCCAAGTCATAATTTGATGCTCATCACTGAGCGGTAGCTCATACCTGCTCACAGCTATAGTTACTGCCTTATACTGACGACATTTTTAAGAAGCGTGATTCCTGATAAAAGGGAAGTATTTGTCACCATACAGATTGTCAAAGTAGGCTTGTTATAACAAATGTAAGCAGGCCGCACAAAAACATCGGTGGGCCACGTACGGTTAGCAGGTTGGGAACCTCTGGTCACTATTGGATCTTGCATACTCTGAAATAAATTATCTAAACTTCGACGAAAATTAATTTTTGTTTTTTAGATTCATTTTTCATAAATGTGGTGAGAAATTGTAGCTAGCAGGACTGTCCATTACACAAAATTCCATGGGGTTTAATCCATGACAGATAAAGAAATTTTTAAAAAAATGTACTGGTGACGGCTAAAGTTGCATCTTTAAAAACACCAATTCACTCGAACGTAAAGATACGCCATTTTGTGTAAAACACAGCCAATAACAGTAAATTATAACAGTGGAGTATTATTACCCTTCATTACTCATTACTAGGGTTCGGATGTTTATGACCTAAAAAACCGAGAAATATGCATGCAAATATGCCCAAAAAATATCGAAATATGACCCAAAAGGCAAAGTATGACCTAATTTGTTATGAAAAAATATTCGCTAAAATTAAAAAAGGCGTTTTGTATTTCAGTCATGTTATTTATTTACATATGCATGTACAACTATTACATTACTTGATTTCCTAGCAATTTTAATCAAAACCCTCAGTCGCTTTAAGTTGTAAATGCCTCGTTTTGGATCAGCATCAGATGTTAACAATAAGCGCTCCTTGAAAAATAATATAAATTTTAAGAAAGAGACTTTCATGCATTTCAAATTCATTAATTACAAATAAATAAATAAACAAAATTCAAAATATTAAGTACCTTTCTTCACTCTCCTTTCTTGACAGCATTGCAATATATAACGATGTGTATTTTCAAGGTCTCAAATGAAAATCTTCTTCGATTGTCGCACAATATGGTCTTGTAACTTGAGACATCACAAACGTTTCATGGCGTTATCGAAAATTACAGCGATAGAGGAGTGGTTTACTGCATCAAGAAGGAATAAGACACCAGGGCGGTCAGCATAGAGCGTGCCAATAACGACATAACCGGCAGGCACATAGTTTCTTCGTAGTGTTGATTCGTCTGGAATTAACTGAGTCATGTATTTCTCCAAGAAAAATTTGAACTGCTCATTGTTCAATTTGTTCAGTTGGCAGACGGCATCATTTCACAAACGTCCTGTAAATGCCTGAGGAATGTAGTTTCCAGTAAGAATTTTATACTAAAAATATAACCAAAATATGCATTTAACCTCAAAATATAACCAAAATATGCATTTAACTACAAATATGACCAGAAATATAAACATGGCCGAAATATGCATTTATATGCAAAATAAAAACAGCATAATTGTGATGAGAATGACTCAGTTAGTGTTTAATTTCAGTTTAGAATCAAAATAGAAGCCCAAATAAAAATATGACATGCCATGAACATCCGAACCCTACTCATTACTCTTCCTGAAAACATTTTCGATTACCTAATTCCATGATGCGTGTAATTATATCAGTATTTAAGTTGGCAAGTGACGGAGGCCTTGTTTTTGGCAACACTCTCCACTGTGCGTGCCAGTGACTACTATTGCGTCGCGTGGCAGTGTTTATGAAGGGTACAAAATGAGAATGTCACAGACACATTGTGATTACCGTGTAATTGGATAGTAATTGAAGGGTGTGATAGCTGCTACTAATATAAACATTACTCGATTGGGATGAGTACAGTTGTACTCTGTTACCATTCACAATTAGATCCATACATTGTTCAGATTTGCGGTTAGCATAGGCGTTCCCTATATATTGTAGTTTTCCAGACTGATAAAATGAATGCAAACGGTTTCTTTTATTTAATATTTAAATAGTAGGACGACCAAACCAAGGAGGATGCGATGAGCCTGAAATGTTGTACAAATGGCAATGCATTCAACATTTTAGTCAGAAAACCTGAAGGAAAGTGACCGGTTGTAAAACCTAGGCGTAGATAAGAGAATACACTATCATTCATATTACAGAAGTAAGATAAGAGGATGTGGAAGGAATTTAATTGGTTCAGTATAGGGACTAGTAGAGGATGCTTGTGGACACGGTAATTAACCTTCGGGTTCCATAAGAGAGAATCATAATGTTATGGCTAGCTGAGTGACAATCAGCCTCTAAGTAAGTAGGCATGTAGTAGGCATGCAGCACGAGCAAAGGCTATTCAGCAGTGGGGCTAATAACATAATAACAGAACCTTTGATGTCTGAGTGCACTGGAAGGCTGTTAAATGAGAGCATTTTAACTGCTGTGGTCATATGACCCTGAACCAAACATGACCGGCAATCGGATTGAAGATCTGAATCGTACTCTAGAAGTGAATAGACCTTCTTGTCCGTGTTTTCTGTTGTCGCATGACAGAAAATTCCTCGTGACATCAGGTTTCTGAAAACCCCTCGTAGAGATAGCAGAAGAAAAAGCTACTTCTTATCTAAAAAGTGTTGATGCTGTGGAGAACCAAAGTCCTGTAAAAATCTGCGTACTTCCTTTTGACGTGAAAACGTCTTTAAAATCGATGCCGGGTGTGGGGAGGCAATCGCGCCCAAATGAGCGACAGTTTCTGTCGAAGTAATTTCAAACTGTAATAACTCGGCTAAAAATAGACATAGCGCCGCCATCTTAGTGTCGTTTTAAAGAGGAAGGATGAAAGTTTGTGCCAGTATTGCTCCGACATTCGTGGCGACCGGAAGTCACGAACTGCGCACGCGCAAAATGAACCCACGATTTTCAACTTTCCGGATTCGACACGTGTCCATAAACGGGATCATACCTCAGAGACTAATTATCCGATCCGAGTGAACCAAGTGTTGTTTTGAAGAGAAGTGTATATTTTACAACTCTTCCAGGCCTCCAAGTGGGTATCTCAAAACTCAAAAAGATACGTGGCTGTGGATTTGAAAAAGTTTGAAAATTTCCCAATTTTCTTAAAATGTCGCGATATATGAGGGCAAAGTAAAGGCAGAATTACAAAAATCGGGCACGAATGTGTAGAGCATAAAATTCCAAAGAGAATGACACCGAAAACGCCGGGCCCGGACCCAAAACCAACGCGCAGTACTGCCGCGAATATAGGCAACGTAAGCGCGCTCGGACAACTCAGGCGGCATCTGACGAGCCTGGGTCAAGTATGGATGTGTACCAATTAAGAAATAATCATTTATAAAAATGATTATATTTACAATATCCCTAAGTTAAACTATTAATTATTAACTAATATTTTCCTTAAGAAAAAATAATATAAAATAAGATTTATGAATTTTTTCTTCATATGTAATAGAAAGGTATAGTTCGATAGATGAAATTTTGAATTACCGCTCGTATTGATGGGCGATTTCAACACTAGTGACGAAAATTTAGAACTCATACGTGCATACCTTTAGAAATTCTTTAAACTTGTACTAGTGAATGATTTGGACAAACCAACCACGCAAGGGAAAACTTGTATAGATTTGACATTTGCAAGAGGTATTCAAATAATTTCAAAGCCATCTGTATCCTACTTCTCATACCACTACCCTGTATTCAATAAATGTAAGTTGCAAATGAATTAAACGATTCCAAACGAAAATTTTATTTAATTTCAATATACTATACACGATTGACCTTTTCACAAAAATAACTGCGGCAGTGTCCGACACTGCCTATAATTTTTTTTAGCTCAACTAATCGGTTTTGAAAGTTACCCCTTGATAACCACTATTCCCCCGAATGCAGGAGAAAGGACTTGTGGCTGCATTTCCTAACAAAACTGAAAATAAGCGAGAATGTAAAGGGCGAACTTCCGCAAATTTAATGACTTCCACCACCTCATGTAGCACAGAATGCAATTTTGGTTCAAGGTCACATGATGCTTAAACCCGTTTATGAATGATACAATATATATGAAGTTCACGTGGGAACCAATTTCTTTCTTGTGTCGCTGCTTCGTTTGTACAGATGCCGACTAATTTTGCCCAAGAAATATTTTCTGTTGTGAAACAGTAATTTAATGCGCTGAATAGTTTATATTAATCTCTACATATATCTCTGAAAGCGATACACGGAACATGAACTCTTTTCTTCGAATTAATTTTCTTCAGATGTTTTCTTCGAAACAGTATCTGACAAATACAAGTAGTCGGGTTAATCCTGCAACGTCTGTTGATTAATCGATTTTGGACTCATTTAATCCTGGTCAGCAGCAGTTCCTTGATGTCTTCTGACACTGACTCATTGTGTCGCTTTACTGTTATTATTTGCGAGAGGAACTTTTTTCGAGCTTTGCCATACTTTTACTATACCTAAGTTTCCAAATTTTTATGAATGCTTGAAGTAATATCTCCCCGATGATATGAAGCTTCTTATTATCGACTATTAAATATAAAAACTCAAATGATTCTGCGTTTTTGTCGAAGTAGTGATTTTAGTTCTCATTGAGTATATTTACAAATTTGTAGTAGCTTTCTTCAAAAACTTGTAATAGTTTATTCGTAAGAGATGTGCATTTTGTTGCTAAGTGCAAATTTCTTGGATTGAAACTATTGTTTGCGAGAACTTCACCATACTGGAAACGCTCTTTCTCGTGTACGAGTTAATAAGTAAAACCAATGTAGGGAAGTTCATTTGATATTTTCTTACCTTTTTTCTACAGGAGAACCATTTTCTGTAGAACTGGTTGCTCCCAATACACAGGTATCACTTCCAACACTTTTATATTGTTTTACAAGGTACGAATCAATTTTACATAACTGCACAAAGTACGTCTTGCAATGTCAGGTTTTTCTTATGAACTGACACCACAGTAGTTTTCTTTGTCCTCGTTTAGTTTAAGCAACCAACAATCTTGCCGATATCCATAACAGTGCTAGGCGGAAAGAGATAAAACTGACTAGTAATTATCGAGGTATATCACTGTCATCAACTTCATACCAAATTTTATCCAAGATCCTTCTCTCAATTAAGTCCTTACGTAGACGAAATTATTGGGGACCGTCAGTGTGGGTTTCGACGTAATAGGTCAACTACTAATCAGATGGACAGGGCATGCAGACAGCGTGGAAGAGAAGAGGAAAGCATACTGGGTTTTGGAGGGCAAGCCAGAAGAAAAGAGATCAGTAAGAAGACCTAGACGCAAGTGGGATGATAATATTAAATGGGTCTTAGAAATAGTATGGGTTGGTATGGACTGAACTTATTTGGCCTGTGATAGGGATCAGTGGCAGGCTCTTGTGATCACGGTAACGAACCTTCGGGTTCCATAAAGTCTTGGGAACTTATTGAATGGTTGAGCGACTGTTGGCTTGTCAGAAATGACTCAGCTCCATGAGGTAAGTAAGTAAGGAAGGAAATTATAATATTGTGTAAATTATTTGATATGACAATGCAAGTAAATTACACAAAGGCACATTATTAAACTCTTCATTGACTTAATTACAGGAGCTGGATCGGCTCAGTCAGGACAGTGACTGGGCTAATGGCTGGACGATCGTGGCCCATCAAGCGGAGGCCCTCCATCTAGTGCCGAGGTTAAGAATACGTGGAGCCAGAGCTCTACTACTACATACGGCGTGGTGCTTAATTGAAGAAACAAAACTCTTTTCCTCGGCTCAACAGTTTAATTATTTTGAGTTCCAAGTGGCAGGTTTGTACTGAAATTGACGGCTACCTCTGATACTGCTGTCTGAGTATAGTAAAGCGTTCTGTAACAACATTCACAAAGATATAGCATTACGCGTAGTGTGCGTCTTAGCCTCTCATAACAGTTTTTTTATCACTGTTCAGTACTGGAAATGAGGAGTTGTGTTCCTCCTCCATTTGCCTCAGACTGACGACGCGATTATAATACCCAAGATAGCAGCACTTACTGCAAGCAGCTGCTATTTCCCACCAGGGATTCACGATCAATCAATCATTGCCTGCAGCCAGAGAAGTGGCTGACATCCAAATGTGGGTGAGAGATACGCGAAAGTAATTAGTCAGCCGATAATCGAGGAGCCAAAGTTATTTTTCCGGAACTTCTAATGAAGCTCTTTCAAGCTTGCAAAAAGTTTTATTCCACCCGCTATGTAGGGGGCAATACAGTTGAAAAAATTTCATAGCGCCTTTCGATTAGTTTAGACTCAGAAAGGCTATGGTCAGACTGGCTCCGTGTATTGCCAAATTAATATTCGGCCATACACCAGTAGGCCTACACGGAGTAAATCATAAGACGATGAAGTAGAACAGAAGTTGTTACATTGTATCCAACTTGTCATACCAAACAGGTAAGGGAACGGAGAGTTTGTGTTGCGTTGATCGGTAGATCTGGGTGGTGGTGGTGGTGGTGGTTGAAAAAATTTCATAGCGCCTTTCGATTAGTTTAGACTCAGAAAGGCTATGGTCAGACTGGCTCCGTGTATTGCCAAATTAATATTCGGCCATACACCAGTAGGCCTACACGGAGTAAATCATAAGACGATGAAGTAGAACAGAAGTTGTTACATTGTATCCAACTTGTCATACCAAACAGGTAAGGGAACGGAGAGTTTGTGTTGCGTTGATCGGTAGATCTGGGTGGTGGTGGTGGTGGTGGTTGAAAAAATTTCATAGCGCCTTTCGATTAGTTTAGACTCAGAAAGCAACGTACGAAAAAAGTGCAAAAGCTAACACCGATAAATGAGGACAGAATTGCTTTGCAACTGGAGAGAGCAATAGAGTAGGTGAGGGGGTTAAAGTTGGAGATTTTATGCATACACAAAAAATAAAAACAAACATGCATATGAGTTGGAAAGTGATGTAGTGGAGACATATCGGAAAATAATCATAAACTATGAAAATGGAAAAGTCAGGAATAATAGGAGCCAACTACATGAGTTCCCTGGGGCTCAGGCACCCACTGAACGATTTCATGGGTACTCCTGGACATTTCTTACATTCATTTTAAATTTTAAACCGTTTCCTAATAATTATTTTAATAAATACAGGTAAGTACTCATTTGGGCCTAGAAATGTTTTATTTATTTTGTTTCTCTGTCTACGGAATTCAAGAGCAGTAGAGGCGAATGATCGATTACACTGTGGTTTACTCTGTCACTTACTTGCGTTCTCCGATCCGACGTTTCATCTTTTGTTGTGTTTTGAACCCTTTAAGACAGTTTTCCTGGTGAATCTGTAACGCAAACTTGACCCCCCTCCCAATTGTTTAATTTGTTTGAGTTGTAACACCAGCGGATTCCGTTTGAGGAGTGTAAATATGCCTTATTTATGTTAGTCATGCGAATTTCATATGTGCCTCAAACTTGCTATTGATTCTTCACATTTCTGTAACAATCATAGTCCATATTTTTGTATGAAGCATACGGAGGGTTTGGACAGTATTATCAAAACAATTGAATAGAATACATTCTTCCGATTACGAAACGCTTTACAAGACACAAACTCGCAGTACCTCAAGCCGTGCTAGCATATTCCCATCAATATGTAATTTTATTATTTTCTTAATAGTAAAATAATGGATTTATATGAGCTATAATGCTTATGTTACATGAATGAAGGATTGTTACGTACAGCAAACAATTACGGATGGCGGATAAAGCGATAATGGACTATTACAACAGCTTTACTTTATACTTACACAGAGTTTTCCTTAGCTCCCAGTCTATTTATCAGGTCGGACGTCTGTCGGTCCGGTAGCATAAAACCTTCTCTCTGGGAGTGTGGAGGATGTTACTGAATTTTTAATAAATCACACACACATAGGAACACTCTCTACGATCACAGAGTCTATTTCAATTTGTTACAGTTTCGCCATGTATGTGTATATCTCTTACACCTCGCTACACCTAGTTTCCTGAGATTATAAACTTGGAATATTTTCTACTTAAATACAGCTAAACGGAGCCGCGATGTCATTGCGACTACTTCGGAGATCGAAATAACAAGAATAAATTTAGTTCGTGAATGTCCCGTGCTAACCTCACAATTTAGGAACATGACACATTCTTAGTAAATTTCTTACTCCTGATTGGTTAACAAAATTACAAGAATTAACCAAGTAATACGGAATCAAATCCGTTATTGGTCTACGCCCAGGGTTCGGTGACAAAAGCCGCCCATTTCCTTTAAGGACAGATACAAATTCATTACATGTGCGAACATTTCGTCCCTTAATCTGTCCGTCTACCAATTCCCCAAGTGTTAAACAATGCAATAAAAAGAAATTTAGGAAAATCATTAATTTCTAAACAACTGCAGAACAAGTAAATTCTTACATTCTTTTCTAACTCACGTAGAAAAGGGGGCGAACTTAGCAACTGAAGAAGATGAGCAACTTAAATTATTAAATGCGATAGCATAAAACCTCACACATGTAAGAAACCAAAGTGTACGATTTAGAATATGAAAGTGCATAAACACTGAAACCAAACATGTAGATTTATATCTAATGTAACAAAAATTATATAAATTACATCTGAGAGCTTGATAAATAAATAAAATCTAAATACGTAAATTAATAAAGTGTGTCAACTGATACTTAACTCTATCTGAAGGTATTCTTGAGGAAGATAAATGGTTTGAGAAAGATTTCATCATCCGAAACATTTTTTCAACAAATGTGTTTCAATTAATTTTTATTTTGTGTTAGCATTATATGTGCAATGCATTTTACAGAACATAGCCTATCGATGTCAAACAAGGCCGCAATGGAATAGTGCCTCATGACAATAGAAGTTATCTCTGTTTTGCAGTTCTACGCTCAGTAGGATTTTATGGTTAGTGCTGCTATCTGGTGTTCAAATACGAAAATGCCAGTATCGTCAATATATGAAGTTCACATTTGGTTCCTTCTGATGACCACAGTCAGCGCTGAAGCTTTGTTTTAGCTAGCTCAGCGTTCTCTCAGTTTCTTTTATAAAACCAAACGTTTCCCAATCGATGTTAAGCTTTGTACTTCTGTGATCACACCGAACAAATAAAAAATGTCACAATTTTTAATTGTATTCGGGAGAGGCCTCTTTTCTAACCGCGGTCATCTAAACGGCTATTCTGAAGATTTCCCTCCGGGTGAAGATCGAGATAGTAGGCCTACTTCGAAATGAACCAAGGCAGATTATTTTACGTTTCCAATCATCTGCTTTCATTTGGCAATGACTGTTGATACGATATTGTTAAATAATCTCCGAAAAATGTGAGCATCTTAAGCAATTATACATTCTATGACCATTTCAACAACTAAAAAAATATACCCAAACAAAACGAAAGTGAACACTCTACAACATTCATCAATAAATGTGTTTTGATTCAAAATTAAATATAGTATTTGAGATTTCCAGGGCAGCGAGTTCGAAGATATCTGCCTTCTGGGTTGTAGTATGGTAGAAGTTAACTGAGGTTTCAACAGTGCTTGCTGTCTCCATCATCAGGGCGATCATCGCCCTGATTATCCAGAAAACATCCATATTCAAAATTAAATATAATGGGAATGGGAATGAGATATGGAATAGCAGATAACAATAGCACCTATCTCAATGAGAGTCATTTGGAAAAAGGCCAAGTAGGAGACGGAAAAACTCAGAGCAGGAAAGGAATTTATAATCTGATAGGAGAAAAGGAGATTGGAATGATAGTAAAGATGAGAACGGGGAACCGATAATAATAGACAAACCCAAAGAAAAGCAGAAACAACATTCAGCATTGAAGAAAAATGAAAAATGTCCGGGTCTGCCCACCAGTCCACACGGTGCACAAACCAGAACAACAACATAGACATGCATAAACGTGTTCAGAAGTATGCAAAAAAACACAGTAGATTCCCGATTATGCGACGTAAAAGGGACCGAAGAACGGTCGGAAAACCGAAAATTTCAGATAATACGGGAGGCTAATGAAAATGACGAGGATAAATTGAACGTTCCGATACGTCGAATAAACGGAATGTAGGATAATCTGGACTCTACTGTATTTCGAACCTTCATTACCTACAAGGCGAAGTAATATTAAATGTAAAGGTTACTTAGCATCGAATGAGAGAAGATGATCAATGTATAAAATTAAATGGAAATTGTGAGGAATAGTTTATCGATAAAGATACTATGCCAGAATTCACTTTGAGACAATTTCAACAACCGAAACCAGACAGCATGGGGGAGGTATTGGTTGGGAGGCCTGAAGAGAGGCAACAGCTGGGAAGACCTAGGCGTAGGTGGGAGGATAACGTTAAACTGGAACTTAGTAAAGTAAACCAGACCCTCTACACTCCGTGTAGGCCATTTGGGAAAACAGAAGGTATAGATCCTACTCATTGTCGACCTCGGCACTACATGTGGGTGAGTGGTCAGCATCACGACCCTGCCGTGCTTTACCCCCGGGAAAGGACCTCGGTACCCACTGGATAGGAGGCTGAGTGGACCCCAGAGCCGGTCTTGACGCAGGGGCTAAAGGAACAATCCTCTGCCCCCATCGTGGATCGAACCCCAGTCGTCCAGTCCTTAGGGAGTTAGGAATCGATGGAGCGAAATGGATACAGCTGACTCAGGATAGAGTCGGGTGAGGGTATTTTGTGAACACAGTGATGAACCTTTGGGTTCCATGAAGAAAGTGGACTATTCTTTGACAAGGTGCGTACACGATCGACTTTTCACAGAATTTCCTGCACCGTAGAGTGAGTGAGTGAGTTAAACCAGACACCTTTTGTCTCCACTTCTCATGTCTAATGACGTAGCGCGATTGGAAAAGTATAATCCTTGGAGCATAGTGAATTTCCAAACACGTTCTTTACGCAAAATCACGGTTATTGATGAGCAACCATATGCTTCGGAGGTCACTATTGCACTGTGATCCGAAACATTGTCGTGCAACAACGTATTACAACTATGACCTCGACCATTGTAGCGCAACGAGAGCTTTGTCATTTGCGGTCGTAAATTTAGAAGACAGGATCGGCGAGACATACGAGAGATGAGACATGCGTGTGCGATTTTTCCGGAACTTTGAATAAAAGAGACCACTTGGGAGGAATGAGTGTGGATAGGGAAATACTATATTTGATTGCGAGCCTGTGGACAGGATTGATCTGGGTGCACGTAGGGGTCAGTTGCTGCTCTTGTGAAGACGGTAATGAAACTTGGGGTTACATAGACGGCCAGTTGAGCAATTGTCAGCTTCTCAAGAACTTTGATACAAAAAAGTTCACCAAATTTGTGCGATATTACGTTGCAGCGTCACGGTAGGCGCCTGGCTCTCTCACGCTTCTCTGAACAATGAGAACGTGGCACGCT
>NW_019059681.1:321981-336776 GCF_000696155.1 Zootermopsis nevadensis
TTTATCTCCAACAATATGACCCTAATAATCCTATTCCGTCCACCGCATCCCGTGTGTCATCATTACGTCACACCGACGTCACTAGAAACGACACAAATCCTGATTGAATCCTGTGATTGATGATGAATCATTCCCAGAGAAGCATTAAGGGCTATAAAACGTGCCGCAGAATCCCTTGAAATGTTTCAGTGTGTTAGAATACAGTACAGCCTATCACAAATGTGGAAGCAACGATACCATTTCCACCGCCTGTGGGTTTCTAAAAAGGTGAAATTGAATTTATTTTAAGATATAGGATGTTAAATTAAAGCAAACTCAACTGATTCATCTTTGTATACTAAGCAACGACCAGGTAGCTAAGTATTATCAAAGTAATATGTGTTTCTAGTCTGACGAAATGTGTTTTATTTGTCTCACTGTTGTCCTAATGAAAGTTTTTGTCGTTTTCTTGTTTCCCTGATCACGTAAATTGACTTATATGGAAGAACGAGAAAAATCTGTGATTTCAGGTTCTCACGGCGGCGAATATGAATATGTCAGTTTTCTAAGAAAATTTTCTTCAACTTTTCTGTTGTTAATAGCCATACTTGTCCTGTTCCCACAATGTTTATCTCCTCACGTTATTTAAAATCTCTCGTTTTTAAGGACTTAAAAATGGACCAGTAAAACGTATAGAAAGTTGATGAGGCGGTAACGCTGTGCAATAGTTTTTGGGAAGTTCCAGATTCGAATGTTGGAATAGTGTTTAAAATGGGTCATGACAGCCTCTTTGTACTTACCTTCTCGTTCATGGTCATGCACAGCTATGCAAAAATTAATATTAATTCAATTCAACTCTTTATTTCATTGTGCTGTATTGATAACAGAACAGATGCAGCACAAACAAGAATCTAATAAATACATGAAAGTAACAATAAGAAACTTAATCAAAAACAAATAATTATGCTCCGAAAAGGTGATGAGCAAACTCTATTAACCGATAAAAGATCCTTTAAAACATACTTAACCATAAGCAGATATTTAATAAATACATCAACATATTTACACACCATATTTGCAGCTGATGCACATCTAACGGATGGACAAGTGAGGAACCAATAATATAGAGAGACGAAAATCTCTCAAATTTTTTAAAGGACCGTAAATTCTCACACTATAGAACAAGGAAGTATAGAATATATACCCATTGAAAATATTAACAAGAAAAAGAGCAGGAAAGTGGCGCTACTTTGTACATGATATATGAAAAAGTATTAGTTCTAAGGCACTTTCATAAATATAATAAATTTCAGAACAGACAAAATTACAAAAAACTCTGCTGAAAGCGCTCTAGATATGCACGTCATTAGTGTGACAATTTTGTTACTTCATAAACAAAAATTATTTCTGTTAGTAATTACTGTATGAGCTAGTCGAAACTAAAGCTAGCCCCTACACTCTAGGAGATGACACAACCTGCTCGTCGAGGCACAGTGTCGCATTAGTTCTCTCTGGTCGTGCTGTACATGTTTATTCTCAGTATGCAAAGCTCCCAGCCTTCAAAGTGCTCGCCGTTTCCCAGTTGTAGGAAGCGGATTGTTTAACGCCAGTATCTACAACATTTCAGGCATAATACAGGCTATTCTCTCTTTAAAGAAGCTTGTACATTTCCTTTGCCCCTTCCTTATCTCCTGTTCCTTTACTTCTACTTATTTTCCGCGCACGTCCTTCCTCATGTTCACTTCGCGAAATTTTACTTTCCTTAGATCGGTTTTATTCCACGTCTTCGCACTCCGTAGTAGTTCCAATTTAGCAGACGTTTAGAGTATATTTTGCTCGAACCTTGCATCCTTCTCTCAATCTAGAAACCTGTTTCCAATATAGAAAGATCTTGAACTTTTCAATAAAATACTGCAACTATAACGGTGATGGGTGACGGCTCCTTCAAGCTGTCGTAAATTTGTATGTTTCTTCATAAAAGAGTTGCTTTTTTATGTCATTGAAAAATGTTGAACCCGTAATAAACTAAATTTTTAGATTTATGTTGAGGTGTCACTTGAAAGACAGGTAGATATGAGAGAATAATGTTCAACTGGATTTTAAAGAATAATATATGAAGATATGAAATTTATTATACTGATTCAGGATATCCTAAAGTTCATGGGGGATTTTTTTACCAGCTTCTTGACTGGCTTTCCAGGAAGGAGTTTGCTCCATGGAGTTAATTATTAATAGTTGTTAACAGCAATAACATAATTCTCGTAGACTGAATAAAATTAAGTTACCCTAGATACAAATGTTCTTATTAAAGTGAATGGTGTCTGTGTTGGTACGGGCTACAGTACTTCTTCAGTGCCCAAGAAACTTTCTGTAATACAGGAAGGTTTGAATAAACTTAAAAATGGAAAACTTGTAAAGTGTGTAATAAGATACAGAGTCCTTCAAATACATACCGTACGAAGTTAAAGAGCATTTACATTTGTTCATAAAATATTGATTTGAAGCTCGAGTGCCAAACGGAATGGAATAAAGATACAGAAACGCCATTATTAAGAACAATTGAAAAATTTCGTGGCATTATGATGCCCTTTTTCTTGTTATTGCTATGTTGGGTTAAGCCAATGCCCCTGTGTAACTATGGTCGCTAACGGGAATACATGATTCAATGTGAAGCAGTGGAGGTATTGTAATAATTACGGGGGGAAACAGAAGGGCTATGAGGAAAACCTGTCCCAGTGCCACTTTGTCTAACACAGATTTCACATACGCTGGACAGAAACAAAACCCGGGCCTTCACGGCGAGAAGCCGGCGATTAACCGCCTGTACTATAGCATGGCCATGATGTCGTAAGGGCCAGAGGTAATTTATGTGCAGGCCTACCACGAGTATGACTATTCAGGCACCTGGTATTCAAACCACAATTCTTATTTTCTGTTTGTGGAGGAAACAGAAACTCTTTCCTCGAACCCACTTGAACTGGTCTCTCATGGTAAGGGAGATGAGATGTATTTGCTTGGAGAGACAGAACGAAATTTTAAAAGTGATTGAGACAAACTCGTCCTTAATAAATTGAGGCTGTGCTTGATTTACGTTCTGTAAGAAATGTTTAATATACAGTGTACCATCCAAAACACAATTCAACAGCAATCACTTTTGCGGTGAAAACATTAAACCAGAAGCATGCCGAACACCATGCAATACTCTCTTCAAAATGCCCCGTGACACTCGAGTAAATGTAATTCTGGTTCCTAGGCCTCTGCGCAGCTGTGAACATGATATACGAGCAAAACGTGTGTTTATTCTCGAAAAGTACCACGTATGGAAATTGTTTGCTGCTGTCCGAACTGACAACTAAATATAAAATAAGACAACATTATATCGACCGGTAACAACATATCTCGACACTGGAAATGTTTGAACAGGGAATATGCACGGCTTTGGACAATGTTGACAAGTGAGACGCTCAGCAACGTTGAAGCAACGCATCAGCGATAGCCGCAGAAATCCTTGAGAAAATTGTCCCAGTGCCTACTGCTTTGCTGTTCTTTGGCGAAAGCATTATTGGGCATGGTTCTTTGACACTGCAATCTCCAGACCTTACCCCACATGATTTCTTTTTTGGGGATTTCTCAAATAATAAATTTGTTCTTATAGGAGAAACTAAATCATAATATTTTCATAAATATTGCCAACATTGACCTAGAAATATTCAGCAAAGTCACACGAAACGCATTAAGTGGGCGGATGCCATTATTAGAGAACGTGATGGACCCTCAGCATCTGCTGTGTAGCTGATCTGTGTTTTTTTCCCTGACAAATAAAAAATCGTGCAGATACTCTTGTAGTTAGGTTTGCGTTTTAAATGGAACTCTCTGTATAAGATGTTAGCAGTTATAGAACGAAGAACAGGATTCTTGGAAGTCAGTACTTTTACATTGGAGTAAATGAGAGACAATTCTCAGGAACACAGTTTCCAATTAATATTTTATATACTGGTTACGAAGAGATTTTTCATTAGTTCGTAGAGCAAAACTGTGAAGAAATATGAATGGGAAAGAAGTGACTAAAGTTTTTTTTATTGAAACCACACGCACGCGCGCACACACACACACACACACATATATAATTTGGCTTTTGCTTTTTGTTCGAGGATATTTACAGAAAGACAGGTAATTGTTTTAGAAATTAAATGTATAATGTACAATCGAATGACTAAGAATGTGAATAATTTTAATTCTCTCGATTGCCAGTTGATAGGTCTACAAAGAGAGACGATTACATTGAATACATAATATGGAATTTTATTTATTAAATGAACAGGAAGTTGAAACTCAAATGAAACAAAGAATCTCTATTAGTTGTCCTGATATTTGACACGAAATATCACTCATTATCGCAACTAACAAAAAATGTGTAGCGAAATGGAGCTTCCGGGTAGTTTAGAATATGAGCTTCCTTTCGGACAACTTTTGCTCACTTAATATGGATTGTAATAGCCACTATACGAAAATCAAAAAAGTATATTTAAAAAGATAGTGCTGTAATTATCAACATCAAATTAGTGATATCATGGACTATTTATTGCATGTAGTTGTGCATTACAGAAACTGTGTTCTTTCGATTCTTTCCCAAAGAAAGAGGAAGTGGCAGGACTGAAGTTAACCTCTTTTCTCTCTCTCGTTTTAACAACCTCCCGTCTTCCTTTCCTCCCTCCTTATGCATTTTCCTGAAATAGCTGGTCCCTTACTCCACGTCACTATACGATTAAGACATTTCTTACTATGGGGAAATGTCTGAAAGTTTATATGGTAATAGCGTAGGTAGACTTCTGTTCTACTGGCAGGAATTTTCAATCCCTCTCTTTCACCCCTACCTATCTGCGTTCAATTTACACACGGGTGAGAAATGAACATGGTCTGAAGAAACGATATTCCCTTCCATTGTGGAAGTCTAGTACTGACAATGAAATCACCCAAAGCATGTTCAACGTCTAGTTTCATTTGTGATATTAAGATAGATACAAACAAGCTCACTTACATAGATACACACACACGAATATTAAATGAAAAGTTACAGTTTATTATTATTATTATAAATTAATTATTATTATTATTGTCATTATTATCGGTGAAATGCAAAGTCAATCTTTGCACGTAATTTATTTTAAATATTGCAAAACAAATTAACAAACTCCGTGACGAAGAGTCCTTTTTTTAGACCGATAAGCGTTCAGTTTGTCAAGAATTTCACGCATTTTATGGTACGTCGAGGTTCGTTACCACGTTCATGAGAACCCCCACCAGTCTGTATCCTGCGCCAGATGATTCCAGTTCATAACCTTTCATACTGTTTCCTTAATATCCATTTGAACATTATCCTCCATTCTAGATATAGAGAGTGGTCGCTTCCCTACAGAGTTCTCAACCAATATTTTATTCGGACATGTCATTTCCCCAATGCATGCTACATGTTCCTCATATAAATATGCCGTTTTGAGTATCAGAAGACATAAGATTCGGAACAGCATGACATCAAGCATTAACTAAATTGAATTTCATGAATGTAATTTTAACTATCGTGTCGTCATCATCATCATGAAACTTTCACGTGTCCTGATTTAGCCTCGTGCCAGGGTCTGTAGCATCTCACCAAAGATCTTTGTTCATTTGATTACGAAAGGTTAATTTGAAATGGAATTCTTGAGTGGAACACACAAAGACCATGATGTTCCCAGTTAACTGGCTAATTCCCTATGGGTTCCATGATTGGTTCCATGCTTAATTACTTTATTATGTGCAAATTATTTTATGGTCCAGAATAGGAGGAATCTGAAAATATTCGATTAATCCTAAGTGGTAGTGTAACTGTCGTGTAATGATACAAAGCTTCCTATACAACATAGAGTGAACAAACCAACAACTATTATCACTATAATGGACACTATTGCCATACGCGTTTCGACCTCAAGAGGTCATCATCAGTGGCATCAGGGAAATTAATACATATAGTCAAATGGTTCGAGCAAATTTCATAATTAAAATAAAAGGTAATTGACAAGATGGCTGCACTAGATGCATTCACTCTTTTCTTTATGTATAATGCAACGCATTAGAGACTTCTGCAGTGTCTGAAAACGATTTATCAGACGAGATAGACAATTTTCTTGGCATAGGGAAATCAGGAAATATCCTTTAACATATTTTGACAAGTTAAGTAAGAATGAAATGTCAGGTGGTGTTCGACATAGAACACTCCTCGCAATTGTCATAAAGACATCCTTGCACTTCGACTTTTTGAAGACAACAGATGGACTGATGCGAGCAGGTTACAACACGACGTAACCTGGGTTGTCTCTTATATGGTCACAGGGATACTGTGGCTCTTCGATCGCCCCTTATAAAAAAAACTATAAATTGTATAAAATGACAAAACATGCCAGAGAAGATGCAGCAAATTTGTTAGCTGTAGGCTTAACAAGTTTAAAGAAATTTGTGATTGTTCTTACCCACATTTCCTGTTCAATGCACTGCTTAATTTAGTTTAGTTTATGGTACGTTGTGGTTGGTTTGATTATTTTGGTCAGGTTGGTTAGGTTAGGTTTGTCGTATTAAGTCATTATCTAATTCTTTTTCGACATGCTATAGAACAGTGGTATTCAACCTTTTTTGTTCGCGCACCCCCAAATATAATTTCTCTTCAACTTTGTACCCCCAAAGTTGTTGGTGTATAATTCAAGTTATGCATAATATATAATCTACATCTAAAATAAATTAAATAAATTACATAACTGATTATTCAGTGTTTATCATAAAATAATATTTTTTTAAATTTCACGTACCCCCTAAGATGTCTTCGCGTACCCCCGGAGGTACGCGTACCCCAGCTTGAAAACCACTGCTATAGAATACCTAGTATTTACATATAACGTATAAGGAAAGTAAAAACAACACTTTACGTTAACCTCGAGAATATGCGAGTTACAAAATTAATCTAATGATTTTGATAATATTTATTAGTCCTTACATAATTTTTGAATATATGTTTATGGTTTATTTAACGACGTCGTAAATAACTGTGACTATACATAGCATGGAATGATAGGGTGATTATGCATAATAAATTCTAAATGCAATGAAAGGAAACCGTAGTGACTAATGGTAAGTAACTCTCCCAACATTTCCTTTAAGAGAATGAGGAAATCCACTAAACATCTCAAACGGACTAGCTTGTCTCAGTGCCAGGATTTAAGCTTCTCGAATAAAATACTGAGTGCTAACCTCTTGAAAATTTCCCGCAGGAATTTAGACTTGTCTAATTTGGTTGATTCTGGAGCATGGTTTTCTTAAAGTTCTCAAGAGAATTTATGTAATGTGTTTTTACTTTTAGCGTTATTGTTTTTTCTCAAGGAAGAAATATGTTCATAAGATCATCATGCTCTCTATCTGTGTATTTGCGTCTTAAATTTTTGAAGTCGCTGACAGATTTTTATGAACGTTTATATGGAAATTATGCCACTGGAGATCACTCATTGTTAATCATTTTAATGTTCTATAAACCGGAATAACAAACAACATTGCTGACGAACAAATGTGAAATATAAGAGACAATAGCGCCACATAAAAATATTAAATGATATATGGTAGACTTAGTAGATATTCGAGATTACGAACATGTAAGATTTATGTAAGATTTGAGGTTTTCACAGCGGTGAGTATGAAGATTTCTGTCTTCTGCAAGTTAACTGCAAGTTAAACAAAATTTACCACAATTATGTTATCCTTTTTTGCAATCTATTGAATATAAATCTTACATGAAGATTTCTGTCTTCTGGGTTGTTGCGCTGTGTAGTGTGATCGATGTTTACCAACGATTCATCGCCCTGATGACGGAGGCAGTATGACCTCTGAAACGTTGGTTAACATCGACCAGACTACACAGCGCAACAACCCAGAAGACAGAAATCTTCATGTAAGATTTATATTCAATAGATTGCAAAAAAGGATAACATAATTGTGGTAAATTTTGTTTAACTTGCAGTTTGACAATAGTAACGAATGTACCAACAAGTCTAGGCGTGTGAAATTTGGTGCGGATATCTGTCATAAATATTCACTCAATTTATCTTTTAATATTGTTTTAGGTCAATAATTTAAATATGACGGTGTAAAATGTTGAGGCTATAATCGTAAAATTTAACACAAGACAACATTTGCTTAAAAGTAATAAGTTCTTTCAAAAGTAAAATAGAAACAAAATAACAATATGTAATATATTAACATTTTACAACCAATAGATAAATAAAATACGTGGCCCGAGTTGTACTCAATCGTATAATCACCTATGAATCAGCCCAGTGCACGACCTTAACTGCATTATAATATTAGTTTTTTAAGTTGAAGATGACTGTCTTCTGGGTTGTTGCGCCGTGTAGTCTGGTAGAAGTTTACAGACGTTTCAGAGGTCCATACTGCCTCCATAATCAGCCATCTTCAAACTCACCACCGTGAAAACCTCATATCCTAAATAGGTTTTTAAGTTGCACTACAAATATTTAACATTGACAATAAGGCATAGAATATTTGTGGAACTGTAAATCAGTGCAACAGCAAACTTTATGAATTCTTTGTTCTGTGATTTAATGTAATTTATGTTTTGACACATAGAACATGTGTTACGAATAGGTTGAGTGACTTTCGATCACTCAGTACGTAAGTGCAGATTACATAGACGTACCCAGCGTCTCTTCTGTCGCATGGAAGCAGTGTTTTTAGTTAATGCACAAGCAGTCTTGCCACAAACAGCAGCGACATACTGAGCGCATCTCTTAATACTGAAACCGGGCCGTGTTTGTTACCTTCTAGCTTTCTAGTTCTATAACTGGGTCTTCATTCGGTATTTACTAAGTAGCATTTTGAAAACTGCACTGTACAGAATAAGAGATTTAGATGGCTGTCTTCTAAGTTGTTGCGCTGTGTAGTCTAGCAGAAGTCTATCATTACTAGACTATTATTATTATTATTGTTATTATTTTTTTTAGCATTCTGTCTGACGACAGGTCCATATGAATAGGATCCTTCCATCCTTTTCTCGGACTGGGACCTGTTCATATACGTTCTTGGCAGATGATCCAGAAATGGTTTGCCATTGCCTTCTTCTGTGTGTGAATGGAGTAATTGTTGGGATGCCACGGAGAAACCGGGGAAGCCCCCGGAGGAAAACTCCGTGTTGCCTAGACCACGGCCTTGCCCAACACAAGTTATAAATTCGGGCACCGCCGGGAATCGAACCCGAGACCCCAGGATTACAAGGCCAGCGTTCTAACCGCTAGACCACCGTGGTTGTACTAGACTATACGGCGGAGCAAATCGTAATACAGCCATACACATACTCGCCGATGTGAGAGCCTTAAGTCTTACGATGAGAGCGTTAGCTTGAAAATATGTACTATGGTGAAGAATGTTGGGCAGTATCCTTCTGTTATATTAGTTAAAATTGTACTAATTTTATGTTGCAACATGCTTTATCTTAAAAGTTTTCAAATGGAAATGTTTACAGTAATTGTGGATTTTTTATGATCAAGTTGAACGAGATTTAGGTAGAGTGGATACATTTTATTGAGCTGATACCGAAGCTGAAGACCTGGAAAGGCGCAAAGGGGATGCAGACTCATGATACTGTATATCCTACGTTTTAAGTGCAAAGTCTCGTTCCGGAAACAGGAATTGGAATCCCTGCAGCTTGTAGTGTCTGATTCACACGTGGTCTGCTATTATAATTTCTGAGACTACGCCTGCAGTTTTTATAAGGATGGCCGCTTAATGGCACAAAGAGTTGCCCTGTAGAAGATAATGCTATAAACTTACAGTTACGGTCAATAGAAGATCGCTTGAGAGTTATGTAGGTTTCACGAGGACTTTCTAGAAGTCCCACAAGGAAGGGAGGTATGTAGGGACTTGGAGGTAATCATCAAATCATTTTAAACAGTGGCATTGTGTTAGGGCAGTGATCAAGGAGTGTAACTGTTAGATTATTAAATGTAAGCATGCCTCTTTCTCAAATTTCAATGAGTTATTTTTTCATCTAAAACTACTAGATGTAATTTCACACATTACACTTCTCATGCAAGCACGGGTTTTGATTATGTTATTAACGTTTAAAGAACAATGGTAGGTAGATGGACCATGTAATTTAATATCCAATAACCGTATTCTTCCTGAAATGTATTTATGTGTTTCGCATAATTATTATAGGATAAACCGGGATTATTTCCCAACCAGCATTAAAATTTTTTTTTAATGGAGTCGAGTTGTGCTATGTTTGAGGTAGGAAATAAATTTATAAATATTATTTAGACAAATTTCGTGCTTTGAGTGTGAATTCTGTTAGCTATATACTTGCAATTTACAAGCCATGTACTTTATAATTGTAACATTAACTAAAATATAAAACGTAATACATAAAATTTCAATATGTAAAATTGTTCTTCTGGATTTTGTACATCTTTAAAATTCTAAAACTGTAACATCTCCAAATTTTGATTCGATATAAGCTTTCCGTCGTTTTCTCTTTTTTCTGCCTGAAGACGTAAACAGAATCCAGCTTTCGAAACGTTGTAGTTTATTATTTACAATATGGACGACGTCCAAAAGAACAAGTTACGTATTATTACGCACCACCATCAGAAAATGTTCTGTTGCTTCCAAATATTCATCCATTGATAGAACAACATTCCTTCAAATATTTAGTTAAAATTTGAGTCTTGGTTTCCACATACCGACGTAGAAGCAGTTTTGTGAGGTAATTTTGTTAGTATATAATTTGAAATCAATAAATCCCCAATACAAATTTACGGTCCAGCTTCCTCTCAAAGTTACAGCAATTACACGGGGCTTATGGAGTATAACTTTTATTTTACATGATAGCGCTGTGTGCCATCCAATTACAACCATATTTTGTGTAAAAGTCATGCACCGATAACAGGTGACTCCTGCTACTAAAGTCCAAGTTTGTAATGATTCTACTAAAGATTTTTTCTGAGATAACAACTTTGTTATTTCAATTTATGACTGTTGGTAACACAAACCATTCATAGGTACAGTCATTTAACAGTTTGTAGCATATAAAGCAATTGAACACAGTAAAATGAAATGCCATCTGCTGTGAGTAAAGTTGAAAAGTAACGTATGAAAGAGTATTTAGAAGAAATAATAAAAAATTACATCTAAAAATGTTTGAAAATGAGCTACAAATGGTTAAACCTGTTTTAACTTCCGGGCAGGAGAAACTGTTTGTAACATGGCTAACGCAAAAGGTAAGTTTTTATAATCACGAGATTTTTAATTTGCAAAGAAGTCTTTATGTCATTTTTTGTATACCCGGCGTTAGAAGGGCCTAGTCTTTTAACAGAAATCAGATTGATAAATGAGAAAATATTTTATAGTGATGCGAAAATTTTCGTTGTTTCGGAGGAATAAATTCCCCCACATACATTCGCATATATGAAGGAATAATTACTTCAAAACTGATTATGAAGAGACGAGAGAACCTATTCCGTGGACGTACTGAAAGACAACAAAATTTTCGTCATGTGTCACGAGTATGAATTTTGATTACCTGATAAGTAATACGAAGGCGTAGGTGCTGAAAATAATGCCTCTTATTTTTTTTTCGTTCCAGAAACGGGAATTGGTTGATTTTTGAAATAAGAATACGGGGACTTTCTTGGAATGTATTCTGTAGTTTTACACAATTACCGACATAGTTATCTTGCTACTCTACAAATTTCGTTCAACGTTCAGGTAGTTTCATGTGTCCGTCATATCACAACTGTGCTTCTTGTTAACGGAAGCACGTCTACACCTCTGTCTTGACGTAATCGTGTGACAATAATTGATGACCTCTCAAATACTTCTTCAGTTTCGGGAAGTCATTGATGTCAGATGGAACCAAGCCAGAAATGTATGGTGAGTGAGCCAAAATCCCAACAGAGCTGAATCTCTGCATTTTTTCGTTCGCTTGTGTAAGGACTTGCATTGTCCTTGTTCTCCTCCATGTCTTGACGAATATTTTTAATAAGTGCCTTCAACATTCATTCTCCGATGAATGCCAGTCGATGGACAGATTTTTGCACTCAAAAATTCAGTCACTGTACGGTGAACTAAATTGGGTCATTAATTTTCAACAGGACTTCATAGGATTGCTCTCATATTAATGTTGGTCTGACTGCAGACAACTTTGTCTTAGAGATAAATTTCATCATATGCAAAATATAGTCATCCGAAGTGTGACTGTTACGAAATTAGTTTTGAAATATTCTGTAAACGGCAGATATGTAGACGACTACATTTCTCCATTCACAGATACATATAATTCATTTTTGGCGTAGAAAATGTTTTTCCCACTATATCACCAGTAATATCTATAAAAATTGTCAGAGCTTCGATTACAGACAAACATATGGTTTATCAAACTAAATTAGAAGATGTTGAAAATTATTATATTCACAAGTGAGTTTTAGAGGTTCAATTGAACTTGCTTTCAAGTACTTAATATTACTGAAATACAAGAAGAAAGTCTAACGTGTAGTACTCTTTTTACGCTGTGGGGAATTTAAAAGAGAAGCAAAGTGCAGAGTTTTCAAAAATTACAATAAGGAATTACGATGTTTTTAGAGTTGGAAAATTCAATTTTCGTTCTTCTTACGAGTAGTGATTTGTTTCCACGACTGAAGCAACTCTTTCCAATTTGCATACAACTCCATTAATTTACTTCCGTTCTCCTCAAGAAGGACAAAAAGTGAAGAGGGGAAAGGGAAGGTCGAAAGTCCTTTTTCCTTCAGTTCGCCCTTCAGTTGATTCCATTTCGAGCTTCGTAAGTTAGGAATATAAAGAGGCTTTATTCTCATAACGTGCACTGGAACAAGTAATTAGTCCTTCGTGATAGATGGCGAAGAATGTAGAATATTATTTAGAAGAAACTCAGTTCTACAACTGCCAATATTAAATATATTTTTGTAGGCAGACCTAAATGCTTGTTTCTACAATAACGGAAAATAAATAATATTATTATGTAAAGAAACTAGCCTGAACTCAAAATAAAACACGTTTATTTATTCGAAATTCTTCAACACTTTTTTGCTCGATCCAGACAAGAGTTTATCATGCACTTACAACAAGCAAACAATTGTAATCTAATGTGATTCGTCAGAATGTTCTATGGAGATGTGAGGCATCTTAGATGTTCTAAGGCTAACAGAGTGCCTTGCGGGGAAAATATACAGCAGCTAAGGTTTCTCACCAATCTTCTCTATCCACATTCAACAAATACAGCTAAATATAAAAAAAAACTTACAAATTATTATCTCTAAACCCAAGAATATTTATTTTTAGAGAACCATTTACAATAGTTTCAAACACAGCCGTCAGGATTTTACCCATTCCTTTTTGTCAACATAAAAATACTAATATTTATTATTCTTGAAAATACAAAGGTTAACATCTTGTCCTCCTTTTGTAAGGAAAACACCGCTATACGTTTATATGATAAAAATCCAACACAGAACGTCTTTATGGACCACATTTGTTGCTATTCCTACGGACACCAATATATGTAAGCCCTTTGAAGAACCAATATTAGAGCAATCAACGTATCTAAGAACATTTCACTCTTAAATTAGAGAATATATATATAGAATATATATAGAATATATATAGAATACATAATAGAATATATAATATATATATAGAATATATATATAATATAATATATATATATAATATAATATATATATATATTATAGACAAGATGGACCACCCTTTTCAGCGCGTCTCTAAAATATTCGTTGAATCTTGACGAATAAATACAGTGGTATGATAAAATTAAGATTTAAAGGCGTTTGAAGATTTCTGTCTTCTGGGTTCTTGCGCCGTGTATTGTTGTAGATGTCCACCAATGTTTCAGAGGTCATGCTGCCTCCGAAACGTTGGTGGACCGGACTACACGGCGCAATAATCCAGAAGATAGCAATCTACAGACTCACCGCTGTGACAACCTCAAATCCTACTTAAATAAGTTAATTCAAATAATGAAAATAAATTAACATTGTTACGGACTGAAGGTTAGGCATTTCCTTCAAAACTATATTAACATAACTGATTTAAATGTAGCCTATTTGTAGCTTTTAGGATTACATTCAAATTTACTGTACTGTGAGATGAAATCAGGATGGGGTAGACAGGGATATATAGGTTGTTGTACAAGGGTCGAGAGGAAAGGGTAGGCATGGTTCAGAGCGGGTATTTGGAAGCTGAGAGGGATGAAGGAATATACCCTTTATGCAGGGCGGAGGAGGATGAATGAATGAATAAATAATAATAATAAAAATAATAATAATAATAATAAAAGAAGCTGTCATAAAATAAAATAATTTAATAATGTGGCACTTGCTAAAAAGAATATATGTATCCCGGAAATAGCTGCTGCCCTATGTACCTTAGGGACAAGTTCTGTCTCGGGTACATGGAAGTACATACCTCATAAAGTGGTGAATAGATGGGATAATTCAATTCAATTCATTTATTAAAGTGCTTGACAACAGCCAAAAAGGCCAATAACAGCCAAGCACTAACAACAATACAAACATTACAATACAAAAGCAAACAAACAATAAACTGAAAACATAAATGTACAATATTGATAACTAATAAGTAAAAAACTAAATGTTATAGATAAGTAAAGTAATAATTAAACTAAAAACAGTTTAATTTTGGACAAACAACATACAAAATAAAATGTTATACTAAATAAACAATAAAAA
>NW_019059681.1:338705-367645 GCF_000696155.1 Zootermopsis nevadensis
TTGGTCTTTTTAAACCGACGAAAATAATGATTCTTTTTATTGATGTAATGTTTTAAGGTGCCGGAAAACCAGATAGGAAATTTAGACTTACTTGAATGCTTAATGGGAATAGCTAAGTTTAAAGCATCAGTAACTACCGACTTGAGCTGATCAGTGGCGGAGTCCGCAGAGGACTGATTGTAAACGCAGGACCAATCGTAAGAGGATAAATACCTATAAAGTAATAAATAGTCAGCACGCGCGTAATTGCGGAAACATCGAGAGGGCTGTGATTTGGTAGTCAGAGATATATTTCTAATATCAATAACCAGGGAAGGATGAAAAACATCAGGTTTAACCAAATCGTGATCAGAAATCGTGACGTTTACAGAGGAAAAGTTAGCAAATAATAGTAATCCGTGGCGTAACAGTCCTCTGAGAGCCAAAGCCGACTAGCTGGATGCTGGCCTCACGTTCACATGCCTAAGCAGAGGTGAACGATCATCCAACCAGATATAGGGTGACGTGTGGTCAGCACGACGAACCCGCAGCCATTGCTAGTTTTCATGACCGGATTACGCTACCCATTGTAGCTCCCCAATTTCCTCACCGGTCCCATACACTGGTCGAAAATCTCATGAGAAATTTCTTTACCCGAGACTCGAACCAGTGCGCATTCCGTAACACCGGCCCGAGGCATGATGCCTCAGACCGCGGGGCTACGGCAGATGAATACGGTGAATGAGATTCACATATTAATAAGTTGTACGGAAACGGAGAGGCGGAGGGAACGGCTTCTGAGGAACAAGTGGTTTACCGTTGGCGAAGAGTTGGCCTTCAAGAAAATAGTAAGCTGTACAAAGGATACGGAAGTCAGGGATGTAGGGAACTTTCTGTATAAAGTAAGATGTAAAAGACAGGTCAAAATTAGGAATTTAGAACTGCCATTTCGGTAGAAGGCACGGAGGCAATAAGGAATATTTAAGTACAGCAGTATTAAGGAATATGGAATAGTTATGTACCGTAGCATTAGGGAATAGTTGTAGTAAGAAGAAGTGCCAATAGTGCTACGTATGTAAGGACTGTGGCCGTGAAAACCTGGTGTTAGACGGCCACAGATCCCTGTATATAGTTCTGAACCAAATATTTTATTATTATATCATGAAACAAAATGTTAAAGTGTTATGACTTTCTACTGCCCTGCCTTTGGGAAGCGACAGTCGTCGAGCCAGTCAATAAATTCCCCTAAACTTACAAAGAGCCCTCCACTGGACTTAGAGTAAATCAGTTTTGTTAAATTTAAACTCAGTTTCTTACGAGTTAAAATAAATGTACTTGAGAACGGTTTCTGCTTCGGAGTCAGTCCAGCAATCGGAAATTCATACTCAGTTCCAAAATCCAAAGATTTTAAAACTCAAAACAAAATTAAATAGGAATGTTGACGGACTGTTGTTTCAGATATATGTATTCCAAGTGTAAACGTTTATAAGAAATAAATATGAAGACAAAGAAACTCTGTAATGCTGCATTCCGTATGGAGCATAAAATATTCAAAATAAGTTTTTCCTATCCTGTAACTACATGTCTGATACTTGAAAATGGTCTTTTATCACTGATGTGAGCGTTTTCCATGTCATCACAATTCCAGGCAACCTAAATTTACAGGGGCTATTACAACCAATGAAGAACAATGCATTGGAAGTCAAGTAGTACAAAAATGCAATATTATTAAGTACCCAAAACAATGTTGAGTTAATTTATTCTTCTTATTATTATTATTGCTCCATCTATTCACCACCTTATAAGGTATTTACTTCTATGTACCTGAGACAAATCTTGCCACTGATGTACATAGTGCAGCAGCTATTTCCGAAATACATTTTGTTTTAATATGTGTCACATGTATTATATAGTTTTATTGTGAGGGATGACAATATATTTTACAACAGCGTTTTTCGATGTATGAAGATCCTAAAATGACAATTTTCCGAAGTTCCCTGATGTCGTGTTCGCCCGGGATGTTGGTAAAATATTTACTGAGTTACTTGGAGACAGTTCCAGTTGCTCCAATATTTATTGGGATTACTTTGCCTTCACTTTCCACATTCGCTGTATTTCAATGAGAAGATCCTTGTATTTCAAGATCTTCTCACTTCCTTCTTAATTACATGTCTGTCAGTTGGTATTGCTATATCAATTAAGAGACAAATTCCACTTTTGTTTCGGATTAAATATCAGGGATACTGGGAACGACCCGTTCTTCAAGTGCCTTAACACTGGGGGGTCCCAACTTTTCGTTGGCTTGATCTATAGGCATTCGGTTTGACTCCTTGGACGAGGGATCGGCCCGTCGCAAGGCCTCTACCTGTACACAGGACAGCACAACACAGAAAAATGCGGACAAACATCCATGGCTTGAGTGAGATTCGAACCCACGGTCCCAGCGACCAAGCGGCACAAGGTCCACGCCTCAGAGAGCGCGGCCACTGCGGACTTCCATTATAATATCTGATTTGTTATTTGGAATGGTTCTATCTGTTCTGACTTGTTGGTTCCACAAAGTAGTTATTTGGCTATCTTGACTTCTCTCCACTGTCTTCGGGATGTGTTCATAACAATGCTTCTTTCTAGCTTTACCCCTACTTTCCAGCATAAGTTAAAATGCAGCTGAGTACAGACACGATCATGTCGTTGTATATATTGCTCTTTTGCCAGCACTGACCATCCAGACACAACGTGATCCGTCGTTTCCTCAAATTGCTGACATAATCTGCATTTGCAGTCTGTATCTTTTTTTAATACTTTGGCTACATAATATTTAGTGTTCAACGCTTGGTTTTGTGCTGCTATAATCTGAGTTTCAGTTTCCCCTTTCAGATCTCCTCTTGTTAGCCACAGAAACGTGTCTTCTTTGCTTATAAGTTGTCTGTCCAAACTTCGGAGATACTGCCCGTGTATTATTTTGTTCTCCCACTATTTCTTCATATTTTCTTGAATTAATGACTTAATTTGTTTGTTTTCCTTCATTTGTGCTATTGATTTCATCTTCAGAATTTAGTTCTTCTTTGATATTTGATGTACCTGAACACCTTACTGATCTTCCTGTCAGCTAGTTATCGGTCAGCAGAATCATAAGCATTCAACGTGACACATTTTTGGAAATCTTTCTTCTAAAACTTTATTGAAACTTTTAGTAATACACAGCGACACTGAAATGCGACTGCACTTGAACAGGAATTGACCGTTAGTGACGCCAACAGTTTATGGCGTGGGGTGGGGCAAACCAAAACTCCTCCAACGGAAATCCCCACCAAGCTGAGCATTGAGTCCATTTTTCTTTGCAAAATTCAAGTTTTCAAACTGACTTCCTTCAAATGTCCGGCTACATTGATGCTGCCTTCGGTATTGAATTCATTATTGCTTGGGACCTGTCATGTGATTTTATGATATTAATATGTGGATCCTTCTCTAGCTTTATGTTCATATACTCTGCAAAATTGACTAATTCACATTTGTATACTGCTTCAGTTTGTGCTAATCCTCTTCCCCTTCCTTCCTTTTTGCGTAAATTCTGTCTGCGTCTGCTTTCGGGTGATGCATCCCATTTATTGTCAACATTTTCTTAGTTTTTCTGTCAATTTTCTGCAGTTATTATTATTATTATGCCGCTGTTATGTTTTTGCAGAATATTTATTTCTTCTTCCTCCCATTTTAGTGAGCTGGCAGGTACTTATTTACTTACTCCATGGAGCCGAGTTCTTCCGAAAAAAAGCCAACAGTCGCTGAACCATCAAGAAGTTCCCAATAATTTATGCAACCTGAAGTTTCATTACCGTGTTCACAACAGCCCACTACTGGCCCCTATCCTTGGCGATCTGGCGGGTGACTACTAAAAAGACACGAGAATCTGCCGCTGACTACTCAGACTTAATTTAAGTTTCATTATTTTATATACTCGTCATATTCAACCATTATAAATATATATATATATATCAAACAATCATTGCTGCGTTTATTATGTTCTCCACAACGCCAGTTTAAGATTGATTTATCATCTTAAATAAGGTACCAGAGGCCAAGGCTCAACACAGTTAATAGGATACCTCAGCTCGCTGTTGGAGGATACAGATTCTGATTTAATTCAATACATAACTAAATATTTTACATGATCTCCTCTTTCGATTTAACATTCATAAGAGTTATTCTCACCAAAATTCTGTGTGTATTCCATTCTGTGAAGGAATGCTCTATATGCATTAACCAATGAATCTCGATTTCAAATTCCATTGGGGTGTCTGTAAACACGGAAATACATTAGTCTTTTTATTATGTCGAGGGAGTTTGATACCTAATTCATGTGCCAGCAGGAGAACAGATGAATAAGGTAGTTGAGCTGCGCCGCAGGCTTTCGATTCATAGACTCCAAAACAAATGCAAAGATTTTGCGCTTGAGTTTCATCACACAAAACGCAGACATGTAGCAATAATGCTGCGAGATTGCATGACAATTCAAAATGCATGTAGGCTTAAGACAGAAAGGCTCTCCTAAAGAAGGTTAAAGAAATTTACTGTTCATGTCTTATGGTGATGACTGTGATATACTGGGTTTTGTAGATAGTTATTAATGCTGTGACAAAAATTTGGTAAACATGTACAAAACCGAGTCACGACTAAAATATTATAGTTTAAGGTTTACATGCGTCATGTTTGTGTTTTGGATTAAAATATATAATAAAATACAGGTCATGAACAGACAGTCAACCCAAGCAGACGTGAGACACCACACAACACGTCCTATGCATAATTCAAAACAAACATAAGATGGGAAAAACGAGAAGACCAGCGAAACACATATTACAATAATAAATTATTGAAAGGCATGCATTTAATATAAAACAGTTTTAAATAAAAAACAACACCTGAAGATGATGTATTACATCGAAACATGTTGTGAAATGAATGAAAGCGCGCAAATGTAACATCCTTATAGTGATGAATAGCGCTAATTTAAAATTTAAAATTTTAACATTTAAATTTTAACATTTAAATTTTAAATTTTAACACCCAAATATAGTTTTGTGTATTGACCTGTATTTTATTATATATTTTAAAATATTATAGATTATTTTGCCGCGACTGGAACCTCAAATTTTATACAATGTCTACTGGCACACTATTTTAGCCACGGAAATTAAGAATTCTTTAATTTTTCTAAATGTAAACTGCTCAGGGTCATAAATATGACTCCTTGTAAAAGGAAATCATGTTAAGACTGAAACTTATTTGAAAGTCTCAGTTGTACGCATAAACTAAAATTACACCAATAGGAATTCGTGCTCATACATAATTAATGTGAATTACAATTACGAAAATTTTAGACCCTATAAAGACCGGTCTTTCCGGCTAGAATGGTGAATGAATTTCTCAACTTACCGACGCGTGGACATTTACCTAGAAGAAGTCACGGTACTTAGGCGTTATAGATGATATTGTAAACGTTCTTAATTACCTGTCCATCTTTGACGAGCTATGTAATACGTATCTGTAGTTGAGCTATAGTCTATAAATAATCTAATACCATCAAATTTGTATAATCTGCAAAGTTGAAACTGCGTTGTTAAATAACCTAGAAATAAAGTAACGAAAGAATATGAGACTGTTATGTTACTTATAGAAAGCACTTAATGGAAAATTGGAGGAAGATGTTCAAGAAAGTTGTTTTTAATATAAAAAGCGGCCACAATTTGGGTACGCAATAACATCGAAACGAAAGCATCAAGCCGGACCGATACACAGTTGTTTCCATTCGCTACGCCGCGACAGCCATGTCATTTATACTATCCCCGTTTTCCTCTCGGAAAGAAATGAATAGCTGATGTCATAAAGTGTTACTTAGTTGGTCTGATTCTCCTAACGCGAAACAATGCGCATCGCTGAATATGCCTCAGGCCATTCAAAACTTCTGACAACTTTCCTTGTAATTCTTGTGTGAGCTTTGGAACAAATTGAAAAGTGAGAATAGCGTATTAATTATTTCTAGCTTCGTCATGTGAAAATAAACCTTGTTTTAAAACTTAAGTACTTCGGTGATTGATATGCTGTTGCCTAGAGCGGAGAGAAATGCCATTAGGCAGTAGACGTTTTTTTTAAAATATGCATTATACCGTGTTAACCGCGTTAGCTTGGCTAACGCTTTTAAAAATTAAAAGTAAAAAGTGTTCTGTCTTACTTTAATGGTTCAGTGGACATCCATACACTTTTATCAGAGCAGAGCCAACTTAAGCCAGCCAGGCGTTGCTAATATTGTTACGCTCGCGGCGAGAGCAGGCCTGAAAGAGTTGGCTAATAACGCCTGGCTGGTGCTGCATTCTTGTATTCTTCTTTATTCCAGTGTATGGCAGTACCACTGAATGAGGTAGGTAAGACAGAAGACTTTATTTTTGGTGTTATAATTTGTTAGCCGGGCTAACAGGGCCAACACAGTTATTATGAACGCTGTTTCCCCGTTTATACCTTGTCGTAGTAAAACAGAGATAAAGAGTCTCAGACAAAATGCCTCTCTGATATTTTTCGTTCTGTTTCCTATTTGTGTTCTGACCTACAGTTAACAGCATTGCACTTTCCGCAGTTATCATTCCATATAAATAATGCATGTATTTTTGACCTTTAGTGTACAATAAGGTGTGTTTGCTACAGAAAGACCTTGTGAAGAACATTTTCAGGCATTGTGGTTTCATATGTTGGAATAAAAATGCAACTAGGTCACATGGAATACAAGAATGTTTTATGTATTTCATATCGATGTTCGGTAAATTAACTTCAAACTCGTGCGTCTGTCTTAATGTAATCCATAAAATAAGGAAAGCAGGATAAGAAGTGTGTGCGTTCTTAAACATATGGACCAGGGGTTTTCATTACTCGGTTTGCGGGCCTCATGCGGCCTTGCTATAATTTTTGTGCGGCCCGGGCACGTTTCTTATAGTATGTCTGCTCTATTAGTGTTTTACATGAAAGATATTTCCCTTTCATCAAGGAATACCTTTTGTTAAAGCCGCCAGTATTTATCAGTTATTATCGCCACGGGCAGCTACAGTTCATGGAAGAACGTCAGATGAAGAATTGGGATGCCTCTTACTGACAAACACTCACAATGATGCAAGAAAATTTCAACATCATCATCATCTATGGTGCTTCGGTCCGTTTTCGGGCAATGACCTCCCCCGTTCGGAGGTTTCTCGGACTTTGAAGTGTGCATTTATGAGTAGTCATTCACCACCCAAATATTTCACCAATGGCTGATTTTCAAAAAGAAAATTGAGTGGTATCTGTACCTGTTTATAAATCAGCATTAACAAGATTTTTAATGAACTCTCATTAAACTTTAATAAATCGTTCTCACTTATAACCTTGCGACTAGCAAATCAATAAGCATGTATATACTTGGAAATTTGGATCTACGAGGTGCTACTAAAACGTTCGGGGAATTTGAATTCCACGCGCGAACCGGTTGTGGAATGGGCTGCCGCCGCTAGATGGAGCGTGCAGTACCCTTTGTGAATTAGTGTGCCAACAGCCGTGAAGGCGACAAGCCGCGTTCTTGAGTCTCGTGCGTTTATGTAACGTTGTGTTTTAGTGGTTCGGCGATTTTTTTAATGGCAGATTTTAAGGAGCAAAGAATCTGCTTCAAATTTTGCTTTAAGCTTAAAAAACTGCTGTAGAAACCAATCGCATGCTTGTGGAAGCATTTGGTGAGAATGCTATGAGTCAAAGTAAAACTTTTTTGTGGTACAAACGCTTTAAGGATGGACGAACGTCACGTCAAGTTCTCAGCAATGTGAAGTTCATGTTGATCGTTCATTTATTTTTACATCCAAGGCATTGTCCACAATGAATTTGTCCCCCATGGCCAAACTGTCAACGGAAAATTTTATTGTGAAGTTTTGAAGCAGTTACGGGAGAGCATTAGGCGCAAACGTCCGGAAAAGTGGGAGTACAACAGCTGGGTTCTCCACCACGACAACGCGCCCGCCTACACATCGCTCGTTGTTCGGCAGTTTTCGGCTTCCAAAAACACGACAGTGATTCCCCACCCACCCTATTCGCCTGACCTCGCCCCCTGCGACTTTTCCTGTTCCCCAAAATGAAATTTTGATTGATAGGCCGTCGTTTTGACACAATTGAGGAGATCCAGGCAGCATCGCAAGTGGTGTTTAAAACACTCACACTTGAAGACTTCCAGGGACTCATGTAATCAAGGAAAAAACGCTGGGATCGCTGTATTCATGCCCAAGGGGACTACTTCGAAGGAGACGGTGGAAACTAGGAGTTATGATACGCAATTCTTTTTATGGGCAAATTCCCTGAACTTTTGTGTAGCACCTAGTATGGATGGAAAATGTGACATCATCATTATACCGCAATCAACTACATTTCAACATTTCTTAAAATGTTACTCCCAGATATTGGTACATAAGATGAGTTTTGGATTACATTCAGACGTACAACTTCTACTTTTAAAACGCATGTTTCTGTTGAAAATACAATGGAAAAGTAACTTGTACATAAACAGCAACTTGTGTTGTTTTAAAAGCCTTGTAATGAGAGCTTCGTATCTCTAATGAATGGCTACCATAAACAATGAGGTTTACAAAATTGCCAATATTTTTTTAAGAAATGTATATTCCGTATGGAAAATTTGTTTTTGTAGCTGCAATGTACTTCCGGCTGTTAATTTCTCTCACAATTAAACTTTTCTCAGTAACTTCCAAACTAAAATTACACCTTCACTAATGGTATATTTGTATTACTTGGAAACAAATCGACTATCACCTTCACAAGAAGAGTTTTGTTCCAAGAAGTTTGTTATTTAGTTACATAATTTGTTGGTTAGTTATTTTGTTGATAATAGGTCATTGTTCTGAACACTGATATTTTGTGCAACATGATAAGATCAGTGAAGAACATTTCTCACATTTTCTCCTAATAATTAAATATACTTGTGGCTTTTCTACATGTAAATATGGTAACACAAACTATTTACGGTTTTAAAAAATTGGTATAGAATGAGGTAAGAAACTTAAGCAGCTGGCTGCCTTGCAGTATGTTTAAACGCACGTCAACCCCAATATTGTCTGTTCCTCGGTTAAAATTTCGTGACTCCATTTTCCCCACAATCTGTATTTACTTGGACGATTTATGCTTTAAAGCCGCAATAAAAATGTGGGAAAACTTAGAAAAACTCTTGAATAAAATTCGAATACCATTTAACTTGAGGCTTTTAATTATTTTACTAAATCGATTCTGGCGATTGCACCAAACAATTCGGAGGCATAGGCTGCCAAATACATAGTACGCATTAATTAAATGAATATTTTTTTCGAGAAATGTGTCGCGCACGATCCCGTCTTGGAAATCTTTCCACACTGCGAATTCTATTCGTACTATGTACTCCGATGCTTCGTTAAATATTTGTATGTTGAACATGCACATGGATCAGCCAACATTTAACATATAGGACTATTTGACATACAATAATAGGCCTATGTGAAGCCTCTTAGAAATCCAAAATATATACTTTTTGGAACCTGGCTATGAACGTTTTCGGAAAGTCACTCAAATGTGTTCTTATTTTCATTTCAAAAACATCAGAAGTGTAATATAGACCTGTATGTGACGACCATTGTCTATTTTTAGCCATTCTAGACATACAAGCGTTTCAGTGAGTAATTTATAGGTAATTCGCTAAATATTTATGACTGCAAAAAGAAAAGAAGATATAAGAAAAACAAATTTTCTGCTCAGTGAAGTTGTCCGTAAGTCAGAAAAAACAACTGAAGGACTTATTTTGATCAGCTCTCATTTTGGAGGTCATTCTTTGTCTGCCCCTGCCTGTTTTACTAGAGAACGTGGTCAAAAATAGATCTAATACACCAAAATGTTTATGCTATGTGTAAATTTGATACATTAACGTGTAAGATATAGATAGTGGACACATGCAATGAAATTTACCCACACTTACCATGTAATTGTTTAACAGGTCAGAATGACAAACTTGATAAAACATTGCGTAGTTATTTTAATGACGATTTAAACGCCATTTAAATACAATTACGACATGACCAATTTAAATGGAAAATTGTATAATTGAAATAATATTCCTAAACACTAAAGTAGACCACACCAATTTCATTAGTGATATGAATGATGCAAATGATACTGTGTTCTGGTCGGATGGTCGATTTATAAAACTCGGGTGGTACAGACTACTAATAAAGTTTGAAACCTTTATTACAGAATGCCAATATCTGAAAAGACGTGATAAGGTAGAAAATGCGAAATGAATGAGAAAGAAGAAATAATTGATTGAACACGATGTTATCGGGGAATGGGTATAAATGGGCCTCAGCGATTGTCGGAACAAGACTGATGATGGAGGCGTTAAATTAGAAGATTAATGGATCGCAACGGGAGAAAAGGTACAACATAGGGATGAACTAAACTGTGACGACAAGGAAAAAAATAAGGGAGACAATCGAAACACTAAAACGAATATTAGAAAAATAGCTAACCTATATCCTTCCATTAAAACAGCCCAGGACGATCTTAGTTTACCAGATGTAAGCTCAGCTAAAATCACGATTTATATAATAAATATGAAACGACAAATTAAATTAAGTCTGAAGTAAGAAAACAGAAAGATCTTTGTCTTGTTAAGTACGAATAGCTCTGCAGGCATGCGTAATATAAAATTCTCCGATTCTAATTTCATTCTCGGTGGTAGTTCAAAGAGTTATAATGTGCAATGTATTCTGAACACGCTGTGGTGAATCATATTTATATCTAATACCTTTTAACGCCATTGTTTTAAACACCGTTAATTTCCGTGTTAACTGATGAGCAATCTAAAAAGTTGGGTAGTTACAAAAAGAACATTTTCCACCATATTTTTGTCATGTAGCTGTTTTCGTGCTGACAGAAAATGCCGCAAAACATACACACATAACGAAGTACAGCGGGTCGGTATAACCGCATGGTGGGTTCAAAGTAAAATGGAAAGTACCTTTATTGAAAGTAATGGTCACTAAACTTATTGCGTTTAGAAATTTTAAATTATTAGTATGGAGTAAATAATGGTTCACATGAAAAGAAAATTGATATAAACACAACCATATTTCTAAGTAAGTTTATCAAATGATAACGATAGATTTATACTGGTCTTGATGCACTCTGTCCTTCGTTTCAGAGTTTAAAGCAACACCAGTCCCATACATGGGTCATTACGGTTATTAAGTGCTCTATTGTACAAATTTTACTGATTAAATATTTTTTTCTAGAAGTATATATGGTTTTATTATTACCGTCCGTGTTTCGTAATAATTTACTTCATATTTCTATTCCTTAATTGACGAAACGCATGTATACACACACAAGAGTTTTCTTCTTACAGTGAATACTACTTACATCATATCAGTTTTGACAAGTCGTTCCACCCAGAACTCAGAAAGCGTTCTTCCCTAATGCATAAACATTCGGATCTAAAGATCTTGTGCTGAACTCAACAAATAACGGGGTGTCACTCATGCTAGTGTACAAATTATTATGTTAAATTATGTTAAATATAATTATAAAGTTAAGCACTGTCACCAAACTTTTAATTACTGACTTATAAAGAATATTTTTATACATAACTTGTAAAAATGTAGTACGTATAAAATTTCGACAGCCTAATGGTTCATTACTTATCGTTGTCAAGTTGACAAATAAATGAAGCTTCGCACAGTCACCATGTTGTTTTTATGCATTATGCAAACCGTTACCTTAAAAAAAGTTGCTTATTTTTCGAAGAACAAATAAAACACATTATTTCAGTGGTGCTAACGTGTAGAAAAAATACGTTTAAAGAAGTTTTAAAATACGTATGTTTATATTCATATTACACACTCTTCGAAAGAGCAGGATGACGCCATAGTTGGTACTATTAGCTTTCTGAGAAGAAATGTAATCGAATTATAAACAAAATGTCTATTTTAATCTTAATTTTTTTTTATATTTAACGAATCAGCCGAAAGTAAATATTTTGCATATATACTTACGCGCGTCCTACACAACGTTTATGAGTGTAATTAAAATCCACAGTACCGTACACTTTTACCACTTTTATACAGCACTTCATTTTTTCATCCGATATGTTCTTTTCAGAAGGCATTTGCGACGATAGCAGTTTTAGAACCTAATAATAACAAACATTCCCATAATGCAATTTTTACCTTAATGCTAGGTATGTGCATTTTAAAATATGCTGCAATTTGTACGTACTGAAATTAATAAGAAACTAAGAGTATGGGTTACTGCGTGCTGCCGTCATCAACGGTGCGTAATTAGCACTGAAAATGTCGACTCCCAATAAAACAACATGCCTACTTCCCCCTTGGAACCTTTGAGTGATGTGGCCAGATCACTATCATATTCTGCTACGATAGAAAGGAATCAAAGGAGGAAAAACCAATTTGGAGGAGAACTTTAAACACAACAAAAGGAGAAGTAGAACCCACTCTGGCAGAATATGAGGGAGCATAGTGGTGAGTGTGCTTCCATTACAAGCATTTTTATGGTGTTATTTTCATTAAATTTAAAATATATTTTAATTATGGCATTCAGAAGTTCCAAAACAGGCATCTAAATGTGAATCTATTGATTCTTATAACAACCTGTTGTATATTTTGCTTCTGATATAATAGCCAATGTCCGTCATTCTTGACTGGAAGAGTGCGCCGTTTGTACGTTGCGGAATAAATTGTAATCACATTCTAATGTGGCGAATCTAGTAGCAAGAGGTGGTGCGTAAGTTGGGGTCTAACGCAGTCTGTTTTTGGCGGAAGTCTCATGTTGGAACCAGGCTGTAGGTTTTATATTGGTGCGTTTGGAAGTCGATGTAATGAAGTTTTCACTTTAATTTACTTTAAAAGTAAACTGTATAAATTTTATACTCTTAAAGGTATGCGCAAAGATAATGCTGTAATAAATAGTATTACTGTGCAACAGAAACAAGATTATGACGTGTCAACCTAGACGGAACATAATGCGATAATGAAACTAATAAATGAGGCTGGATTTTGACCGACAAAGACAAGTTTTCTTTAATTTTATACATTTAACGTAAAAGATTTCTCAGCTGTTAGATTTTTAACACACAAACAATATCGTTCATCCACATACTTACTTATGACGTTGTGACTACCTTTCAGGCAGCCACAACGTCATGTTAAGAATATACTATTTGCAACAACCTCGTTATCAATGTTTCGTATGGAAGACTGTCTTCCAAATACGGTCACAAATTTACTGACTTTTCAAATAAATTGTGAAAGGCGTAGTCTACTTACTGAAATTGATAATTACCATAAGCACGCAACATGCATACGTAAAAGCCACGGGTCTGCTTTCCTTTTACAGAACACTGGATTCAGATGATTGTGAGGGGAAGGGCTGTTTCTTACAATCAAGAAGAAAACCATATAACAAATTTAGCGACATCCTCCCTTGCTTGCATGTTAAGTAGAAGCTGAGTTACAAAATTGGCTGGCGGTTGGTTACCGTGCGGGGTTGAATGGAAGGCTAATTCTAGCTATATCTCTTGGCCTTGGTTTTATTACTCGTCTTATCCAAGAGTCTGGTCTGCTGAAGAAGGTAAGAGAACCCAATCACTCTGGGACTAACAAGCCCACACACACATCCTCTGGTGGAAGTTAAGATAAATTGGATTGAAACTTAATCTGGAGAATCTTATATTGTACCGTCTCGTCACAAATTGTTGAACATTCTAAACTCAAGGATGTGCGCTAGCACGGCTGCTGCATCATGAAATAGAGACTTTGTTCCGAAGGAAGATGACTGAGTTCTAACTACCAAAATACGCCATCTATTCATATAATGTTTCTATGGTTTATGAGTTAGTTTCTGCTCTTGGGACAATCTTAACTTTATTTGCACTGTTCTTCAGAATCTGATATTTGCTCAGCTAATAAAGGAATCCCCTGGCTTTTATGGAAATCGATTTTTCACTGGGGTGTTCATACTCGCTTGCCAATCGAGCCTATCCCTAGGCAATTAAATCCATTTTATATTCGCACTCCCTATTTTTGGACGTTCTTCACGCTTTATATTAAGCGAAGAACACCTTCTGGTCACGCCTGTCCCTTTGTACCTGAAGCATTTTTCCTATGAACTAGGCAACGTGATCCTCCCATCTACGCTTCGATTTCCTACGTGCTCTTTCCTTTAAATTGTGCCACCAAATTTTATATGTATTTTTCATCTCTCCCATATGTACCATATGACCATTCCGCCTAACTCTTCGTTATTTTATCATCCTTATGTGTTTGGTAAAGAGAAAAACTGTAGAAATTCTAGTTGTGCAGTTTTCTTTAACATTCTGTTATTTCTTTCCCCGTGGGTCCAAATATTCTAACCAACAGTCTGTCCTCAAATATTCTCAAAGTTTATTTTCTCATCGTGAGAGGGCAAATCACATGGATTTAAAAGAAAAGTCAAATTTATATTATATGACGTATTTCTTCACTTTCCGACTTTTATAGTGAGAAATTGTTAGAGTTTAAGTGTTTTAAAGGTGGAGACTGTACGTTTCTACGAAACGGTGGCACTGCAGCCCAAAATACGGACATCGCGAATGTTCAACATAGAGTGTGTATGTTTCTTCGACATTTTGGTATCTACACTCAAGTACCCAAGGCATTGCAACCCAGACGACCAACATCGACATCGTCACTGCTGTAAGATCCTAAAATGTACCACAATGTGCTATTATTTAGGAAATATTTTCAGTGGGATAATAGAAGACTGTAAGGCCACAGGTACAAACTAGACCCTTACAAAGTTCGAATGAAAAATTATTTTAATTGACATTCCCGCAAGAAAGAATGATTTCACGTACTATACTATCACCGTAGCTGGTTTATGTTCCAATAAAATAACACTCGGTATTAACGGACACCTCTATTATCTATATATATAAAGTTCTAACTGTGGTGTGCTGCAACGGAATCTGTGATTAAATTGCTGTGGATTTCTTAGAATGGAAAACGAATTTATTCTATTTCCTATTACAATTGACAAAAATTAAAGTGAGACTACCCCGCTACGCGCCATATAGGCTCTCAGGGGAAGAGAGGGTGTAGCTCCCACACATTCTCAACTTCTGTACTAGATGAGTGATGAGCGTCACGCTCAGGGTATGGGACCCCAGTACCCACTGGTCAGGAGACTGGGTGGGCCCTAGGGGCGGTATGGACGCAGAGGCTATAAGAAAATTTTCTGCCCCCCGACGGGTATTGAATTAAGATCGTTCAGCCCGTTGTCAGTCACTATTCTGACTGAGCTACCAAGCTTTCCATTGCAATTAATTATTTCTTTAATTAATTCTCTGTCGGTAAACAAATCGCATTCCGTATTACAGATGTCAGAATTTACAGAATGTAATTCTCTTCTTATTATTCCACTGCTATCGGTCTCTTCGTCACAGTGGGTAAGTTCGACTGCACACGATTCGTCTTGAGCTGACATAGGCTGTGAAGGCGTAGTGGCTGGTATTTATAGATCATATAATTGTTCTAGAAGCTAAAAAAAATAATATTTATTTCCACCGACAGTCTGAAGCTACGAGAAATGTTCAAAGATGAGTGCGCACAAAATCTCTGTTGACGTCACTTGATGTAAGGTGGACCATGTGGTTATGAGTCACTCCACCCGTGTGGGCGGGGGTAATCACGCGGCCTCGGTAGCCAATTTTTTGTGACTGTATTTATTACATCTTCATGACCGTCGAACACTAACAAATTCAATACCACTAATTATATATTATTATACATATTCTTTTAAGGATTGGTTTCTTGTGAACTACAACATTCATATTATTATTTTTCGGAAGAAGTAATTTTATTTCAAAATATTTAAGGTGTTCTATTAAATAAGTGAAGCCAAAACTATACCCAAAACTGTACTTTGAAAGAAATAGAGGGAACAGTGTTACTGGAAACTGAGGCTGCATGGGACAAAGCGGCCAGTAATTTGCCCTCTCTGTGGTAAGTGAAATGTCTCAGTATTGCATGTGCAAAAAGGATAAACTTCATTCAATATAATAAGTATTAAAATATCTTATGTACAATAATAGCTACAGTCTCCTTAAAGATACATGCGACTACATCTTCAAGGTCAGAGGCATGTGGTGAATGGCATGTAAGATGGACCTTCATAATATTATAAATGCAGCATAATTTATGTAAGGGATTCCATTGCTTTGTATTTTGAAGGTGTCTGTGACATCTTTATATTTTGCACAATGAAACATTTTCTGAAAGTACCAAGGGTTATGCAGGGATATCCGATGTATAACATTTCCAAAAATAGTATATGATATATTTAAAATATTACAAATGAACATCATATTAGTACTAGAGGTAATTGAAAGCTTTACTTTTCCTAACCATTCGACGTTGTGGATAATTCAGAAGTAAAATCAATGCAAACGATTTCATTGACTGATAGTCAATTATCTTACATTAACAAAATCAGATAAATAATCAACGGTTACATGTAAAATAATTTCAAATTTCTGAGTACGTTAGCAATCATGATGCTACTATTATCTTGACCCTACCTCATGCAGCGTTTCTTCATCCGGACGGCGCTTGTAAACTACTGAGTGAGTTTAATTAGTAATTACACATCAACCAGTTCATTGACTGTTACATATACTCAGTGTTCGTTAGTTTCTGTTTTTAATTATATATTTCAGCTCATTATGACCGTCATCAGGTTGGAATGTAATTTCGAAGTTAATGCACAGTAACTTTGTTACTTACTTATAGTCCAGATTTTATTAAAATGGATAGTAATATTAAATATGCAATTATATAAAATTAGTGGTTTGGAATGTTGAGATGTTTTTAACTTAAAATGTAGTAAAAACTTCTCAAAACTACCGGCACAGCTTGGTGAGTCCTGATGTATTTGTAAGCAGAAAGTTTTTGTATTATTTGAAAAGTTGTATTAGGTGATACGTATGTTGGTCTGTCGTTGTGAGGTAGTACCTTAAAGAATGATGCGAAGTGTGTTGTATTGTCAGTTTTAAGAACGAAGGAGAGGAATTTGTGTGCTCCTTTGAGGATCGTTTACAAGTTTTTGAGATATCGTTTCAAAAATTGGGTTGCTGTGATAAATATTACATTCAATTATTCCTGTTTACTGGCTAGGAATAAGTAGCAATTTTTCAAGAATGTTTTAGAAAATTTTCTTCTCTGGCTTTTCTTATTATTTCCATGTCTTCTTTTATTTTTCTGCATGCATTTCCAGTGTAGAGTCCGTTACTTCGTACGGGATAGACATGTTCCCTGTATCTACTCTCAAATGTTCTATCTGTTTGGCCAATATGCATCAGTGAGTACTTAAATGACAGATTGTACTGGTGTATTATCTGTTGTTATTGGTAGTTTTGGACATAATATGTATTCTATTGTATTGTGTGTTTTGTATTCTACATTTATACTGTCGTCTTTGCATAATTTAGTAATGATTTTTGTTTTACCCGCTGCATATATAAATATTGCCCTTTTATGTAGTTACAATAAATGTTTTTCTGAGGGTACTTATTCTCGACTTTCTTGCATTTTTTTAGGGGTTGTGCAAATGTGTCCAAGTTTGTGTTGGTTGATTCGGACTATTGTTTTATAACACGTAATTCTGTTTATTTTGCGTGTTTTGATATTGGATACGTGTGTGGGTTGCTTTTATGTAATTATTACTAGCTACTTAATGCTCGTTCAGATGACTCAATCTGTTGCGAACAGGAATAACTGCTTACGTATGTTTCCTATATATTGTGCAGATTACATTATTTTGTTCATATTTGTAGCCAAGTCAAGGAACTTCAGCTTATTTTTCTATACCGTGTCGCATTGAATTCCATCTTAATTATGACAATGTATGTTTTGTTTTTATTTTAAATGGTAAATTATCCACAAATCTAAAACAACCAATAAATTGATGTCTACTTCTAAATTGTATACTTGATTATGTCCTAAGTGTTATAGGCATGTTTCCTCTATTATTGCCGGTGATGGTGCACCCAATTCTAGTCCGATGTTTTGTTTATGTTATTAATTGCGTATCAAATTGAAAGCAATTCTGTTGTAGCATAATTTGTAGCATAGTTTGTATGTCATCAGTTAGTTCTTTCTATAGTTCTGTTGTATGTTGTGAAATACGTGTTCTGTATCATGTTAAGGAATGTCTGTATACATGTTTTCCATATCGAATGATCATAATGTAGTACTTTCGTAATGGGGATGTTATTAAAATTATCAAATGATTGATTGTAATTCGCGGTGCAATACGTACAAGGAGATGCTTCTATTAATGTTTTTGTGACTAATTTTGCCATTTTGTATGCCGGTGAATATTTTTACAGGTTACTAATGGATGTGTTTTGTTCAAGTGGTTTCATTTTTCGTATGTATTAAATGCTGCTAGGTTCATATTACTGTACTTCTATTTATATTGTTTTGTATGATAATTTGTTTGTTACTTATGTATTTAATTTATTTTTGGTACTGGTTCGCGTGATTGGTATTTAGATTTATTCTTTGCAGTGTTTTAGAAAATTTATATTTTGCTTTTGTCTCCAGTGGTAGAATTAAAAATGTTTTACGTTTGTGAGCTATTGATATTGCAAGGGGGTTGTTATTTAGTATATGATGTATTTATTTATTCTATGAGCTTCTTCTTTATATTGGGTTTACTCCTAATTATAATTAATCGCCTTTAGCTTGTTGCGATGTGCAAGTTCGCTGTCTTAGACTATTTAATGGTTTTACTTTACGTGTTTTTTTAAAGCTTACATTTACGAGAGCTACAAAGTGTAACCGCATTCGTATTTTGTACTAAAATCTAATCAAAAAATTAGTATGCTAATGACATTGATAATTACAGATATCGCTTAGTTAACAAAGATTAGTAATTTATATAAACTCCAGACTGTGCATTATCGCGTCATGAAACCTTGCATTATTAGATTACGGACCTCAGCTCTGTCCTTCTACTGTTATATTCTGTCTCGCTCTTATACGCTCACCCCAAAGTGTATTTTATTCCGGCATTTCATTCAAATTAGCGTCGTTTACCGAGGTAAGTTAATCAACGTGATTATAGTAGAAAGGGTTTTCGGAATGGGCGAGGGAAGGGAGAAGAAATAACGACAATTGCCACTTGAATTGCGCACTGGAGTGGTGGGATTCCCTTCCTGCCTGCAATACAAATTAAGTCTGTCTTGGTAGTGTTATCTTCCGAGAATGAGGCCTGTTTCCGGTTAACGTACGGGGAGATCAAAGTTTTATCTGGAAGCCACGCTTTGGAGCCTCGATTTCTTGTTAAGATTTCCCAATAAAAATGAGATGACTGAGGTCCTGCAAGGAACTAGTTTCGAGGATTAGAAATTAAATTAAAGGTCTGCTCAAATTGCAACGTTTATTATCCTTTAAATTGTTGCAGACTTTTGTGTTTTATATGTGAAAAGTTCTTAGGAATATTCAAATTTACACACTGCAGGTTATGTGTCACAATTTCTTGTTGCAATTAAAATTCACGTCAATTTCATAATGTTTCCAGTATTCAGCCACAAAGTGCAAAATACGAAGTGCTACCCAAAAGTTCAGGGAATTTGCACATAAAAAAATTGAATATCATAACTCCTAGTTTCCACCGTCTTCTTCGAAGTAGTTCCCTTGGGCATGGATACAGCAATCCCAGCGTTTTTACCATCCCTGGGAGTCTTCAAGTGTGAGTGTTTTAAACACCTCCTGCGATGCTGCCTGGATCTCCTCAATTGTGTCAAAACGACGGCCTTTCAATCAAAATTTCATTTTGGGGAACAGGAAAAGTCGCAGGGGGCGAGGTCAGGCGAACAGGGTAGGTGGGGAATCACTGTCGTGTTTTTGGAAGCCAAAAACTGCCGAACAGAGAGCGATGTGTAGGCGGGCGCGTTGTCGTGGTGGAGAACCCAGCTGTTGTTCTCCCACTTTTCCGGACGTTTGAGCCTAATGCTCTCCCGTAACTGCTTCAAAACTTCACAATAAAACTTCCCGTTGACAGTTTGACCACGAGGGACAAATTCCTTGTGGACAACGCCTTGGATATAAAAAGAAAAAACGATCAACATGAACTTCACATTGCTGAGAACTTGACGTGCTTTTTTGGCCGCGGTGAATTTGGCGACTTCCACTGCGACGACTTCTGCTTAGTCTCAGGGTCATAACCTTAAAACCCATGACTCATCACCGGTTATGACCTTGGAGATGAAGTTGAGGTCATCTCTGGCTTCATCTTTGAGTTCAGTGCAGACAGCAATGAGATGTTCTTTTTGGTCGTTGTTCAGCTTTCTCGGCACAAATTTTGCAGAAATGCGTCTCATGTTCAAATCGTCTGACAAGATGCGTTGGACGGATCCGTAAGATATTCCTACGAGCGCATAAACATCATGGATTGTTCGTCTACGACCTGCACTTTCGCGATGTTTTCCGGTGTTGTGCTTGTCGATGGTCGTCCTGAACGCTCATCGTCGTCGTCAGACCTTCGCCCATCCTTAAAGCGTTTGTACCACAAAAACGTTTTACTTTGACTCATAGCATTCTCACCAAATGCTTCCACAAGCATGCGGTGGGTTTCTACAGCAGTTTTTTTAAGCTTAAAGCAAAATTTGAAGCAGATTCTTTGCTCCTTAAAATCAGCCATTTAAAAAAATCGCCGAACCACTACAACACATCGTTACATAAACGCACGAGACTCAAGAACGTGGCCTCTCGCCTTCACGGCTGTTGGCACACTAATTCACATAGGATACTGCTCGCCCCATCTAGCGGCGGCAGGCCATTCCACAACCGGTTCACGCGTGGAATTCAAATTCCCTGAACGTTTGGGTAGCACCTCGTATTGTCAGTTTGTATTTTGCCTCACTTTGTCGACGAAAGGAAAGTTATCAATAGTGTAAGTTCTTCGATTGCGTTTTCCACAAAAATTAATAGATACTGAATTAAGAAAATATTATTTCTTTTTATGGCAGTATTATGGATACAGCTTCGTTGACCGATGTTCTATAAATTTGCAGATCCAGAGCCTCAAAGTGACTGCATTAGGCATTAAAATGACAACAAAAATAGTTTTTTTCCATGCAAAGTTTATATATGCCTAGCAACCAGACCAAACACGGAGAAAAGGACAAGGCAGACGTAACATAGGTATAAGATTACTCTTCTCTCTCTTAGTCATATCATAAATTTCTACTCGTCTGCTATCAAATATTGCAACAAAAATGTGAATTTAATTATTTAAGTCAGCGACTTGGAAGTTATAGAGTTTCTTCGAAACTGCGTGCAATTCCTACTCCTAATTACATTTCGATAAACAGAAGTAGTATACTGAAATGTTTTAAATTTAGCTTAGTTTATTTCAGTGTGCGTCCCACCAATAATCTTAGCTAAGGGTGTACTGTTTTATTCCATATCAGCGTAATTCTACGTAAATATTTCAAAAACGATACACTAAACTACCCAAATATTAATTTCTATAGCGGCGGTTAGCACTTCCATTTCACAGGCAAAGTTTCCCGGGTTGAATTCTAGGCCGGGTGAGAGGCTATTCTGACTGATGGTTTTCCTTAATCCCTGTCGGCAAATACAGAAATGGGAACTTTAAATTTGGCTAAGTGCTTTTCATTCTACATGCTAACTAATTCTTCATTAACCCTTTGAAGCCGAAGTTCATATAAGATACTATTTAAACAGTCAGTATCTACCACAACGAAAACACAGTCTTTTTCCATTACAATGATCAATTGTATAATTATGTTTAAGGAAATAATCGCTGTTTTTCTAAGACTTACATAAACCATAAATATATTCTGTAGGAAAATTCGGAATTGTTTGGTATTAAATTAGGTGGTGCATCGGATTTTAAAAAATAAATTATTCTATTATCTATCACTCTATATAGTCTGAGCTACTGATAATGTTGTTAGATGAATCACGCTTGAACATGCGAGGGACTAGCTGTATCAAAATCTGAAAGAACTGAACCCATAAGAACTTTGCTCCTTTCCGCATCATCTAGAATTTAAGGAAAGCGAAAAAGTGGACACGATTGAGAAAATACAGCAGTGAAGTTGTAAGGACTTTGATAGATGGCAGGGTAATTAATTTAATATCATAAATATCTTTCAACCAAGCTTGATAAAATTAAGTTTATCTAATCTGACCACTTTCATTACTTTGTAGCGGTTGGTTCAGTATATACAATACAAAAATATATTAGAAAACTTTTAAAAAACACACACATACACTCATGCATACTTACATGATCACAAAACGGACAGCCCTGTCCTTTTCAAAATTTTTGTTCAAAATTTCTCATTATTTATTGAGAATATAGATTTAGATGTGGAACGAAGTTATATCAGCTTCAATGTAAACATAGAGTTTTAATAACAAAACTTATCGAACATTTTCGTGCGTAATACTAATTAGACTATATTTCTATGTCAGTTAAGTTTTCAGACATTATCTCCGGTTTCGTGCTTCCACGTTTATAAAAATTAATGTATAAAAGTATTTAATATAATATTAGGTTTTCACGCTGGTGCGTCCGTAGGTGGCTGTCTTCTGGGTTGTTGCACTGTGTAATCTGGTAGTTCACTACCATTTCAGAGTCCTCACTGCATCCATCATCAAGACAATGAATGCTCTGATGATGGAGGCAGGAAGGACATCTTAAACGTTGGTAAACTTCTACCAGACTACAAGGCGCAAAAATCAGAAGACTGTCATTTTATACTTAATGTAAACTTATAGATTTGCTTGTGGTTTAATTATACATTAACATTTCTGTGCCGAACCGCAGTAGTTGGTTCATTACTTATTGTCATAAGACTAAAATTTAAACGCGTATTTCGCCCGGTCAACATGTTGTATAAAAATAATGTTTCATAGATAATACGACCATATTATGACCTCACAAAACTGAAAACTTTCGAAGGTCTATTGCCACATAGATCCTACATTATGTCCGGTCAAGTCTCGGTTCAACATTCGGCTTCCATTATTGTTATTATTATTATTATCTTGATAGCCTTTTGGTTTTGTACAGCACTTTAGTCCGTTCCAAAATTGAGTATGCATCCGTTGTTTGGAACTCTATTACTAATACTGATTCCTTTAAATTGGAAAGGATTCAAAGGAAATTTGTAGCTCTATGTTACACTAGATTCTTTAATGGCGTGTGTGCCTATAATTACGATGATATACTAGTTAGATTAAACTTCTTATCGTTACATTTAAGGAGGAGGCTTTTGGATGCGCTTTTCCTCATCAATGTTTTTAAAGGCAAAATTAGTTGCTCATCTGTTTTTGATACAGTTAGTCTCTGCATACCCACTAGGTCTATCAGAGACTACTCTACCTTTACTGTACAACGTAATTTCAAGGCCAGTCCTTCTGCCAGATGCGTTTCTGCTGCCAATGCAGTCTGTAGGAGCATCGACATCTTTAACAAAGATCGTATTTTGCTTACTGATGTCAGTCAGCTTTTTAAACAATAATCATTGTTTTTATTGTGTACTTAGTATAACATTTTATTGTGTATGTTTTCTGTCCAATATTAAACTGTTTTTAGTATAATTATTATTTTACTTATCTATAGCATTTAGTTTTTTACTTATGACTTATTTTGCAATAAATCAATATTGTACAGTTATGTTTTCAGTTCTTTGTTTGTTTGCTTTTGTATTGTAATGTCTGTATTTTTGTTAGTGCTTGGCTGTTATTGGCCTTTTTGGCTGTTGTCAAGCACTTTAATAAATGAATTGAATTGAATTGAATTGAATTGAATTATTTCTTCACATGTTTTTCTGGCACTGCTCCGATTGAACCGGTGGGGAATCCCACAACCCAGGCTTTAATTTTCTGATTGTAGCTAGCACTTTCCTTATAATGTGTGATGTTCCTAGTATAGTTGTTTTTGTAGTTAATCTATTAAGTACTTATTATTATTTTTATTGTTGTTTCGTTGTGGCTTCTTGGCTTTCGTTGTGTACAGACGTGCGTTTGATCTGCTCACGCTTGTGTTGAACCAACGGTGATGTTATATTTGCTTGTTGTCGCGAGATGACCTAGTCCTGTTGCCAATATGGCCGCTAGCAAAGACATGTGTTCGTTGTGTCCCGAAACATTTTATAAAAAATAAATTCCGTTCAGTGTTGTGAGCCTTGTGCTTCCAGATTTCACCGAAGCTGTCCGAGGCCAACAAGACACAATACTCGTACTACACAAACACGGGCGTCTCTAACTTCTTGTGCGCTTGTTGCGTTAAAATCTGCGTTTGTAGAAGAATGACGATCCGTTGTCTATTTCTGACCTCCAGAAGGAGGACCTCTTGGTCTCTAGTTCTTCAACCCGTTACTGATTCGGATAAGTATGATGCATTATGTTTGCAACTCTAGATGGTTCGTCTGAATAGTGTATGGCATTCACCTTATTAAATCTCTGATCGAAACGTTAAACATATTCAGTCAAATTGACACAACCAAATAGAGGCAATACTGCCATGAAAATTCAAGTGGAATATCTGCGCTGTTTAGCTGATACTTATTCTGATATTCCCAGACAACAGCCCCAGGTTATATCGTCCGAAATAATTACGTTTGTAAAATGTGGAAGTTTTACCATTCCTTGCTGGTTTTCGCAATCTCTTATATATTAAATTAATTGATACGTTTGAGTGTTAAGAACTTTTAAAATGAAACATTTGGAGAACTTAGAAAAACGCTGGACGATAACTATAACAAGGATCTTGGGGAAAAGTGTTACTTAACAGGGGGCTTACACATTCCGACAGACACATCACGGCAAATTTGTTTCCTTTTTGGAACGTTGCCTTGAAATAAATTACGAACCGAAAATGTATAATTATTTTCATAAAACTCTACGGTCTGCAAAAAATGTAGTTCCTTTCTTCCAGCCACGTATCCTTTGCGTTAAAACACTGGTGTTCTTGAGTTCTTTTACAGCTGCTAGACTTGATGAACCGTGTGTTCCCCACACTCCTGGGATCCAGATTTCACAGCTACACTAACCCGAACTGCATTCTTCTGCTAGGGAATATCGTCCATTGCGGGATCCCTAACGCATAGGAGTCATGACGGTCAGTAAATAAAGTACGATGCAAATGAAACACGTCAAGCGTAGGCTGAATATGTAACTGTAATTAGGAGAGAGGAACTCGAATGTTTAATGTACATCGCTACAATTATTTTATAAAAAGTACCACAGTGTTCATAGTCTATATTTGTGTTAGTCATGGTCGTTTGTTCAAAAGTTCCCTAACTTGATCTAACAATATATTTAACATACGAGTTGCTACGTTACCTAAAACACATTTAATTTAAAATGAGACTCTACCTTTACGCGGTGGTCATTATCTACTGTAGCCTTGTTGGTATCGCACAGAAACAGTAAACATTATTCATGTTTCCAAGACACTTTCTATCCCCTCCTTCAGAACGAAATAGATGAGAAATTAGCGTCGAAAGTTGTGATAGGACGCAATTCGTGACCGTGTGTTTATATATTCTGTGTAAGTCCTATCATACTAATATCCCGTCTCTTCTTTCCCATGAGTTCCTCCAGAACTAAATAAATTGTTAGCATTTCGGCCCGTTTCAATACCCAGGAAAATCTTCAATGTACTTATTATATATACATATTTAAAACATTAAACAAATTTTCGTAGGATGTAAATGGATAGGCTTATATCCTACAAGTGCTATCGCTAAGGTACAAATAACATTTGTGCAGTGAAATAAAAATCACTGTATCAAGCGAAAATATCTAATACATTTATAAAACTGGAAGCGACCAATGATGCCCCTAATTTAGAACGAAGGATATGATAATGTTCGGCCTTGGTAAGGCCTCTCTCACACTTATCTAATTCCTTTGCAATGAAGTAACAAGTAAATTTAATAATTAACATTAAAATAAAAAATAATTAAATGCCATGTGTACCTATGTTTGACAGAATGTTTTATTTCTCAGTGAGATCAGTGACCATAAATGGAAAGATTTTTGATCATATTGGGGGTTACCCAGCTCAGCAAAAATGTTCTGCAACAACCGCAAAGCATGAAAACCAAGTAAGGTCAGACCATGGCTGCAGCTACTCTCAGCCTGAGGGCACTTGTGTTTTTCGTGAACTAGCGACGGTTAAGTTAGACGCGTTAGCAAGAGATCTCATCTCGTTCGAGGAGGGGATGAGGAGGCATCTAATGCACTTCACCTTACTGCAGCGCCATACCACCGCTGGGCTGAAAAGTGAACTGGAGAACCCTCCGACCGAAACATGGAACGAGCAGATACATTGCTATGGCATGAGACTCCCACGAGCTCCCAAATTCATCCCTCCCCTTCAACCCCGGAACCCGCTTTATCCTCCACCAAATCCGAAGGCAAATTGGATTTGTCTGAGAAACGCGGCTACAGAGAGAAAATCCTACAACAATGTAATCCCTTTACGCAGGGATCCTCCACTTACGCTGGTCGATTTCTGAGTTCGCAATGCACCTTGGGAATAACTTAGAGCGCCTGATGGTATCTCCCTTTCTCCTCACCCTCACTTCTTGTATCATCAAGAGGAGAGTTATAAACCTGCTCCCATCCCACACAAAGAACTTGGCGATTACACCGTACAGTCACAAGCTTGTTCCGCAGGAGCGCAGTAAAGTGACTCTCCTGACACTAAAGGAAATTAGACAAATGACCGTTACATTACGAAGGCATTTAATCTTGGTACAAGGATACACTTTTTCGCCACTGCGGCTGAGCTTGGCCACTAGAAATTTAAAAGAAAGTGCCGAAATTGAATTCAATGGAACACATCAGCAACTGGCTATGCGAATCGGTTTTCCTCCGCACCAGATTCAGTGGTAGCACGCCAGTCGCCAGGACCTCGCAAGTGATGACAAGGCGCCCCACTTAAAGGTAGCACTTTCTAGGACACATTCGACTTCATTGCTACATGTTATGTAATGTGGTTCGTGAAACGAGAAATATCCCTAGACTTTTAGTGACTGATGCTTACGGGCTTGCACTGGAGTTGGTGTGTAATTTGTTACCTCGTATAATGCATGTTGTGCATCCTGCTCATATCAGTTATTCAGTCAGCAGATATTCGACAGAATTTGAGACCATTTTGACTGATAGCACTTGTAGAAATTGGGACGAAAATAACTGACTAGCAAAATCTCTGGTAACAGAACAATACTAAAAGTCTCTAAAATTAACGATGGACTCTGAACACGATCACGAGACAATTCTATATACCTCATATTTCCTCAAAATATATCCATGAAATCCATCTTTATGTCATCCTCCACAATATTTTTCTTTTTCCACGTGGTCACCCTGCAGGAGGTTTCCCCACCAAACGTTTACATAAACAATTTTATGACAACTTAATAAACTTTTGAAGCACGAAAATAATTATTAGATACCTTAATATCAGAGTGGGGACTAAGATAATTCTTGGTGCCTCGGGAGATGTGAATTATATGACAGAAAGTTAAGACAATTTTGTACTTAAATTACTTAAAAATAACATCTTCCTATGACGTTCAACAGGTGCGAAGTCTTTATTAGATATGTAGTTGAAATCAGCAGCCAGTGTCATATGCAAAGAACCATCAAAAATTGCGATCTAAGAAAGACAGAAGAAAGTTTGATTAACTATAGTTTCGAGACGTATTTAAATGCAATTTATTAGTTGAAGAAAATGTTGTATAGTTGCATAAAAGAAAAATTGCTTAATACATTTTAAGTGTTTTAAAAGTGAATATATTAATGACGAAAGAGAAAATGTAAAATAAATTAGATTTCTGTTTCTGGGTTGTTCCGCTATGTAGTCTGGTAGATATTTACCAACGTTTCAGAGGCCATACTGCATGATTGCTCCCTTTTACGGGAAACTGAACCCTGATCAAGTGTACTCCCCTGGTGCACATCTTATTTTGATACCAACAACGGCTGACTCTGCTACTGCAATGTGCCCTACAACGAAGCGGGTCAGTATTTGTGAGGAGCTTGGGGGAAGCATCAGTACCTCTTAATTATGTCAGGTAACTGTTGTGCCACCATTTCGGATCGTCTCACCACGTCTGGTTCTAAGCGTTTGGATTCTATTGATATCTTTTATCAAAATATTAGAGGTTTGCGTACTAAATGTACCAACTTTCATGATAATGTCTGTATTAATGATTTCAAAATTATATGTATCAGCGAGACGTGGTTTAACGATACGTTCTGTAATCGCAATCTGTTTCCTGATGACTATCTCGTTTTCCGCGCTGACAGAGGTTATACCGATCTCAACTTAGCTAGAGGTGGTGGTGTTCTGACGGCAGTTCACCTATCTCTGTCTGGTTGTAAACGCAGGTATGATCTTGAACTTATCAGCGAATGTGTTTGGATTGAAGTTCCACTTCCCGATGGTTTCAACTTACTCGTTGGAAACCATTACTTTTCGCCTAACACCGATGTTAAAGTTATTAAAAATTATTTCAATTTTCTGGAAAAGAATTTAAACCCTCAAAATTTTCGGGTAGTGCTCTTAGGTGATTTTAATATTCCTGGTTTTGATTGGTCACATGGCTTTCCTCTAGCTAACTCACATTACTATACCAAAATTAGAGGGGATGTCGTTCAAAGTGCCGCATGCTTCCTTGGACTTTCTCTGCAAAACAAGAATCTGCTTGATCTTGTCTTTGCTAACTTTTCCTCTGTAAACGTTATGATTTCTAATCATGATTTGGTTAAACCTGATGTTTTTCATCCTTCCCTGGTTATTGATATTAG